>JAFMOC010000171.1:700000-1037500 GCA_019802505.1 Corydoras sp. C115 | reverse complement strand
CCCTAGTATATATATATATATATGTCTTTTGTGTTGTGGTTTAATGTTTAAAAACAATAAAAAAATTATTAAAAAAAAAAAACAACACGCCGAGGTACTGCCGTGTGTTTCTGCTCTAGCTGGCAACCGGTGACCGATCACATTGACAGCAAGTTTGAGGACTACCTGAACGCAGAGTCCCGGGTCAACAGGAGACAGATGCCCGACAACAGAGTTCAGTGCTGTCTGTACTTCATTGCACCTTCAGGCCATGGGTGAGTGTGTGTGTGTGTGTGTGTGTGTGATGACTTGGAGGGTCGAGGGTCGCCCTCATTCCGGCCTCGGGCCGAACCGCGGTGGCCATTAGACTTCTGAGGGTTTTAGCGAGGGCGCTGACGTATCGGCGGCGTTCCTGCGCAGCTGTTGCTTATTTGCTTTAATTGAACCTGACCAACACACTTCCCTCCACCTCCCCAGCCTGAAGCCGCTGGACATCGAGTTCATGAAACGGTTGCACGAGAAGGTGAACATCATCCCCCTGATCGCCAAAGCCGATACCCTCACCCCGGAGGAGTGCCAACAGTTCAAGAAACAGGTGTGTGTGTCATTAAATAACACACTGTATTATCCATTCATTCATTCATTATCTTCCGCTGTATCCTCTATTAGCGTCGCGGGGGGGTTCCCCATGCCCATCCAGGGGAGAACGTTTCGGGCGCTGGGCAGATACACCCAGGACAGGGCGCCAATCTATCTCTGGACACACACTCACTCACACAGACACACTCTATATGGGGCAATTTGGAGAGCTCTATTGACTTGATCCATGTTTTTGGACTGTGGGAGGAAACCGGAGAACCCGGAGGAAACCTACGCGGACACGGGGAGAACATGGAAACTCCACCCAGATGGGGATTCGAACCGGGAATCCCTAGCACCGAGAGGAGAACGTGCTAAACCACTAAGCCACCGTGCCGCCCACTTTATTATTATTCTTTTGAAATGGACCTGAACGCGCCTCATTTCGAGATGGCCACGCCCATTGGGGGGAGCTATATTCACATGCAGCGTTGCTATTTAAATGACGTGGAAGGTGGGAAAATAGACTGAGATGGTAATGAGCATCGAGTGTAAGGATTCATAACCGAAATCGGTCTTCTAATTCATCTCGTTTTATCAGTGTTGATTATAATAAACGTTGTCTTTAATCAGGGTCTGTAATGGTGCAGGAATTCTGGGAACTGTGCTCCATCTGTCTGAGTATTATCTCAGCAGGAGGAGACGCAGAATGAGAGAGAGAGACATGAATCTCAACCTGTGATCCTGAGTTCCGTCCCAATCCATCTCCGCATTCTGTTCCTATCCCGGCCGTTAGTGAGGTTCAGATGTGATATTCACTCTAGGACTGTATTAAACTAAAGATTTTCATAGTCGAATCTGATTCGTCAGATTTTCCCTATAGTCGACTGATAGTCAAATTAGTAAAAATTTCACCACAAGATGGCGCTAAGGGCGTAGTTTTAAAAAAAATATATATATTTTTTTATATTTTACTTGTTTTTCTAACAAAAGAAAACCTTTTTTTGTTTGTTTTTCTTTTTTCTTTTTTTTTTCTAGAAATTAGGATGATTTTATTTGACAAAAGGCTATATATATAACAAAAACAAAGACATTTCATGTAAAAACTAATGCTTAGCAGCAGCCATGGGCGCCCCCATGTGGTCAAAATGGTACATTCGACTATGAGGTTCATAGTCGACTACGGTTCTCCGAATCGAATCGTCGAATCAGCGAATATTGCAGATCACCCCTAATTCACTCAGATTGGGTCAAGAACTCGCGTCTGTTTTCAGGCTGCAGACGTGTGAAGTCCACTGGGTTTATTATCTCGTCCTTCGGAACCCTCCGCCCGTTTTGTGGTGTAGCGGAACGTAATGATGACAAAGCTGTACATTTGTCTCTCCTCAGATAATGAGGGAAATCCAGGAGCATAAAATCAAGATCTATGAATTTCCCGAGACCGACGATGAAGAGGAGAACAAGATTGCCAAAAAAATTAAAGTACGTGTTTTTGTTTTTTTTTTTTTTCCCCCTTTTGCATTTTATTACTCAAAAGCTGCATAAGCATAACTGTAGGAAAAACGTACACCATCATTTAGCACAATGCCTTTAAAGTGTGTTTGTGTGTAAAGGACCGGCTGCCTCTGGCTGTCGTCGGCAGCAACACCATCATCGAGGTGAACGGGAAGAAGGTCAGAGGGAGGCAGTACCCCTGGGGCGTGGCAGAAGGTACGCCAGGCGGAGAGTTGGCTCAACGCACGCGCTGGTCTGAAAGCGTGTTATGTAATTTTGTTCATAACGGCTGCAAACAGTGTTTAAATTCAGTTTTAGCATTTTTTTATATTTTAATTACAATAATAATAATAATTAATTATTAATGGCGGCACGGTGGCTTAGTGGTTTAACACGTTCTCCTCTCAGCGCTAGGGATTCCCAGTTCGAATCCCCATCTGGGTGGAGTTCCCATGTTCTCCCCGTGTCTGCGTGGGTTTCCTCCGGGTTCTCCGGTTTCCTCCCACAGTCCAAAAACAAGTCAATTGAATTCTCCAAAATTGCCCCATATAGAGTGTCTGTGCGTGCGTGTCTGTGTGAGTGAGTGTGTGCCCAGCGATAGATTGGCGTCCTGTCCTGGGTGTATCTGCCCAGCAACCGAAACGTTCTCCCCTGGATGGGCATGGAGAACCCCCCCTCGCCCCCCCCCCGCGCGACACTAATATAGGATAAAGCAGAAGATAATGGTTGAATAATTATTAATTTTGTCTTTTCTCCGTAGTTGAGAACGGGGAGCACTGCGACTTTACCATTCTGAGGAACATGCTCATCAGGTATAGTGTGTGTGTGTGTGTGTGTGTGTGTGTGTGTGTGTGTGTGTGTGTGTGTGATTGTCCCTCCCACAATACACATCCACGAAGGTCCACTGGCATCCAGGCGTCACTTTCATCATCAGAGCTTGTTTTGTGTGGACCAGTGCATTACCCAAGACACCCCCCCCCCTGAAAATCCCATCAGCCGAACGCCGGCACATCCACACCAAGAATAATCCACATTGATTTTGCTGACCTCGAATCACGCCGTCGACCACACACACACACACACACCTGCCAGCTGCAGGGCCGTACAAAGACCCCCGCACACGGCACGTAAATGGCCGGTCGTAGTCTTCTGGTTAAGGAACCATCCTTGTGACCTGAAGGTCCCCGGTTTGATTCCAGGTCCCACCAATACTATGACTTGAGGGCGCGGTAGCTCAGTGGTCAGGGCGTTGGGCTATCAATCTGAAGGTTGTGGGTTCAAATCCCAGGTCCACTGAAGTTACCAGTGTGAGTCTTTGAGCAAGACCCTTAACCCTCATTGCTGCAGGGACGTTGTGATGAACCCTGTGCTCACCTTCTAAGTCGCTTTGGATAAAAGCGTCCAATAAATGACCAAATGTAAAACGTAATGACTGAAGTGCCCTTGGGCAAGGGACTTAAGCCTAATTGCTCCCTGAGCACCATGTACAAGGCCGTCCATCGCTCCGGACACGTGTGCTCACTTCACCAGTGTTTGTGTTTCACTGCCTGTATGGCTTCGGTGTGAACTCGTCTTCTGCTCTCCCAGGACTCACATGCAGGACCTGAAGGACGTCACCAACAACGTCCACTATGAGAACTACAGGAGCAGGAAGCTGGCTGCCGTCACCTGCAACGGCATGGACAACAACAAGACCAAAGGCCAGCTGACCAAGTGAGCGTCATCCTCATTAAAAAATCAGCGTTTGGTTTCAGATTTGAGGCCCACGGCGTTCGGGAGCACAGCGTTCATGACCGTGTCATTAACACACATCACCCTGTCTCATCATCATCATCAGAATCATCATCATCATCAGAGAAGTGTTTCCATCCGACCGGAGAACACACTCATTTAATATTCATTCATTCATTCATTATCTTCCGCTTTATCCTCTATTAGGGTCGCGGCGGGGTTCCCCATGCCCATCCAGGGGAGAACGTTTCGGGCGCTGGGCAGATACACTCAGGACAGGGGGGCAATCCATCTCTGGGCACGCACTCACTCACACAGACACACTCTATATGGGGCAATTTGGAGAACTCAATTGACCTTGATCCATGTTTTTTGGACTGTGGGAGGAAACCGGAGAACCCGGAGGAAACCCACGCGGACACGGGGAGAACACGTGTCCGCGTGGACATCCAGGGGAGAACGTTTCGGGCGCTGGGCAGATACACTCAGGACAGGGGGGCAATCCATCGCTGGGCACACACTCACTCACACAGACACACTCTATACGGGGCAATTTGGAGAACTCAATTGACCTTGATCCATGTTTTATGGACTGTGGGAGGAAACCGGAGAACCCGGAGGAAACCCACACGGACACGTGGAGAACACGGAAACTCCACCCAGATGGGGATTCGAACCGGGAAAATCCCTAGCGCCGAGAGGAGAACATGCCAAACCTCTAAGCCACCACGCCGCCGGCATTTAATATACATCACTTAATTAACCATTTATCCTTCTAACCTTAACATTAATAATTAATGAGCTCTGTGAATACAGCAGGACGACCATCATTATACATTTGGGGATTGATTGCGTTTGAATTGTGGGAGCAGCCAATCACAAACCGTCCCGTCCCCCACCCCCACCCCCACCCCCACACTCCCTAAGACTGCATTACCATTTCCTGCCATTATCTCTGTCCATCCAATCACAACCACGGGCGGTTAACCCCACGTCCTCTAACCCCACGCATGCGCCTGCACACACGTCGCACTAACACGCCCCGGTTCTAACCGGAGCCCGAAACAGGAAAGCCACAGCGGGGAGCGGCGGGCGCGCCGTTATTCGGCGAGCGAGATCTCTCCTATCCCGGCATTCACTTGTGATATTGTGTTGCTCCACTTTGCCACCCTGTGATTTCAGCATGCTAAGTTTGTGTCTTTGTGTTTTGTAGAGTTGACTCGGTCGATGGAATGTAAGTGGTTTTATTTTAATACATACTTTTCAAAAAAAAAAAAAAAAAAAAAAAAAAAAGCCCTGCAAACTCCCCCCCCCCCTCCCCCTGGTGTTTGCTGGTGTTTGTGGTGGATGTTTTTTTTTTTTTTTTTTTTTTTTTTTTCTTTTTTTTTTCTCTCCCCCTGCTGTTCCGCCGGTTTAGGGAGACGCCTGTGCTATGATACCGGGCGTGTCGGCTGTACGGTTGCTGCAAGGTTCTGAAGGAGTCTGAGCATAGGCTCGTTTATCTGAAGTTCTCCAAAAAAAAAAAAAAAAAAAAAAAAAAAAATGATGTTTGGGGAAACGCAGAATAAGTGAAAAAAAACAAAACAAGCTCTAATTGCAGCGGTTTAGGTAACAGGTATGGGTAACAATTAGGGGTGAGCTGCAATATTCGCTGATTCGATTCGGAGAACCGTAGTCGACTATGAACCTCAAAGTCGAATGTACCATTTTGACCACATGGGGGCGCCCATGGCTGCTGCTAAGCATTAGTTTTTACATGAAATATCTTTGTTTTCGTTATATATATAGCCTTTTGTCAAATAAAATCATCCTAATTTCTAGAGAAAAAAAGAAAAAAGAAAAACAAACAAAAAAGGTTTTCTTTTGTTTGAAAAACAAGTAAAATATATATATAAAAAAAATCTTTTTTAAAAACTAGGCTTATAGCGCCATCTTGTGGTGAAATTTTTAACTGATTCGACTATCAGTCGACTCTAGGGAAAATCTTGACGAATCAGATTCGACTATGAAAATCTTTAGATGAATACAGCCCTAGTAACAATATTAGGTAACAATATGGGCGGATATTTCTAATTATACTAACACAAATGGAGTAATTAAATGAAATGAGGCAGGCGTTTACAGCCTGCGAGACAATGTTCGTTAAGACGACGGTGGAAAATGATGAGTAAGCGATATTCATTAAGCACCGTTTGTATTCAAGCTGCTGATTTCGGTGCGGGTTCTAGTGTGATTTAGTGTTCTATAGCCAAAACGCTTGAACGAGGTGCTTTACGGATCTGCTCGGTCTGTTAAATTCAGAGTTCTAGCTTCTGCTTTCCCTTTTTCTCGCCTTTTGCGGTTCTTCGGTCCTTTAACGCGGGCGTCAGACTTCGCGCTGCTGCTCACGGGAGCTTCGCCGCTTTAATCGCCGCCGAGAACTTTCCTCATCAGACACGGGTCTGTCTGCTCCACTCTGAATGTCGGTTCCTCAGAGTCCCTCTGTCTGCATCTGGCTTTCGTCACTGGGGAGGTGGAGGACTCCTACACTGTTGGCTTCACTCGGGACGGTGACGCCTGTGCTGCGTGTCCCGTTGTGCGTATTAATACCTTTAATCTCTCCAGGAGCCCTCTGGCCCAGATGGAGGAGGAGAGGAGGGAGCATGTGACCAAGATGAAGAAGATGGAGATGGAGATGGAGCAGGTCTTCGAGATGAAGGTCAAGGAGAAGGTCCAGAAGCTGAAGGATTCGGAGGCAGAGGTACAGGATCAGAGGGCAGAGCAGATTCTGATGCTCACCTGCTTTTCTCGGTGGCACGGTGGCTTAGTGGTTTAGCATGTTCTCCTCTCAGCGCTAGGGATTCCCGGTTCGAATCCCCATCTGGGTGGAGTCTCCCATGTTCTCCCCCGTGTCTGCGTGGGATTCCTCCGGGTTCTCCGGTTTCCTCCCACAGTCCAAAAACATGGATCAAGTCAATTGAATTCTCCAAATTGCCCCATATAGAGTGTGTCTGTGTGAGTGAGTGTGTGCCCAGCGATAGATTGCCCCCCTGTCGAAAACCTGTTGCCATGGGTGAACATGGGGATCCTCCCCTCCCCCCCGCAACCCTGATAGAGGATAAAGCGACAGATAATGGATGGATGGGTTGCCAGATCTAAAGCACTATTCATTGGACCTGGGCTTGTGACGACGGTTCTTACTAAACGTTAAATTAAGTGTCCGCGTCGGTTTCCTCCGGGTTCTCCGGTTCCCTCCCACAGTCCAAAAACATGGATCAAGTCAATTGAATTCTCCAAATTGCCCCATATAGGGTGTGTCTGTGTGAGTGAGTACGTGTGTGCCCAGCTATGGATTGCCCCCCCCCCTGTCCTGGGTGTATCTGCCCAGCGCCCGAAACATTCTCCCCTGGATGGGCATGGGGAACCCCACCGCGACCCTACTAGAGGATAAAGCGGGAGATAATGAATGAATGAATGAATGGCGGCAGTGGTTTGTGTGAGCTTTGAATGAATCATTTGAGTTGATTCATGAATCACATGAATCGCACAGCAGTTTGGTGCAGCCTTAGAGTCTGTATGTTTTTTTTTAATTAATGAGTTAAATGTAACAAACCAACAAATTATAACCAAAATAATTTTAATAACTTTAAAAACTCTCCAAGCAAATCCCGGTGCTGTTTACAATCCTTACAAAAAATTTTTTTTCCTTTTGCAGCTGCAGCGGCGTCATGAGCAGATGAAGAAGAACCTGGAGGCTCAGCACAAGGAGCTGGAGGAGCGGCGGCGCCAGTTCGAGGAGGAACGGTCCAACTGGGAGACCCAGCAGCGCCTCCTCGAACAGCAGAAACTAGATGCCTCCAGGTCAGAATCCATCTCCACGAAGATGTGGAGCAAAGTCACAAAATGTTTCTGAACCTAAAAAAAAAAAAAAGGCAGGGGAAACTTAGGTTTGTTAAATTATGAGACATTTACAAGCCATGTCCGCCAGAGGGCAGTGTTGATCAAGATTTCAGAGTGGAATCGACTCATCGTTTTAATTCTTTTCCAAATGTAGAGGAACGTTCGTTCATTCATTATCTTCCGCTTCATCCTCTATTAGGGTCGCGGTGGGGTTCCCCATGCCCATCCAGGGGAGAACGTTTTGGGCACTGGGCAGATACACCCAGGACAGGACGCCAATCTATCACTGGGCACACACTCACTCACACATACACACACACTCTATATGGGGCAATTTTTGGAGAACTCAATTGTGACTTAATCCATGTTTTTGGACTGTGGGATGAAACCGGAGAACCCGGAGGAAACCCACGCGGACACGGGGAGAACATGGAAACTCCACCCAGATGGGAATTCCAACCGGGAACCCCTAGCGCTGAGAGGAGAACGTGCTAAACCACTAAGCCACCGTGCCGCCCGTAGAGGAACGTGATTAAATATTAACAATATAAAGATTTATACGTACGTATGTTCCTCGATTCCTGTTCCTCTGAAACCGGCTCAGTTCCTCCTCCGGTTCTTGGATGTGCGGTACCAGTTGAGTGTTTAGACACGCCACATTTATTTTAATTTTTTTCCTTTCTGCTCCACTTATTCTCCACGTTCTCAGTTCCACTCTCTGTAAAGATGGACTTGGTAGTTCTACAATTCAATTCTGTAGTCCATCTGTTTGTGTTCTACAGTACATACTGTGTACTCTGTTCTAATGGTCAGAACCCCAAATAGTACCACCACAGAGCAGGGGTTAATGGGTGGGTGCTTTAGTCCTATCCCAGCAGTGTCACTGAGGTGTTTAAATGAAACTCCAGCAGCACTGCTGCACTAAAAACCCCCCTCACCACATCAGGGTCACTGCAGAACTGGCCATAAACAATCCACCACTCAAATGATACCTGTTCTGTCAATAGAAAACAGAGAGCCAACAAATAGAACACAGATGGACTACAGTCTGGAATTGTAGAACTACAACGTCCATCTATACAAGTGGAGGACAAATTCACATTCTCATTTGGTCATTTATTGGACGCTTTTATCCAAAGCGACTTACAAGGTGAGCACAGGGTTCATCACAACATCCCTGGAGCAATGAGGGTTAAGGGTCTCGCTCAAGAACCCACATTGGTAACTTCAGTGGACCTGGGATTAGAACCCCCAACCTTCAGATTGATAGCCCAACACCCTGACCACTGAGCTACCACTCCCATATCTTTTGGATAAAAGCGTCCAATAAATGACCAAATGTGAAAAATATTATGGCTCAAGAAAGGGGCGTGTCCATACTTTTGACTGACCCATCACGGAAATGAGTCCATCATTTACACCGTGGCTGCTCCACTGTGGACGGTTTGAGTTCCACCTCCTCATCTCAACTCTCTCTCTTTCTGATCCGCAGGACTTTGAAGAAAAAAGGGAAGATCTTCTAAAAGCTTCTGCACGACGGTCACCTCCTCACCCGCCACTTCCACCCCAGGTCCAGCTCCATCTGTGTATCTCCGAGCGACGGCGGCCCACGCCCCCCCGGCTCGTCTCGGCGCACGCAGCTGGGCTCCTCCAAACAGCGGGACGTGGACTAAAGTACTAAAAACGTCTGCCTTAGGCAAAGCCAAAACCTTAGAACCTCCTGTGTATTGGATTCCGCGCTCTAATAGTTTTGCCGATCGACGGCACATGGTAATCACGCCACCCTGTTTTTAATCGCTGCCAATTTGTCATGGTGTCAAAAATAAAACAAAACAAAACAAAAAAAAACAAACTGCGCTTGCACCCTCCGAACCCGAACGCAAGCCGGCTCTTGTTTCTTAGCATCGAGTTTTCTTCCCGGACGACGCCGTCACGCGCTTGATATAAGCTTTCCTTCGTTACTATAACAGCTCGTTTATTTTTATATCTGTCCATGTATCCCGAGCCAGTTAAAATCTTTAGTTTGTTTTCGTTTTCCTGCGTGCGAATACTCGACAGACGGTTTTTTTTTTTTTTTTTTTTTTTTTTTTTTTTTTTTTTTTTTTTTAAAAAGTGTTCAATTGGCATGTTCGAACCCGGGGCGGTGGCTGTGGACGACCATTACGATCACAGTGTTTTGTCTGTAAACTGTACTCCACCTCATTTACTACGACCTCATGTATTCACGGCGATTGCGGCATACTTTTTTTTTTTTTTTTTTTCCCCTCCCCCCCCTTTTTGGTTATGTATTCATTGTATTTTTGGAAATTTTACTTGCATTTGTTATTGTACAGTCACTTAATAAACATGTGATTATGGAGTCAGGCACCATGTCCTCCCTGTACCTCCTCGGTGTCGGGTAAGAACACCGACCGCTTCGGCTCATTTGCGTGAAATGGCTGCGAACGGCGAGGAGATCCAGAAATGCACATAGGACATGAGGAGAACATGCAAATGTTCAAAAACATGCACGCCGAAGGGAACCACTGGAGGGGTGAATAAAAAATGAATGCACATGTAGCTGGACAGCACGGTGGACATCATGTCCGGGGAGAGCACAAGGCCTCTCCATGTTCTGCATCGGTTTCCATGTTCTGCAAGGAGTCTCCATGTTCTGCATTGGTTCTCACTGGAACCTGTGGTTTCCCACCAAGTATGTGTATCTTTCACATAAATTTTTCATTCATTCATTATCTCCCGCTTTATCCTCTATTAGGGGGGGGTTCCCCATGCCCATCCAGGGGAGAACGTCTCGGGCGCTGGGCAGACACACCCGGGACAGGGTGCCAATCTATCGCTGGGCACACACTCACTCACACACACACTCTATATGGGGCAATTTGGAGAACTCAATTGACTTGATCCATGTTTTTGGACTGTGGGAGGAAACCGGAGAACCCGGAGGAAACCCACGTGGACACGGGGAGAACATGCAAACTCCACCCAGATTGGGATTCGAACCGCGCTGACAGGAGAACATGCTAAACCACTAAGCCACCGTGCCGCCCTCCCTTTATTAGAATACTGTTTATTGTATTGATACTACTGTTCTCCTCTCAGCGCTAGGGATTCCCGGTTCGAATCCCCATCTGGGTGGAGTTTCCATGTTCTCCCCGTGTCCGCGTGGGTTTCCTCCGGGTTCTCCGGTTTCCTCCCACAGTCCAAAAAACATGGATCAAGTCAAGTGCGTTCTCCAAATTGCCCCATATAGAGTGTGTCTGTGTGTGCGAGTGTGTGCCCAGCGATAAATCGGCGCCCGAAACGTTCTCCCCTGGATGGACATGGGGGAACACCCCATCTGGGTGGAAGTTTCCATGTTCTCCCCGTGTCCGCGTGGGTTTCATCCGGGTTCTCCGGTTTCATCCCACAGTCCAAAAAACATGGATCAAGTCAACTGAGTTCTCCAAATTGCTCCATATAGAGTGTGTGTGTGTGTGTGTGCGCGAGTGTGTGCCCAGCGATAGATCGGCGCCCGAAACGTTCTCTCCCTGGATGGACATGGGGGAACACCACGGCGTGGAATCATCCTGCACCTGGCAACCAGACAACCTGGCAACCCGTGCTTCCAGCTGCCGTAGGTCCCGCCTTTATTAAGATGCGCCGTGTACCACGTGACACTCATTCATCTCTATTTAAACTTTACTTTCGGTATCGGTTCATGTTCCGACACTTCAGTCGGTGTCGGGTTCGGTAATTGCCCCCCGTTGCTGCCCCCTCCGTTGCCCCCCGCCCTCCTGCCCCCCTCCAGCCGACATGACGCCGCCCGCGGTGCCGCTGCTCCTCACGCTGTGGTGCCTCGGCTCGGTTCTCGGCGCGGACGCGGCTCTATCGGGCGCTAAAGCCCGGAGCACGAAGGACGAGCCCGCGGTGGCCCCGCGGGGGACGCGCCGCCGGGCCGCGGGCTTAGAGGGCTACGACCCGGGGGACCCGGCCTCGGACTTCCGAGTCAAAACCCTGCGGGGTGAATTCGTGTATCCAGTCCCGGGAAGGAACAAATCCTCCGTCATCATCCACGCGTTCACCAACAAATCCGCCTTCCTCGAGTGTCTGTGGACCTCCGACTCGTCCGTGTCCGACCTGCTGGAGTTCCTGCCCGAGGGCACCGACCTCCTGTTCCTGTCTCTGGATGATGCCGCGGCTCAGCAGGCGACCTGGATGAGGGAGCAGATCTACAGGGCCGCCACCTACAGGTGAGTCCCGGAGCCAGCATCCCACAGAGCAGGTGCCTGTGACGGTGATGCTGATGTGTGGATCAGACACAGCAGTGCTGCTGGAGTTTAAATAGGGTGCGGTAGCTCAGTGGTCAGGGCATTGGGCTATCAATCTGAAGGTTGGGGGTTCAAATCCCAGGTCCACTGAAGTTACCAATGTGGGTCCTTGAGCGAGACCCTTAACCCTCATTGCTGCAGGGATGTTGTGATGAACCCTGTGCTCACCTTGTAAGTCGCTTTGGATAAAAGCGTCCAATAAATGACCAAATGTGATGTAAATACTGCATCCACATCCACATAGCATTTCTGGAGAAACTATTCCACCTCACCGAGGAGCTCATTCTCACTCCGTGGCGTTCTCCACTGCAAAATGGTGGAACGTTCTTCCCAACTCTGTCCGTAAGGCAGAATCACTAAACAGTTTTAAGAAACTACTGAAGACGCAGCTCTTTAACACAAATGCCTGTTGAGAGGGAAGAAGAAAAGACCAAAAGAAAAAGGAGAAAAAAAAATATATATATATATGCTCATTCATTCATTCGTTATCTTCCGCTTTATCCTCTATTAGGGTTGCGGGGGGGGGGTTCCCCATGCCCATTCCAGGGGAGAACGTTTCGGGCGCTGGTTAGATAGACCCAGGACAGGGCGCCAATCCATCACTGGGCACACACTCACTCACACACACACACTCTATATGGGCAATTTGGAGAACTCAATTGACTTGATCCACGTTTTTGGACTGTGGGATGAAACCTGAGAACCCGGAGGAAACCCACACAGACACGGGGAGAACGTGGAAACTCCACCCAGATGGGGATTCCAACCGGGAATCCCTAGTGCTGAGAGGAGAACGTGCTAAGCCACCGTGCCGCCTGCTTTCATTATATTATATTTTATATTATTTTTCGATCTTTTCCTTTTTCTTTTCTTTGTTCCTTCTCTATACTCTTTCCTTTTTTAGTTGGCTGCCTGACTGGACTAATGAGTGGGTTTAATTGGGTTTTGTTATTTTATTATATAGTTAATGAATTTGGATACTTGAATAAAATAATTGAATAATGGGGGGGTTAATGTTAGCTCTTTGGTTGGTTTGGAAGCAGTGTTTTTTTTATTTTTATTTTTTTTTTAACAATAACAAGTTTCTGTGTTTATATGTGCACAAGTGTGTATTTGTGTATAATCATGTACGGTGTATATCCATGTTAACTGCTCTTTAATAAAAAATAAACAGATGAATATAAAAAAATACTGCATCCACTTATTGTGAACTCCTCTTTGTGGATGTACAACACAGTTGCTGCACAGTTTGTGTTCGTCATCGTCTGATCCTTGGTGGCAGGACGTTTTTTGGTTAGGGGAATTTATCCCGTCAGTTTCACTGGTACCAGTGCAACACAATACACACCACCACCCCACGTCAGCATCATGGCAATCCTTAGAATCATCCACCACCAGAATAAAATCTCGAGCGCCAAAAATGGGCATGGAGAGGACTACAGAATGACTTCAGTGTTCTATTAAGATTCAGTTTGCGGTGTTTATTTACATTGGTCTCTTCTCTCTCTCACAGGAATAAAGAGATCCTGTCCCGGCTTCATTTCTCCCCTCTTCCCGTCTATGCTTTGGGCAACTGGATACCCAGAGTGCTGTATTCCTGGGGATGCGGCGGGCATAACTGCGGCCTTGCCCAGGCTGTGTTCACCTCTCCAGGTATTTCTGCTCTGCTCCTGTTAGGAATTGGTATCACGACTCTGTGATATCAAACCTGAACCGGCTGCTTTGATAACCTCACCTGCTTTACGTCCATCAGCATGGGATATGCCGGTGGTTGCCAAGCGCCTGAACGCAAGGTACGACTGGCTGAACGGGCGCTGGGAAAAGAAAGCTTACATTGTTGTCGCAGCAGGAAACGGGTGCGAACCCTTCCCCAAAGTTGAAGGCGCTGTGGCGTGGGTTTCCGAAGGCGGCTGTTCATTCTTCACTAAAGTAAGACGTGATGGATTTATCAGCTAAAACCACGTGATGTTAAAGCACATTTTATTATCGACAGATCCTCATGTAACCACCATTCATTCATTCATTATCTCCCGCTTTATCCTCTATTAGGGTCGCGGTGGGGTTCCCCATGCCCATCCAGGGGAGAACGTGGAGAACGGTCAGATACACCCAGGACAGGGCGCCAATCCATCGCTGGGCACACACTAACTCACACTCTACATGAGGCAATTTTGAGAATTCAATTGACTTGATCCATGTTTTTGGACTGTGGGAGGAAACCGGAGAACCCGGAGGAAACCCACGCAGACACGAGGAGAACATGGAAACTCCACCCAGATGGGGATTCGAACCGGGAATCCCTAGTGCTGAGAGGAGAACGTGCTAAAGCACTAAGCCACCGTGCCGCCGATTATTTAATCAGGTTTTTATTATTATTATTGGCGGCACGATGGCTTAGTGGTTTAGCATGTTCGCCTCTCAGCGCGTCTGGGTGGAGTTTCCATGTTCTCCCCGTGTCTGCGTGGGTTTCCTCCGGGTTCTCCGGTTTCCTCCCACAGTCCAAAACATGGATCAAGTCAGTTGAATTCTCAAAAATTGCCCCATGTAGAGTGTGAGTGAGTGTGTGCCCAGCGATGGATTGGTGCCCTGTCCTGGGTGTATCTGCCCAGCGCCCGAGACGTTCTCCCCTGGATGGGCATGGGGAACCCCACCGCGACCCTAATAGAGGATAAAGCGGGAGATAATGAATGAATGAGTTAATTAATTATTATTATTATTTTTTAATATTCCATATCTGAATGGTGGAGTATGGCAAAGTCTATCCCGGCTACTATTGGACGATTGGTCGCCGGTCCACCATCCTCCACCTCAAGGAAAAACATTTGCACTCAAGTAGGATGGTGCGCCGAAGTGGGTCAGCGCTCCCCAAAGAGACCCATGTTTGAGTATTCAGGATCATTAATGTGACCTGATAGACCCCATAAAATGTTTTCTTTATGCTTTAGATTAAAACCATGGCGGAGTCAAAGGCGGTGGGCGTGCTGGTTTACGCCTTACCTGGCAACCCTATCCAGGACATGAACTGTGTTGGAGAGGAGTGTGAAACCAGTCTCAACATTCCTGCTTCTATGCTGCATGTGGAACCAACTGTATCTCAAACGCTGGAGTAAGTAACCGTATAAATAAATATTCATTCATCCATTATCTTCCACTTTACCCTATATTAGGGTCGTGGGGGGGGGGTTCCCCATGCCCATCCAGGGTAGAACGTTTCGGGTGCTGGGCAGATACACCCTGGACAGGGCGCCACTCACTCACAGACACACTCTATATGGGGCAATTTGGAGAACTCAATTGACTTGATCCATGTTTTTGGACTGTGGGAGGAAACCGGAGAACCCGGAGGAAACCCACGCGGACACGGGGAGAACATGGAAACTCCACCCAGATGGGGATTCGAACCGGGAATCCCTAGTGCTGAGAGGAGAACATGCTAAACCACTAAGCCACCGTGCCGCTCCCAAATATATGATTCACTTGAACGATTCAGTGTTTGAATGAGTCATTTTTTTCTTATTCGATTCATTTCGGACTTTAATTCGTTGACCTCGTCGGTTTCTTTTCTGACTTTTTCTGGCAGGTTTAACTTCCATGAGGATCTGCTGGACCACATTCAGAAACCGGCCACTGTGCTGTCCGTGCTGAACAACGTGAGGATGCAGGGGGAGGGTGGAGCTCAGGCCATCGTGGAGATCCCCGCAGGTCTGTCTGACCTGTCCGTCACATAGAACCTTTAAATCGAGCTGTTAATCCGTGATAATCCGGCACGGTCTTTAAAAGCTGGAATGTTTCTAAATCGTTCGTATTTCAGACATCTTCACGTACGACGTGCTGGAGCTGGACGCGGCGCTGTCCTGTCCCGGCCGCCGGGACGAAACCTGCGCTCACTGGGACCACACGGTGCAACTGTTCGTCTGCTGCGATCGCTCCACCCCTTACTGTAACCAGGAGCTGGGCCGCTGGATCACGGCCTTCCGCAGGTAAAAAAAACTGCTGAGTTTGATCAGCCCACCTGGCACCAACAACCACGTCACTGCTAAAACTACATATTCTGATACCTGTATTATATATGTATGGGATTGCGCAGCTTCTGATTGGATCGTTGGGTGGTTGAGCAAGCGGACAGGCGTTGGTTGGTTGGGAATCCTACAGCGTGTGCGTTAGTTCTGTGTTTCGATGCCGTTTGTGCAGAGGTACCGGCCGCTGGCTGACCGACGTGTCCCCCCTGCTGCCGCTGCTGAACGGGGAGCGCTGTGCTCTGACCATGAAGACGGTTCCGTGGGCCATGCCCTGGGTTGCCTCCCTCAACCTGCGCTTCAGCCGCAGTAACCACTCAGGTCAGACCCACAGCGGAACTTAGGACAGTGATTGAGTCAATGTCTCATATTATTCATTCGTTCATTATCTTCCGCTTTATCCTCTATTAGGGTCACGGGGGGGGGGGGGGGGGTTCCCCTTACCCATCCAGGGGAGAACGTTTCGGGCGCTGGGCAGATAGACCCAGGACAGGACGCCAATCCATCGCTGGGCACACACTCACTCACACAGACACACTCTATATGGGGCGATTTGGAGAACTCAATTGACTTGATCCTGGTTTTTGGACTGTGGGAGGAAACCGGAGAACCCGGAGGAAACCCACGCGGACACGGGGAGAACATGGAAACTCCACCCAGATGGGGATTCGAACCGGGAATCCCTAGTGCTGAGAGGAGAACATGCTAAACCACTAAGCCACCGTGCCGCCCTATTTCAAAGATATTTTGTTTGTTCTGTTTATTTGTCCCTGTTCATCGCGGGGTATTTTAATTATGAGGATGTTTTTAATAGTGAGATCTGTAAGCTACATGGGTGTAAGGCGGGGCGACGGCAGATAAATCACTTTGTGGTTTGTTGTCCTTTAAGGGGACAGCGGGAAGGCACCAGATTCGATTCTTGATCGGGATGAATGTGGAGTCTGCATGTCCTCCCCATGCCTGAACCTCCACGTTTTAAAGACCTGTGCATTGGAGAGTACATTCAGCAACGTGAACACTCCCAAATGGACAGAATCCATCTTTAGGACGAGCACAAAAGTGTTGATTCAAGAAATGTAGTTACCGTATTTTCTGGACCATAAGGCGCACCTGAATTACGGGGTCTATTTCTGTATTTGTCCCACGTATAAGGTGCACCGTACTATAAGGCGCAGTCTGAATTAGGGACTCTATTTCTGTACGGTACTTATTCTGTACGGCAGCGTATTATAAGGCACTCGCTAAAACATACGATCTACAAGAAAAGTAAAGGATGCAGAACGCTGATTTATAATTGAAGTTTATTCTACTACTTGATAAAACACACATTATTTTAATCTCTCTTCTCCCACAAATCCATCAGCGTCCTCGTCTTCTGTGTCTGAATTAAAAAGCTGGTTCTCTATCGAGCACTCCGGTGTTCCCTCTCATCGATGTCCGAGTCCGTCTCGTCTCCGGGCGGCCGTTCGGCGACGACGCCGGCTTTCGTGAAAGCTCGGACGACGGTCACGGCAGAAACCTCGGCCCGGGCTTCCACAACCCATTCACAGACGGTGGCGTAACTCGCCCCGCCGCCGCCTCCCGAGTTTTAGTAAACGTGTGTTCACCGTCTATCATCCATCGCTCCCACGCCGCCCGCGACTTTACTTTAAACGCCCCGTTTACGCCGATGTCCAGCGGTCGGAGTTCTTTATTTAATCCTCCCGGAATGACGGCGAGCTCCCAATTCATTTTCTTCACTCGGCTTTTCTGTGAGATGAGCGCGCATGGAGTCACAGACCAGCAGGGCGGCGATGTGGGGACAAAAAAAACACTCGGTCGCACAACAATACGTTTATAGATATTGGAACTCAGTACACGTATAAGGCGCACTGGATTATAAGGCGCACGTCCGATTTCTGGGAAAATTTTAGGCTTTTAGGTGCGCCTTATAGTCCGGAAAATACGGTAAATTCATTCATTCATTCATTATCTCCCGCTTTATCCTCTATTAGGGTCGCGGTGGGGTTCCCCATGCCCATCCAGGGGAGAACGTCTCGGGCGCTGGGCAGATACACCCAGGACAGGGCGCCAATCTATCGCTGGGCACACACTCACTCACACACACACTCTATATGGGGCAATTTTGAGAATTCAATTGACTTGATCCATGTTTTTGGACTGTGGGAGGAAACCGGAGAACCCGGAGGAAACCCACACAGACACAGGGAGAACATGAAAACTCCACCCAGATGGGGATTCGAACCGGGAATCCCTAGCGCTGAGAGGAGAACATGCCAAACCACTAAGCCACTGTGCCGCCTATACGGTAAATTGTAAACTTTTTAAAAAAATTTTTAACAGGAAACTCTACGGAGAGACTGTTCCCCTTCACGCTGACCTCTCTGTTTAACGGCGGGACATTTGACAAGGACTACAACTCAAGATTTCACGAGATCGAGTTCAGCGTTCCGCCCTCAACGAAGAAGGTGACGGTGATGTAAACATCTGTCTATGGAACGTCAAACCGTAATCCTCGTTATCGAACGCGTGTTATATCACGTGACATCACGACGGGGATTCGTTTCCGTACATCGTTCCACCTTTGATTATCACTAAGCTCCACCCACATCACCTGGTTTAGCGTAACGCCGCCTCTTTCCGGCGCAGGTGGAGCTGTACGCCGTGATCACAGGCCACGGCAGCGACGACAACAACTGCGGCGAGTTCTGTGTGACGTCGCACTTCTTCCTCGTCAACCGCAAACACAACAATTCCCTCACATTCGATTCTGCTGGTGTGTATATAAATATATATTCATTCATTCATCCATTATCTTCCGCTTTATCCTCTATTAGGGTCGCGGGGGAGAACGTTTCGGGAACTCAATTGACTTGATCCATGTTTTTGGACTGTGGGAGGAAACCGGAGAACCCGGAGGAAACCCACGCGGACACGGGGAGAACATGGAAGTTCCACCCAGATGGGGATTCGAACCGGGATTCCCCAGCGCTGAGAGGAGAACATGCCAAACCACTAAGCCACCATCCATCCATCCATTATCTCCCGCTTTATCCTCTATTAGGGTCGCGGTGGGGTTCCCCATGCCCATCCAGGGGAGAACGTCTCGGGCGCTGGGAAGATAGACCCAGGACAGGGCGCCAATCTATCACTGGGCACACACTCACTCACACACACACTCTATATGGGGCAATTTAGAGAACTCAATTGACTTGTTCCATGTTTTTGGACTGCGGGAGGAAACCGGAGAACCCGGAGGAAACCCACGCCGACACGGTGAGAACATGGAAACTCCACCCAGATTGGGATTCGAACCGGGAATCCCCAGCACTGAGAGGAGAACATGCTAAACCACTATGTGACACTGATGTGGTGAGGGGGGGGGTTTAGTGCCGCAGTGCTGCTGTAGTTTCATTTCTCCACCTCAGTGACACTGCTGGGATAGGACTAATGCACCCACCCAATAACCCCTGCTCTGTGGTGGTACCATTGGGGTCCTGACCATTAGAACAGAGTACACAGTATGTCCTGTAGAACACAAACAGATGGACTACAGTCTGGAATTGTGGAACTGAGAACGTGGACAATAAAGGGGTGTGTCCGAACTTCTGACTGGTGCTGCATGTTGATCTTGTGATGGTTGAAGTTTTAATATGTAATCTAATCTGTAGGCTCAGCCCTGGGCTGTACCACGCATGTGGATAAAGGGGCGGTGCCTAATGAGCACGGCACCTGGCTGTATGGGCGCGGTGGTTGGTGTGACGGATTGCAGGTTGACCCATGGAGGGTTGATCTCACTCCACAGGTTAGTGCGTCTTGTCCGTTTTTATATTTTGCCGTGATTGATCGGTGATTTGTTTATTAGTAATTCTAAAATTTTAAAAAGAAGAATAATAAAAAACACCACAAAATAAATAGGATTCTCGTTGCACCTCGTTGTTTTGCAGCTGGACCTTTCCGGGTCCAACACCATCCTCTACTTTGGTCTGTACGAGGGACGGAACCCCAGTCCAGCCAGGGACCCGGGCTACATCATCATGTACTCCTATCTCATTTTTTATAAGTGATCGCTGGAAAGGATTTATTTTGGAAAAACGCGTTTAGAGAGATGCAATAAAAAAAAGGCTTTATTTTTTAACTTTTTGGCTCGTGTTGTGATTAATGAAGCTGAAGCGGATTAACGCACTAAAGGTTAACGTTACGGTAAGTGGACCCGAGAACTCGCTGTATTCATTCATCCATTATCTTCCGCTTTATCCTCTATCAGGGTTCCCCATGCCCATCCAGGGGAGAACGTCTCGGGCGCTGGGCAGATACACCCAGGACAGGACGCCAATCCATCGCTGGGCACACACTCACTCACACAGACACACTCTATATGGGGCAATTTTGAGAATTCAATTAACTTGATCCATGTTTTTGGACTGTGGGAGGAAACCGGAGAACCCGGAGGAAACCCACGCAGACACGGGGAGAACATGGAAACTCCACCCAGATGGGGATTCGAACCGGGAATCCCTAGTGCTGAGAGAACGTGCTAAGCCACCGTGCCACCCGAACTCACTGTGTTCTTCACTTAAAACCGTCCCATGGACGGAGCACCAGGGGTTTTAACGTACCTTTTAGTCAAAGTGACTTATTAGCATTGTAACTGCTCGCTTAAGCAGTTTATATTTTAATTGTTTTAAGGTATATTTAAATTGTATTTTATATTGTTGTGTTTAGCACGTTCGCCTCTCAGCACTAGGGATTCCCGGTTCGAATCCCCATCTGGGTGGAGTTTCCATGTTCTCCCCGTGTCCGCGTGGGTTTCCTCCGGGTTCTCCGGTTTCCTCCCACAGTCCAAAAACCTGGATCAAGTCAATTGGATTCTCCAAATTGCCCCATATAGAGTGTGTCTGTGTGAGTGAGTGTGTGCCCAGCGATGGATTGGCGCCCTGTCCTGGGTCTATCTGCCCAACGCCCGAGACGTTCTCACCTGGATGGGCATGGAGAACCCCCCCCACCGCGACCCTAATAGAGGATAAAGCGGGAGATAATGAATGAATGAATATATTCAAATTGTATTTTATATTTTCTGGGCGGCACAGTGTCTTAATGGTTAGCATGTTCTCCTCTCAGCGCTGGGGATTCCCGGTTCGAATCCCCATCTGGGTGGAGTTTCCATGTTCTCCCCGTGTCCGCGTGGGTTTCCTCCGGGTTCTTCCGGTTTCCTCCCATAGTCCAAAAACATGGATCAAGTCAATTGAATTCTCCAAATTGCCCCATATAGAGTGTCTGTGTGAGTGAGTGTGTGCCCAGCGATGGATTGGCGCCCTGTCCTGGGTCTATCTGCCCAGTGCCCGAAACGTTCTCCCCTGGATGGGCATGGGGAACCCCTCCGCGACCCTAATAGTGGATAAAGCGGGAGATGATGGATGGATGGATGTTACAGTTCTTCCGGTTGGGTGTGAGGTTATGTACAAAGTTAAGGTACAAACTCAAGAACAAACCTAATCAGTATTGTCAGGAATATTTGTGCCGTCGACTTTAAATCGGAGAGAGAACTACAATTATCTCAACTTGATGACTGAGGTCTAAGCACAGGGTCAACCATGAGGGTTAAGGGCCTCGCTCAAGGGCCCACATTGGCGACTTGGTACAACTTAAAGCTCCAGAAACCCTGCTGTGTTTAACCCGAACGTATCAGAGTGCAGTGGCAACAGCACACCACCACCTCACTGTGTCACTGCAGTGTTTAGAATGATCCTCCACCTAAAAAAGGGCGTGGTCCTGCGGTGTCCTGAGCATTAAAGAGCAGAGTAATAGGGAAACGGTGTGGCAGTGGAAATGATTAATTATGTAAAACTACAAAGTGTATATTTACTCTAAGTGTTAAAATCAATACCGTGTGAAGATGACTGTAAAATTATTTGCCTTTTAATTACGTAAATGCTTGTTGATCTAGACAAAGTCTTTTATGTCTTATCTAGAATGTGTTTGCCGGTTAGGTGTGCCTGAGGGATGCGTCAACGGTCCTGTCCTTTTCCTGTTTGTCGAATGCAAATATTCCTGAAGCGTTATCTGTGTTTTATTGTCAGATTGAGGTAACAGCCTCACATCGCCGTGATCCTTCAAACTGGACGCGGCCGACTCCAGGAGAACGTCCACAGACGGTGCGGTGCCACTTCTGCGATGTCTTCCGTCCCGACGTTTACGATGCCATCAAAATCCCTGATCTGTGGGACGCTCCTTGGGTTCGTCTTCGTTCACATGGTCCTTCGCTCCTACTCCAAAATCCGTCGAGACTCTCAGGGGTTCGACCATTTTCAACGTTATCGCTCCTTCAAGTTCCAGACGCCCAACAGGACGACAGGTATGTTGAATCTTCACAATTAAGCCATTTTTTTCCCCCAGTTCAGCCCTTAAACGGCATCGTCTGTCAAACCTGCAGATGAAGAACCGTCCCAGGTCAGCTCAAAGGTCCGCATCTTGTGCTGGATCATGACCCGTCCGCAAAACCTGGAGAGGAAGGCCCGACACATCCGGGCCACGTGGGCCAAGCACTGCGACGCCGTGCTGTACATGAGCTCGGAGCCCAGCGACTTCTCCACCGAAGGGGGGAGGGGGGGGGGGGGGGGGGGGGGGGGGGGAGGGAAGGGAGGGGGGGGAGGTGGAACGGGATCAGCTGTACCGGAAGACGATTCGGGCCCTTCACTACCTCCACATCCATCACCTCCACACGGCGGAGTGGTTCCTGAAGGCCGACGACGACACCTTCGTCGTGGTGGAGAACCTGCGCCGCCTCCTGGGCCGATACGACACCGAGGAAGCGCTCTACTTGGGCCACAGGTTTAGGGTCTTGGTCAAGCAGGGCTACATGAGCGGCGGGGCCGGCTACGTCCTCAGCAGGGAGGCTCTCCGGAGGTTCCGTTATCCGTTTCATTAAAATGATGGACATAAAGGTTTAAAGATGAGAGTTAAATCAGGGGTGGGTTTTTTTTTTTTTTTTAGGTTTGTGCAGGGGTTCCAGTCCGGGAAGTGTACTCACACAAGCTCGATAGAGGACATGGCCTTGGGTCTCTGCATGGAGACGATGGGAGTTAAAGCCGAGGATACGCGAGATGAAAACGCACGAGAAACCTTTAATCCCTTCCCTCCGGCTACGCACCTGCTCCTTCCTCCCGGCGAGAAGCCGACCTGGTACTACAGCTACTATTCCACAATGCGAGTAAGTCCTCACGCCGTCATGAACCCTTTATGTACCGTATTTTTAATCTAGTACCTTCCTATATTCCCTCATCAGGGCTACAACTAACAATTCTTTCATTATAAGTGACTCTGATCAGTACTTTTTCCAGATTGTGTAGTTTATAACCGGTTGTGTTATCATTTTGTAGTCAATGGCATGCGAGTTCCAAACATATCTGGCTCTAAAATGGATTTTCAATTGGAAAAATAAATAGGGGGCGGCAACGGTGGCTTAGTGGTTTAGCATGTTCTCCTCTCAGTGCTATGGAGTCCCGGTTCAAATCCCAATCTGGGTGGAGTTTCTATGTTCTCCCCGTGTCCATGTGGGTTTCCTCCGGCTTCTCCGGTTTCCTCCCACAGTCCAACAACAGGGATCAAGGTCTATTGAATTCTCCAAATTGCCCCATATAGAAGTTGTTTGTGTGTGTGTGCCCTGGGTGCACCCAAGCCTAGCGCCCAAAACGTTCTCCCCTGGATGGTCATGGGGAACCCCCCCCCCCTGTGACCCTAGTAGAGAATAAAGCAGAAGATAATGGATGGATGGAAAATTAATAGGCTTTTTCCAGAAAGAAACAGAATCAGTTTATATATGATTGACTGGACACACTCAGTGCCCAGAGATAGATTGCCCCCCTGTCCTGGGTGTATCTGCCCAGCACCCGAAACGTTCTCCCCTGGATGGGCATGGGGAACCCCCCCCCCCGCGACCCTAATGGAGGATAAAGTGGAAGATAATGGATGGATGGACACACTCGGTCGGCGGCGTGTTCTCCTCTCATCTCTGGGGATCCAGGTGTAATGAGTTTGATATTGTGTACGTTCACGTCTTCGTCCTCAACGTACTGTCTCTATGACGTCTCTGTCTCCAGGGTCCGGACTGCTGTTCTGATTACGTCGTCTCATTTCATTACATCACACCGGTCCAGATGCACGAGCTGCACTATTACACTCATCGCCTGCGTCCTTATGGATATAAATACAGATTCGACCTGGAGAACTTGGCCAATCACACTGTATGACACTGTGAGAAATGACGACACAGACTCTAAGTCCTGATTAAAAAAACAAAAAAACTATTTATTAAAGAGTTACAAAATATTTCCGTCTGGTTGGCTTAGTGGTTTAGCACATTCTCCTCTCAGCGCTAGGGATTCCCGGTTCAAATCCCCATCTGGGTGGAGTTTCCATGTTCTCCCCGTGTCCGAGTGGGTTTCCTCCGGGTTCTCCGGTTTCCTCCCACAATCCAAAAACATGGATCAAGTCAATTGAGTTCTCAAAATTGCCCCATATAGTGTGTTTGTGTGAGTGAGTGTGTGTGCCCAGCGATGGATTGGCGCCCTGTCCTGGGTCTATCTGCCCAGCGCCCGTGAAGTTCTCCCCTGGATGGGCATGGGGAACCCCACCGCGACCCTAATAGAGGATAAAGCGGAAGATAATGAATGAATGAATGAATGAATGGTTGCATATTTCACTGGATGTCCTTCCAATTGCTTTGTTCTTAAAGACAACTCCAAACAAGTATTTATGGTTAGGACAAAGGTGATGTCCCAGAACTTCCGAGGGATCAGGGTTTATTCTTGTGGTTGATGTTCCTCCCAAAACCAGGCAAGCTGTCCAGAACTCTGCACCCTGTTGTTGGGTTGCTGCTCTTATTAAATTTCTAAAAGAGTTAATATGAGAAGCACCAATTCAGTGGCATGTTAGCATTAGGGATTATTGAAAGGTTGAACACAATAGATTTTACACAAAAGTTTGGGACATTTTGTGAAATGCATTCCGTACACCTCATTAAGGAGCCTATATGAAGTTTTTGCCCAAATTTAATTCATTCATTATCTCCCGCTTTATCCTCTATTAGGGTCGCGGTGGGGTTCCCCATGCCCATCCAGGGGAGAACGTCTCAGGCACTGGACAGATAGACCCAGGACAGGGCGCCAATCCATCGCTGGGCACACACTCGCTCACACAGACACACTCTAAATGGGGCAATTTTGAGAATTCAATTGACTTGATCCATGTTTTTGGACTGTGGGAGGAAACCGGAGAACCTGGAGGAAACCCACGCAGACACGGGGAGAACATGGAAACTCCACCCAGATGGGGATCCGAACCGGGAATCCCTAGCGCTGAGAGGCGAACGTGCGAAACCACTAAGCCACCGTGCCGCCGCTTGCCCAAATTTAGAAAACTTATTTCTACAGCACTATTTACAGTAGATTATTAATTTAGTCAGATTATTAATGATTTCGGGCGGCACGTTCGGTGGCTTAGTGGTCAGCACGTTCGCCTCTCAGCGCTAGGGATTCCCGGTTCGAATCCCCATCTGGGTGGAGTTTCCATGTTCTCCCCGTGTCCGCGTGGGTTTCCTCCGGGTTCTCCGGTTTCCTCCCACAGTCCAAAAACATGGATCAAGTCAATTGAGTTCTCCAAATTGCCCCATAGAGTGTGTATGTGTGTGTGTGTGTGAGTGTGTGCCCAGCGATAGATTGGCGCCCTGTCCTGGGTCTATCTGCCCAGCGCCCGAGACGTTCTCCCCTGGATGGGCATGGGGAACCCCACCGCGACCCTAATAGAGGATAAAGCGGGAGATAATGAATGAATGAATATTAATGATTTCTAAGGTCAGAATTCCCAAAGGTGACCACGATGGGGAACAATCAATGTGTGTTTGCCCTGCCATGGGCTGATGACCTTTGTGAGGCGTTTTTCCCGCCTTTATAGCGACAAGCCCTGGGATGGGCTCCAGTACAAACAGTGAAAGTTTTGTTGCAGGCTTTGCATTATGTATTTAATGTCAGTTTGATTTGTATTCTGGTTTAAATTTAATTTTACAAAATGTCCCAACTCAGTAAATGGACAGCTGTCTCAAAAACATGCAGGAGAAAGCTGTTATTATTCATATTAATAAAGAAAACGACACGGTTATGATGGTGTACATTCACTCTGGTAACACTATTGTTCCCAGAAGGTTGTGAGTTCATATCTGCTCGTTTATTAAACCCAAACTTCAAACTTGTAAATGAGATTTTCCTGGTTGTTTGGTTGTGACTATACCGTTCGTTTAATATTTGTAGTCAAAGCTACAGACGGTTGTCAGATACGTTTAAGCGTATTTCGTTAATACGGCCGAATGTGGCGCTGGGTTTTGGTGGTTTTTGGTGGTTTTCATGGTCAGTGACACTGCTTCAGTCCAGCACGCAGGATTTCCGGCAGCTTTGTTCCGAGTCAAACTGATTCCTGTTGCCTTGACAACCTCCGAACCAAAACTTCGCACACGAGTTGGCCTTGGGTTCGTAATACCATTTCACCACGTACTCCCTACACGGTCCAGGGTCCAGCTGCTGCAGGCAGCTTTTATCTGAAATTATTACAAACATACAGGGACTTTTATTTAGCCACAACATTTGTTGTTTATTTAAAAAATAAAAATGAAAAAAACACATAAAGGCGTAAAATAAACTCACATTTACTTTTTGTTTTCCTAAATACCTTTGACACTTGATTTTAATACAACTTTTTTTGTATTAAAAATGCAGTTTTGAATGATGGCAAAGAAACCAATTACTTGCTCAACACATTTACTGATTGTTTGTTGTATTGCCTGAATGTATTTTGCTTTTTAAAACTCTTTAGTCTATTTTCACTGTACTTTTTATTTTGTGTTGTAATTGAGGTAATAAATTTACCTTCTTTGCTTAAGTACTAATTAGTATAAAAATAAAAAAAATTGATATACTAAGTTAGTGTGTATGTATATATATTATTATTATTTTTCTTGACATAATGTTGTCCTTTTTAATCTTCAGTTGATTGCTTGTGTATGAATATATACTTTTCTAACTTTTCGTTGTATTTAAAGCTCTAATTAAACTAATTGACTTAGTTCTGTAGTTTAAACAATTATTTGCTGCATTGTTTAAACTGATCTGTCTGATGAAATATTTTTATTAACATACGTGCTGTGTTCTCTCTCTCTCTCTCTCTCTGTGTGTGTGTGTTCTCTCGCTCTCTCTCTCTGTGTTGTGTGTGTCTCTCTCTCTCTCTCTCTGTCTCTCTCTCTCTCTGTGTTGTGTGTCTCTCTCTCACTGTGTTCTCTCTGTCTCTCTCTCTGTGTTGTGTGTCTCTCTCTCTGTGTTCTCTCTGTCTCTCTCTCTGTGTTCTCTCTCTCTCTCTGTGTGTGTTCTCTCTGTCTCTCTCTCTCTCTCTGTGTTCTCTCTCTCTGTGTTCTCTCGCTCTCTCTCTCTCTCTCTGTGTGTTCTCTCTCTCTCTCTCTCTGTTCTCTCTCTCTCTCTCTCTGTCTGTATTATTGATAGATGAACTTCAGAGCAGTAGATTTTATTTATTGTCTTTCTTTCAGAATGATTTCTGCTCAGTCACAGGTACCTTTGGTGAACTTGTGCTGGAGCAGTCCCGGGGGTGAGCGGGTGATGCTGGGTGATGCCGGGCTTTGTGAGGGTGTTTCTGGATCCGGTGCGGGGGGGAAACCCCTGTTGACCGTGTCTCTACTGACGGATGGAGCGCTGGTGCTGACTGGTTTTGGGTCGTAGTGGAACTTCTCTGGAGCTCTGGTCTGTTTCACACGAACATTGGTTTTTCATTTTCATGACCTTATTCACATCTTCACTTTTAACACGCTCAGTTTTATTCATGCAGTTCTGTCCACAGAGTACTTGGTAAGTATGTGT
This sequence comes from Corydoras sp. C115, assembly GCA_019802505.1. Classification (NCBI taxonomy): domain Eukaryota; kingdom Metazoa; phylum Chordata; class Actinopteri; order Siluriformes; family Callichthyidae; genus Corydoras; species Corydoras sp. C115. The sequence continues at coordinate 1,009,600 of JAFMOC010000171.1, read as the reverse complement.
TTTATTACATTTCTGTCCATAATCATCAAACAGAAATGTGTTTGCTTAATTTTTTCTATGTACCTCATTTACTTCCTACTGCTTTTTCACTGGAAACGATATTCCAGTGAATAAGGCTTATCATTAAGCCGGAATTTCGGAGCGTGTGTAAAACAGGAGAAATGTTTAATGAGCATACAGTTTTATCTTCCCATCTGCCGTCACATGAACTGACGAGGCTGCACCTCATATCCAGACTCATTACTTAAAAAAAAAAAAAACAGCTTTATAGAGTTATTTTACTCAAATAATAAAAATAAAACTCTGACTGACGCAGAGTTTTATTCTCATCAATTCCTCAATCTGGGTTCTACTCATTTGGATAAATGTAAAAGTTTAGATGTCGTTTGACCTCCACGTGCGTTACATCCGGGTCCTCTCCATTAAAATCCGGAGTGTCCGTCCTCCTCCATGGTTCCTCTTTGTAAAAAAATCTTCCAGAGTCTTCAGGCAGGAGATTAGAGCTGGGTCTCTCACCGAACGTCGACGTCTCAAAGTTCTCGCAGAGCTTCACCAGCAGTTTACTCTCCAGTGCTGCCCTCCACCCGAAAACAGAACACAGCGGTTACCATCAGAAGCGCTCGGGGAATCGATTAGCTTTACGGTCAGCTTGCCCTGGAACTAGATAAGATCTGAGAACCTTCTCATGCACAAACACTTCCGAAACAGGTGTGTTTATTTTACTCCAGGGAAATATTTCAGCCACAGCTTTAAAGCTACAATATGTAACTTTTTGGTTTCATTTTTTTTTGCTTCTTGTTAAAAGATTTTCTTATTTATATGTTAACTTGAGGGCGGCACGGTGGGTTAATAGTTTAGCATGTTCTCCTCTCAGTGCCAGGGATTCCCGGTTCAAATCCCCATCTGGGTGGAGTTTCCATGTTCTTCCCGTGTCCGCGTAGGTTTCCTCCGGGTTCTCCGGTTTCCTCCCACAGTCCAAAAACATTGCCCCATATGGAGTGTGTCTGTGTCTGTGTGAGTGAGTGTGTGCCCAGCGATGGATTGGCGCCCTGTCCTGGGTCTATCTGCCCAGCGCCCGAAACGTTCTCCTCTGGATGGGCATGGGGAACCCCCCCACAACCCTAATAGAGGATAAAGTGGAAGATAATGAATGAATGAGTCCAAAAACATGAATCAAGTCAATTGAGTTCTCCAAATTGCCCCATATACAGTGTGTATGTGTGAGTGAGTGTGTGCCCAGCGATGGATTGGCGCCCTGTCCTGGGTCTATCTGCCCAGCGCCCGAAACGTTCTCCCCTGGATGGGCATGGGGAACCCCCCCCCCCACGACCCTAATATAGGATAAAGTGGAAGATAATGAATGAATGAGTCCAAAAACATGAATCAAGTCAATTGAGTTCTCCAAATTGCCCCATATAGCGTGTGTATGTGTGAGTGAGTGTGTGCCCAGTGATGGATTGGCGCCCTGTCCTGGGTGTATCTGCCCAGCGCCTGAAACGTTCGTGTTGGATGTTTGTTTTGTATTTTTGTACATCGGGCTGCTGCAATATAAATATATGTCTGTCCGTTTACCTCCCTCCCTCCCAGCCTTTTGCTTTTAACCATGGAATGCAGGTCAGGCTCGGTAATGAGCCACGCTGCAGTGTTTATTTCTACAGAGCTAAAGAACCGGTGGTAGTCTCTAACCCGTTCGTGAGGTTCGAATGGTTCTTGGCGTACCGAAAAGCGTCCTGAAGTCACCGATCAAATAGATGTGCTCCTCATTCGGATCAGACGCCATCAACTCCAGTTCCGTCTTGAAGTCGTGGTAGAACGGGTCGCTCTGATTGACCACCCCAATAACGAACATCTCGATGGCGTCCGAGTGCGCGCGCCGCACTGCGTCCTCCAGCCTCACCACGTCCCGTTTGTCCACCTGGCCATCGGTTATGACCAAGGCCACTTTCCTCACCCCGGGCCGCGCCGCCGGAACAGCAGGTTGGCTTGATGGATGGCGCTTCCCGTGTACGTTCCTTCCCCCATGTAGACCATCCGCCTCACCGCCTCCTTCAGTTCCTCACGACTAAACGGCTGATGCAGGCTGCTGACCACCGTAGTCACATGGCTGTAGAGAACCACACCCACGTGGGTGACGTTGGTCCGCACGGTGATGCGGTCGATCAGGGCGTTCATGAAGTCCTTCACTATGTAAAAGTTTTCGGGTCCCACGCTCTCTGAGCTGTCAACCACAAAGACCAGCTCCAGAGGACTAAACCGGCACGTCACCGCACATCCTGTAAAGACAGGAGACGGCGTAAAGACGGCTGTGAGGCTTCAGACATCGTCCACATCAGGTCAACTTACTATTATGGTCTTTTGTAGTTCTACATTCACAGTTTTGTAGTTCATGTGCTGATCTACATACTTTGTTAGTCCCGTTTACTCTGTTTACTCATGGTCAGGACCACCACACAGCTGGTAGAATTTGGGTGGTGGATGATCTTTAGCATTGCATTGACACTGACGGGGTGGTGCTGTGTACGTGTGTGCTGCGCCGGTTCGAGTAGATCAGACACAGCAGTGCTGTCGGAGTTGTAAACACGGTCTCACCAGCATCCTGATAGCTCAGCGGTTAGAGGGTGAAGGTTGTGGGTTCAAATCCCAAGTCTACTGAAGTTACAAATATGGGGCCCTTAAACAAGACCCTAACCCTTGTTGCTCAGTGGATGCCAAATGGCTGCTCAAGGAGGATGAGTCTCCCACTGAGTCTTGGTCCTCCAAGGTTTCTCCTTAAATAACAACATAAAAGGGAGTTTTTTCTTGCCACTGTCGCTTCGGCTCGCTCTTGGGGGTTTTAAAGGCTCTTCATTCTGTAAAGCTGTTTTGTGACGATGTGCTGTTGTAAAAAGCGCTATATAAATAAATAACTTGAACTTGAACTTGTATGGCCAACCCTGTGTTCTGACCCCAGCCATCAAGTTGGGACACTCGTCAGCCGCTTTGGGACGCTTACATTTACATTTGGTCATTTATTGGACGCTTTTATCCAAAGCGACTTACAAGGTGAGCACAGGGTTCATCACAACATCCCTGCAGCAATGAGGGTTAAGGGTCTTGCTCAAGGACCCACACTGGTAACTTCAGTGGACCTGGGATTTGAACCTCCAACCTTCAGATTGATAGCCCAACACCCTGACCACTGAGCTACCACTCCCTGACGCTTGTCAGCCGTATTTAGCAAGCGCTAAATGACCAAATCTGAATAACCAAGAACACGAAGCCTGTCACACTTACCACAAATAGATTTAATAATCTGGATAACTTCCTCTTTCTGAAACACAGAGTGAAACATAAATACAAATTTAGCAATTTTTTGATGCGTATATCATCGGATGTGTAATTCATGGACACTTACATCAAGACCCGGTTCACCTTTTTTGCCTGGTCTACCCTGAAAACACACACACATGTTGACCTGGTGATGATATCAATTAACAAAAAATATATATATATTGTGTGTTTGTACGGTGGCTTAGTGGTTAGCATGTTCTCCTCTCAGCTTAGGGATTCCCGGTTCGAATCCCCATCTGGGTGGAGTTTCCATGTTCTCCCCGTGTCTGCGTGGGTTTCCTCCGGGTTCTCCGGTTTCCTCCCACAGTCCAAAAACATGGATCAAGTCAATTGAGTTCTCAAAAATTGCCCCATATAGAGTGTGTCTGTGTGAGTGAGTGTGTGCCCAGCGATGGATTGGCGCCCTGTCCTGGGTCTATCTGCCCAGCGCCCGAGACGTTCTCCCCTGGATGGGCATGGGGAACCCCCCCCCCTTTCCCGCGACCCTAATAGAGGATAAAGCGGGAGATAATGAATGAATGAATGAATGTGTGTTTATATCCTTGCATTTGTCCATATAGAATATTTTTAACTGTTTTTCCTCCTTACCAGCGGTCCACTCTCGCCGGGTTCTCCATGACCTCCCTTCTCCCCCTTTCGTCCCTGCTGCCCTGCAAATCCACGATCCCCCTACGAAACGGTTCAAAAGCCTTTCAGCGCTCATGAGGCGGGACGGACATCATCACAACAGGACGTCTTCTTACCTTCGGACCAGGTAAACCCACACCTGGATGACCTCTCGGTCCCACTATTCCCTGATGCCCAGCATCACCCTGGAGAACGTAAGGTAAGTACGGATGACATATGTTTTTATAACACCATGTTCTCGTGCAGCATCCGTGAGCTCAGACAGCGTCGTATCGGTGACGATGGCGTGTTTAGAGTTACATGTGGTCACTTTACCTTTTGACCTTGGATGCCCTCTCCTTGTAACCCTGGAGAGCCAGGAGGGCCGATTGCACCTCTTGCACCCTGTCAATGAAAACCAATATAATTAAATATGTGAAATGATATTATCCTGGGGCGGCACGGTGGCTTAGTGGTTTAGCACGTTCGCCTCTCAGCGCAAGGGATTCCCGGTTCGATTCCCCATCTGGGTGGAGATTCCATGTTCTCCCCGTGTCCACGTGGGTTTCCTCCGGGTTCTCCGGTTTCCTCCCACAGTCCAAAAACATGGATCAAGTCAATTGAATTCTCCAAAATTGCCCCATATAGAGTGTGTCTGTGTGAGTGAGTGTGTGCCCAGCGATAGATTGGCGCCCTGTCCTGGGTCTATCTGCCCAGCGCCAGAAATGTTCTCCCCTGGATGGGCGACTCTAATAGAGGATAAAGCGGAAGATAATGAATGAATGAATGGATATTATCCTGATTTATTTTTTGTGCAAATCTTACACTTAAAAAAAATAACACTGAAATATGAAAAGGTGCTACTTACTTTTGAACCCAACTGTGCAACCCCTGGTGGTCCCATTGGTCCGGGGCGTCCTGGGGGGCCTAGATCTCCCTGAAACATGATCAAGCTGGTGTGTAAAGTTATACAGTGAATGATGAAATGTGTTATTAAAGATAATAAAAGATAATTAAACCTTATGCTAAATACATGTCTGAATCACCACAAGGGTTTCTCACCTTTGGTCCAGGAAGGCCTCTTCCTTCTGCCCCACTCTCTCCAGTAAGTCCTGGGCTTCCTGGAAGTCCCTACACAAAACAAAAGGACATGAACACCGCGCCCTGCTGCAGGATGTGGAGACGGCCGTGCCAGACTGTCCATCTCTCAGCCTCATCACTCACAAAGCCTGAAAGCAGGAATATTTACCGGTGGCCCAATCACTTCGTCTCCCTTCGGACCAGGTGGTCCCAAAAACCCAGGAGCTCCTCTGTCACCCTGAGCAACAACAACAACAACAATTGGCTTCACAGGTGAAACATATTCTTTATTTTAGTGTTGTTTGTGAATGGGCCGGCACGGTGGCTTAGTGGTTTGGCACGTTCGCCTCTCAGCGCTAGGGATTCCCGGTTCGAATCCCCATCTGGGTGGAGTTTCCATGTTCTCCCCGTGTCTGCGTGGGTTTCCTCCGGGTTCTCCGGTTTCCTCCCACAGTCCAAAAACATGGATCAAGTCGATTGAGTTCTCCAAATTGCCCCATATAGAGTGTGTCTGTGTGAGTGAGTGTGTGCCCAGCGATAGATTGGCGCTCTGTCCTGGGTGTATCTGCCCAGCGCCCGAGACGTTCTCCCCTGGATGGGCATGGGGAACCCCCCCCCACGACCCTAAAAGACGATAAAGCGGGAGATAATGAATGAATGAATGTTTGTGAATGGTCTATAATCTGTCATTTCAAAATATAGTGGTTAACGTGTCAGCATCCTTCTGCCCGTATGAACCTACTCCCCCCGCTGTACATGTTCTCACCACCTTAATCTCACCTCCCTAACTTTTATCTCCATCTTAACTGTATGCTGTATATATAGTAGTAATCTAACCTTCGGTCCTGGGATCCCTCGTCCTGTTTCCCCAATAGGCCCTGGAATCCCAGGTGGTCCTGGATCCCCCTATAAAAAAAAAAAAATAATAATAAAATAAATAAAAAAAAACATTTCATTTAGAACCTTATACTGTATGTACAAACAAACTACCATGTTGTTTATATGGAGTTTATAGCTTCTTGATGGTCTTTGTATTTATAGTGTAAAATAGTGTAAAGGGACCATCAGAGGATTGAACTGCCGTTGAGTCTAACTGTTCACCGATATTAGAAATGTCTGCCATGTTGGTGCAATTAATAGACGGACAGCTAATTAATGGGTCTTGTATTTAATTGCATCTTAATTTTATGCAGAAACACGGGTTATCCACCCATCATCATCTCACCTTATTACCTGGTATACCCCTTCCTGGTAGTCCAGGTGCTCCAGTTGGCCCTATGGCCCCGTGTTGTCCCTGCAATAAGTAGTAATGAATTTAATTAAATAAAATAACCAAATAATTAATAATTAAATAATTAATTTACATGAGTACTGGTTATAATTATGTATTAGTGGTTTAAGTAGTAAGTTTGTTGATGTGCAAGTAACTGTGTTTGATACCTTTTCTCCACCTGGTCCTCTTGGCCCCATGAGCCCCGGTTGTCCTCGTGAACCTTTTTCTCCTTGTTGTCCCTTTGCAAAAGAAGACACATGTCCTCTTAAAGTCTATGTTGATCTAAGCATTTTTCATTTATTTATTCTGTTAGAACCATGTTCCAAAAAATAATGTAGGCTCCTGTTTGGACATCACATGTACCTTATCTCCGGGTAAACCTTTACCAGGTGCTCCTTCCTGTCCCCTAATCCCGGGAAAGCCCACTTCCCCCTGTATAGAGATAAGGAAATGTAATTTTTTGCCACATATATTCAAATATTGTTCACAAATTCCAACCTTTGGTCCCATTGGTCCAGCATCTCCTGAAGCACCCGCCTGCCCTGGTAGACCTGGGAAGCCAGGATCGCCCTGTAGCAACAAAACATGGAAATGTACATCATGCAATACTTTGGTATGTTCTCCATGTGTCATCGCAGGCTTTTTTTTTTGGTATATACGTCCCAAATTTGCTTACCTTCGGCCCTGGCTCTCCAACACCCTTCAGTCCTGGCAGACCCCGTTCTCCTGGGAAGCCCCGCTCTCCCTGTCGATCAAAATGATGGTGGTCTGAGAATAATGTGCATCCTATCTGTTGCTTTAAAGTTAAAAGGAGGTTTTGGAAAAAGCACTAACCTTATCACCTATGATGCCTATCCCTGCAATGCCTCTCAGTCCAGGTGGGCCCACCTGTCCCTGACTTCCCTAAATATAAAGATCATGTGCAAGATGCAATTTTGGAAGTCAGGTGTCTGTGTGAATTCATAGTTTGATTTCTTCAACAAACAATTGAATGAGAATAATGTTCAGATTTTAAAAAAAAGCATGCAGTCAACAAATGTAAGTTATAATATTGTGGGGTGTAAACCTTTTCGCCTTGAATTCCCAAACCAGGAGCTCCCGTGGGACCAGGAGGCCCAAATTGTCCCAGTGTTTCCCTGTAAAAATCAACAAAAGAAAAATATTTTGAATGTATGTTAATGAAGAATTCATGATCATGATGATACCTTTTCACCCTTGAACCCATATCCTGGAGGTCCTCTTGATCCTGTGGTACCGTTGTGGCCTTGATCGCCCTGAAGAGAAAACGGAAACGTTTAATTCTGTTGCACTCCACCATTCATGTTTAGTGCATCTGTAGATTGGACTATCAATCTCAGGGTTGACCCCCTTTCCAATCAAAGTTACCAATGTGGATCACTGAGCAAGGCCCTAAACCCTCATTGCTCGAGGAGACAGTATAGAGGATTCTTAAATAAAGGTGTCTGCAAAATGAACTCATGCGTTAAAATATCATTAATATCAGACATGGTCAAGATTGTGGCCCTGACGTTGCTTACTTTCGGTCCTGGTGGTCCCTCTCCTGTCAAGCCAGGAATCCCACGAGGTCCTGGAAGCCCAGGAGGACCCTCAATTAATAAGAACAGCCATCAGTGCACAGAATCATGTACATATGAATCATATAAAAGCTCATTTACTGAAATCACTGAAACTTTTATCCACTTACAGGCTGGCCGGTTTCTCCTGTCCCGACCAGACCCGCAGGACCCGGCTTTCCCTGGTTCCCCTTTTCCCCCTGAGAAGTTGGATTACAGAAGGTGCATTATTTTGGACTTGTACTGCAAAACTGAAATAAACATTTACATATAAAGAACAAAACGTTAACCTTTGAGCCCGGGTACCCAATCCCATTGTCCCCTTGGGGGCCAGGTGCTCCTGGAGGTCCACGATCGCCCTAAACAGAAATCAGAATATAAAATGAAAGGCTGAATTTATATATTGCTGATTATATCTCTCAGCTGGTCTGGGAACACCTCGGGGTTCCCCCAGTCGAGCTGGTGGAGGTGGCTGGGGCGAGGGAGGTCTGGGTCTCCCTACTTCGGTTGCTGCCCCCGCGACCAGAACCCCGGACAAGCGGAAGATAATGGATGGATGGATGATTAATTGTGACTTATTGTTTGTAGTTTATAAGTTTATGGTCTGGACAGCAGCAGAGGCTTTATCCTGACACCAACAGTTAGAACAGATACAGTTATGGGGCAATTTATTATCTCCATCACGAAGTCTCTGAAGAAAACCCATGAAAGCATGGTATGAACATGAACACTACACTACAGTAAGTACCTTTCTCACAAATTTTCTTTTTCTTTTTCTTTTCAAATCCCGATCTGGGTGGAGTTTCCATGTTCTCCCTGTGTCTGCGTGGGTTTCCTCCAGGTTCTCCGGTCTCCTCCCACAGACCAAAAACATGGATCAAGTTAATTGAGTTCTCCAAATTGCCCCATATAGAGTGTGTTTGAGTGAGTGAGTGTGTGCCCAGCGATGGATTGGCGCCCTGTCCTGGGTGTATCTGCCCAGCGCCCGAGACGTTCTCCCCTGGATGGGCATGGGGAACCCCCCCCCGCGACCCTAGTAGAGGATAAAGCGGGAGATAATGAATGAATGAATGTTTTGTTTACACATTATTAGGAATATGTGAATGCATGCATTGGTCATTATAGTTAAAAAGAACAGGATTTGTTGACGTAATCATGAACTCTGTTACATAAAGCTTGAGAATGTGACATTTAAAAAGAACAAAACTACTATTCGCATTTATGTTTAAGGCACGAAAATGACTACAAATACCCTGAAAGCACTCTTTGTTAAAATAACCAGACAACATTGGATTTTGGGTGGAAACTCCCTTTGAAAACGCCTCATAGTACAAAGTGAAAGTACAAATGTCTATTTCTGTCTTCATCTGATATTGAAAGAATCAACAGTTCCTCTGGTACTGAAGTGAGTGACCTTACTTTGGATCCTTCTTGACCCTCAGGTCCTTGGTCTCCCGGTGGTCCTTGGTTGCCCTCAAGGAAAAAAAAAGCAACAATACAACTATACACAAAGTTTTTAATCTGAGGTCAGTCATACTGCCTGCAAATTTCAAGCCACGATGACCCCCATCTATCTGTATGTATGTAATGCCACGTTTCAGCAATTACATTTAATTACATTTAATTATTTAATATTTCCGTGAAATATAAATATAATCATCCATTAATGTTGACACAGTAAAGAACCTTTCCATACCTCCACCCCTTTCAGTCCCCTCACTCCCGGCGGTCCCTCAGAGCCCTAAAACATACACAGTCTAAATATTCGATAAATATAAAATAAGGCTTCATAATAAACAGATAGTAGAAACGGATACTTTAATTCCTTTCGATCCCGGAGCTCCACACTCTCCTCTTTCCCCCTGCGAAAAAAAAATAGAGGTAAATGTAAAAAATAAAAATGAATGAATTAAAATCTTCAGATAAACTCGACATCTAAACTGGAATTAATGGATATAAAACCCATAATTTATATGTACATATCATATTCTGCACAAATATGTATTTATTTATTTATTTATTTATTTTTGTATTTGCAAAATGCTACTTTTTGCACTTCATGTACACGCTATCTATCCATCCATCCATCCAACATAATATCCATCCAATCTACCAACCAACCAACCATCCATCCAAACAAACATCCATCAATCCAACCTACCAACCAATCAGTATCAGAATACTTTATTAATCCTAGGGATTAAATTGCAGAATCATCCATCCATCCATCCATCCACCCACCCACCCTCCCCCCAATCCGAGCTACAATATTTTGTTATTGTGCCTTAAATTTTATTTTTAACAAAATAAATAAAGTTGTGACACTCACCTTGTCACCTTTGTAGCCAGGACGTCCCTGTAAATGACGACAAAAATGAAAAAGTGTATATGCAAAAAAAAAAAAAACCTCTATACATAAAGAATCTATAACATGTACCTCAGCTCCTTCAAGCCCTGAGGGTCCTGGAGGTCCATACTCTCCCTAAAATAAGCCAGCAAGTCCACTTAGGTTTAATAATTAAAATAACACCTAATAATTAACTCAAGATTAATTAAAGATAATACTGGTTCACCTTTGCACCTCTTGGTCCAGATGGACCTTCGGGACCCGGATCCCCTTTTTTACCCTGTAACAAAAAAAAATACCAGGGATTTCCCCCAATTTTCCAAAAAACATAATTTAGTATTTAAAACACAATCTTGTGACTCACAGGGCCTCCAGGAGATCCTCTATCACCCTTCTCACACACACAGACTTGGGCTCTTGGACACTGCAAGATGAAATCACAACCTGCTTAGTGAAATGATAAGTAAAACATGTACTGGCCACCTGACAACGTCCTGTTTGCACACTGACTGACCGCTTACTATATACACAACGCAGACTAGCACGATTCGTAAAGTCTGTCTATCTGTGACTGAGCCACCTGTACCGGTGCACAACACACTAACACACCAACACCAACACCACCACCACCGCAGGGCTGAGAATCATCCAACACCCAAATAATATCTGTGCTGGTGTTGATCATCAGTGAAACAGAGTATAAAGGAGAAACGGATGGACTACAGTCTGTAACGTAGAACGTAAAGTGGCCGGTGGAAAGGAATTAAATCGTACTTACGTTGTTTTCAGCTACTTTTATCTGAAAAAACGAGGAAAAAAAACACTTGAGATTTGAATATGTAGAAGTTAATAAGCTTGTATTTTTCTCTGTGACCCAAGAATTAAGCAGAGATTAAAAAAAAAAATGCCAAATTAAAAGTTTGCTGGGCGGCACGGTGGCTTAGTGGTTTAGCACGTTCTCCTCTCAGCACTAGGGAGTCCCGGTTCGAATCCCCATCTGGGTGGAGTTTCCATGTTCTCCCCGTGTCTGTGTGAATTTCCTCCGGGTTCTCCAGTTTCCTCCCACAGTCCAAAAACATGGATCAAGTCAATTGAGTTCCTTAAATTGCCCCATATAGAGTGTGTGTGTGTGAGTGAGTGTGTGCCCAGCGATAGTTTGGCGCCCTGTCCTGGGTCTATCTGCAATATCTCCAATTGAGTTCTCCAAATTGCCCCATATAGAGTGTGTCTGTGTGAGTGTGTGTCCAGTGATAGATTGGCTGGGTGTATCTGCCCAGCGCACGGAATGTTCTCCCCTGGTGGGAACCCCACTGCGACCCTATAGATAAAGCGGGAGATAATGAATGAATGAATGAATAAAAGTTTGCTTTAAATGGGGTGGGGCATCTCTACAACTCGCATCTCATTAAAAGCTGACATCTCATTAACAGCTGCCCCTGTCTCAGTTCCGGTAGTTTTCAGTTTGTGTTGTAACAATAAGAAAGCAGAACAGTACACTTGCTTGTACGTTAGTAGTTTCGGCGATTAAGTGAATAAATTGTCTGTATTATTCATTCATTCATTATCTCCCGCTTTATCCTCTATTAGGGTCGCGGTGGGGTTCCCCATGCCCATCCAGGGGAGAACGTCTCGGGCGCTGGGCAGATACACCCAGGACAGGGCGCCAATCCATCGCTGGGCACCCACTCACTCACACACACACACTCTATATGGGGCGATTTGGAGAACTCCATTGCTTTGATCCATGTTTTTGGACTGTGGGAGGAAACCGGAGAACCCGGAGGAAACCCACGCGGACACGGGGAGAACGTGGAAACTCCACCCAGATGGGGATTCGAACCGGGAATCCCTAGCGCTGAGAGGCGAACGTGCCAAACCACTAAGCCAGCGTGTGTCTGTATCATTTTGATTTATTATTCTGAGAATCTAACAGCGCGTTGTGTGTAGCGCCTGCACAAATACAGAGAAATGCCAAAACAATGACTGTTTTACAGGCTTCAGCTCTCTTTTGTATGCTTCGGCTTATTGCAAAATGTCTGCTAATGACATTACAATGGCTTACAAGCTCCTGCAGCAGATTCTTCTCGAGTTCCGGGTCGTTGAGGTTGTGCACGTGCTTCTGTGCCGGGCTGGCCATGGCGCGCAGCTTAGCAATGTTGTGGCTGCCTCTTTCTGACAGGCTGATGGTGAAGATCTTGATACCGTGGCCCTTGGCTTCAGAGGTGGCGGCCATGATATCAGGGTTCCGAGGATGGTCATTGCCGTCAGTCATCAGTAGTTCCACCCTGACCTCCTCGTCCTCGGTCTCACGCAGGAACAGCTCGGTGGCGTTGCCAATGGCATAGGATGTGTACGTGCCCTGGCCAATGTAAGCCATGTCAGCCAGCTGGAGCATGAAGGAGTCCAGGCCACGCCAGTGCAGGAACCTCTGCACGACGGCCACAGAGCTGCTGTACTGCAGCAAGGCCAGCCTGGTCTTCAGGCGCCATCCGTGCACCTCCACCTGCACCAGCTTGCGGCTGAAGGAGCGCACGAAGGCCTTTTCCTTCTCGAAGCGGTGAGTCATGGCGCTCTCTGAGCTGTCTAAGAGAAATGCAATCCCCAGCGTGCACGCCGGCACTATTGGAGGAACACATAAAAACCCCGTCCAAGAACATGAGTGGGTTCTGAAAAGTTCAGCAGATGTTCTCGCTATCGTGGGTTTCAAATCACTAAGCACGGTTCGCGAATATAAGTCGTGCACATCCCAAAACATTTACCGTTTCCATTCGTCGAGATGAGATTATTGCCTTGGCTTGACCTCGCGCATCTCCGGCCTTGAAGATCATGGAAAAGGGTTGAGAGTATCAGGCACAACAGCGTCCCGCTGGACCAGTCCTTCATATTTGGCCTGAAAAACATTTAATTAATAGAAATTCAAATCTACGCTCATACTGTATTTCAGTACGATAACATCAGAGAAGCTTACCGTTTAAGGCATGTGTTAAAATAATTAAATGACTTTTTTTTTTAATAGTCATCTTCTATTTTTAGAAAACCTGCGAGCAGGTTTTCTAAAAATAGAAGATGACTATTAAAAAAAAAAGTCATTTAATTATTTTAACATAATTATTCATTCATTCATTCATTATCTCCCGCTTTATCCTCTATTAGGGTCGCGGTGGGGTTCCCCATGCCCATCCAGGGGAGAACGTCTCGGGCGCTGGGCAGATACACCCAGGACAGGGCGCCAATCCATCGCTGGGCACACACTCACTCACACACACACACTCTGTATGGGGCAATTTTGAGAATTCAATTGACTTGATCCATGTTTTTGGACTGTGGGAGGAAAGCGGAGAACCCGGAGGAAACCCACGCGGACACGGGGAGAACATGGAAACTCCACCCAGATGGGGATTCGAACCGGGAATCCCTAGCGCTGAGAGGCGAACGTGCTGACCACTAAGCCACCGTGCCGCCGGTTTTAACATAATTATAATCAACATAGTTATAATCAATAATTATAATCAATTATTTTAACATAATTATAATCAACATACTTCTGGCAAACATTTAAATACACACACACACCCACACAGACGCGATGAAAGATTTGGCCACGCCCCTTTTTGCTCCACTTATTGTCCCTGTTCTCAGTTCCACTTACTGCAAAGATGGACTTTGTAGTTCTACAATTCCATTCTGTAGTTCCATCTGTTTGTGTTCTGCAGTACACACTGTGTACTCTGTTCTAATCATCAGGACCCCAATAGAACCACCACAGAGCAGGGGTTATTGGGTGGGTGCATTATTCCTATCCCAGCAGTGTGACTGAGGTGTTTAAATGAATCTCATCAACTCTTAATATGTTTTGTAATTTAAAAACAAAAGTACAAGTCTAAATCCTCTGCCGTAGCACTTTTTAACACAGCAACAATAACTTATATTGACATTTACATTTTAATAATTTATATGTAATAAATGATATTTACAGTTTATATTAACTGTTGTTAAACTCAGAACTGCAGCACACCGAAAAGTAAATATTTCTTACCTTTCATTGCATGCAAACTTGTTCAGATCTGCAGAAATGCATCATCACATGCTGCCAGTGGACAGAAGTGTGCAGCATCTGTACCGAAAGAGCACAGACTACTCCAGCATGAGGGAATGTGGGGTTGCCAGATTGAGCAGATCTGTTTTATGCCAATAAATGCTTCCAAAGCTACAGTCTACACTGAGGGTTTATTGCTTTCGTGTCATATTATTATGCATGGTGTATTTATGAGTAATATAACTGTTTTATAAAACTGTTTTAGCAACAAGGTGTTGCAGTGGGTAGCAGTCAGCTTTCAGCAAAATGTTTCTGGGTATTGAACAGAGAGAAAGGTACTTGTCGTGTAAAGTCTGCATCTTTTAAACGTTTTCTTTCATTATTTTTAACAATCCACAAACAAGTAGGTCAAATAAAATAGAAACACTGTGTTTCTGCGAACTAAGGAGCTGTGTCTGCCCTGTGTTCCATTGGTAATCTGTCCGAGCTGTTGTAAACATTCATTCATCCATTCATTATCTCCCGCTTTATCCTCTATTAGGGTCATGGGGGGGGGGGGTTCCCTTTGCCCATCCAGGGGAGAACGTCTCGGGCGCTGGGCAGATACACCCAGGACAGGGCGCCAATCCATCGCTGGACACACACACACTCACACAGACACGCTCTATATGGGGCAATTTTGTGAATTCAATTGACTTGATCCATGTTTTTGGACTGTGGGAGGAAACCGGAGAACCCGGAGGAAACCCATGCGGACACGGGGAGAACATGGAAACTCCGCCCAGATGGGGATTCGAACCGGGAATCCCTAGTGCCGAGAGGAGAACATGCTAACTGTTGTAAAAAGGCTTTCAAAAATAATAAATAAGCCTACGTTCGTTTATGACGTAAGATACAATCACACGGCACTTTATTTAAGTCTTCCTCTTTTCCTAAGTATTATTAATCTGTATTATTGATGTCAGGATATCTGTAATTTACGGTCCAAAAACATGGATCAAGGTCAAGTGAGTTCTCCAAATTGCCCCATATAGAGTGTGTCTGTGTAAGTGAGTGTGTGCCCAGCGATAGATTGGCGCCCTGTCCTGGGTGTATCTGCCCAGCGCCCGAGACGTTCTCCCCTGGATGGGCATGGGGAACCCCCCTCCCGCAACCCTAATATAGGATAAAGCAGAAGATAATAGATGGACGGACAGATGTTGTTGTTTTCATAATTTAACTTAGTAAAATTAGACGGTACGGTGGATTAGTGGTTTAGCACGTTCTCCTCTCAGCACTAGGGATTCCCGGTTCAAATCCCCATCTGGGTGGAGTTCCCATGTTCTCCCCCGTGTCCGCGTGGGTTTTCCTCCGGGTTCTCTGGTTTCCTCCCACAGTCCAAAAACATGGATCAGGGTCAATTGAGTTCTCTAAATTGCCCCATATAGAGTGTGTCTGTGTGAGTGAGTGTGTGCCCAGCGATAGGTTGGCACCCTGTCCTGGGTCTATCTGCCCAGCGCCCGAAACGTTCTCCCCTGGATGGGCATGGGGAAACCCCCCCCCCCCCCCCACACACACACACACAGATAATGGATGGATGGACAGATGGATGTTGTTGTTTTCATAATTTAACTTAGTAAAATTAGGCGGCACGGTGGATTAGTGGTTTAGCATGTTCTCCTCTCAGCGCTAGGGATTCCGGGTTCGAATCCCAATCTGGGTGGAGTTTCCATGTTCTCGCCTGTGTCCGTGTGGGTTTCTTCCGGGTTCTCCGGTTTCCTCCCACAGTCCAAAAACATGGATCAAGGTCAATTGAGTTCTCCAAATTGCCCCATATAGAGTGTGTCTGTGTGAGTGAGTGTGTGCCCAGCGATGGATTGGCGCCCTGTCCTGGGTCTATCTGCCCAGCGCCCGAGACGTTCTCCCCTGGATGGGCATGGGGAACCCCACCGCGACCCTAATAGAGGATAAAGCAGAAGATAATGGATGAATGAATGAATGAACTGAATGAACTGTAGTGTATGGCGTCTGAAGCAGACTCTTATTTTGAAGTTTGCTGAGCGGCGCGGCGGACACGCTGAAACTTCTGCATTATGGTTCGGAGTGAAAGGTAAGTTTCAGCTGCGGGTTTCGTGCGGAATGTTTATCTGAAAAACCTCAACATTTAAAGTTAAAGCGGCTCCGCGGCGGAACGAGCGGCGTGTTCATTTAAAACCACAGCGTTATGGAGCTGTAGTTAGCCGGTAAGCTAATGATGCTAAACTGTCAACAAACAGCTTCATTAAAACTGACATTAACTAACAAACCAACTTAATTTAGGAATCAACAGCAAGAAAACAAAAATTATTTCATTCCCCCCCGATTATTATTTGTCTAATTAAAAAAAAAAAGTATTTAAAGTCGTATTTTTAAGTAATGCATAATTATAATACTAATACCTTGGCCACGCCCCCTTCTCGCTCCACTATCTATATCCTCCACTTACCATATAGTTGGACTTTGTAGTTTTATAATTACAGACTGTTGTCGATCTGTGTTCTTTGTTGTTGTTAGTCCCCTGTTGGTTCTCCGTTCTCTGTTGGTTCTCAGGAGCATCACAGAACAGGTATCATTTGGGTGGTGGATTGTTTGTTGTCAGTTCTGCAGGGACACTGATGTGGTGGGGGGGGGGTTTAGTGCAGCAGTGCTGCTGGAGATTCATTTCTCCACCTCAGTGAGACTGCTGGGATAGGACTAATGCACCCACCCAATAACCCCTGCTCGCGGTTTCCTCCGCGTTCTCCGGCTTCCTCCCACAGTCCAAAAACATGGATCAAGTCAATTGAGTTCTCCAAATTGCCCCATATAGAGTGTGTGTGTGTGAGTGAGTGTGTGCCCAGCGATAGATTGGCGCCCTGTCCTGGGTGTATCTGCCCAGCGCCCGAGACGTTCTCCCCTGGATGGGCATGGAGAACCCCACCGCGACCCTAATAGAGGATAAAGCGGGAGATAATGAATGAATGAATAATAATAATAATAATAATAATAATAATAATAAATTAATTAATTATCTTCCGCTTTATTCTATATTAGGGTCGGGGGGGGGGGGGGGGGGGGGGGGGGGAGGGGGGCGGCGTTCCCCATGCCCATCCAGGGGAGAATGTCTCTGGTGCTGGGCAGATACACCCAGGAGAGGGCGCCAACCTATCGCTGGACACACTCTCACTCACTCACACAGACACACTCTATATGGGGCAATTTGGAGAACTCAATTGACTTGATCCATGTTTTTGGACTGTGGGAGGAAACCGGAGAACCCGGAGGAAACCCACGCGGACATGGGGAGAACATGGAAACTCCACCCAGATGGGGATTCCCTAGTGCTGAGAGGAGAACGTGCTAAACCACTAAGCCACCGTGCCGCCAATAATAATAATAATAATAATAATTCCTGCTCTGTGGTGGTATTATTGGGTTCTTGACCGTTACAGAACAGAGTACACAGTAGTCCTCAAACCGATTTGGGGAGAAAGTTCGGGGGAGGTTCGGGTGGTTGGGGGGGGGGGGGGGTGTGAGGAGGATACCCAGGATTTTTGGGAGATTAGGATTAGGATTTTTAGGTCTCTAATCCGGTGTTTTGTCTCTGCAGCACATCGGACGACCAGTTGCCCCTAAAGCCCCTGTGATTATGAGCACTTCCAAGCCGGACATCCTGTGGTCTCCGCATCATGCGGACCGCTTTGTGATCTGCGACTCCGAACTCAGCTTGTACCGCATCGGCGCGGTCGGAACGTCGGAGGCCAAAGCTGGAGCGCTTCCGCTGTCCGAGGAGACGGCGGCCACGCTGCTGGCCATCAACTCCGACACCCCGTATATGAAATGCGTGGCCTGGTATCCGAAGCACGAGCCGGAGTGTCTGCTGGCGGTGGGCCAGGCCAACGGCCGAGTGGTGCTCACCAGCCTCGGACAGAGCCACGACTCCAAATGCAAGGAGCTGATGGGGAAGGAGTTTGTTCCCAAACACGCACGCCAGTGCAACACTCTGGCATGGAACCCGGTGGACAGCAACTGGCTGGCGGCGGGGCTGGACAAGCATCGGGCCGATTTTTCCCTTCTGATATGGGACATAAGCAGCAAATACTCCCCCGAGGCCATACCCGCCGAGAAGCTCCGCATGTCCGGAGATGCCGAGTCCGGCGTGGTGGTGACCAAGCCGCTGTATGAACTGGGTCAGAACGACGCGTGCCTGTCCCTCTGCTGGCTTCCCCGTGACCACCCCAAGCTCCTGCTCGCCGGGATGCATCGCAACCTGGTGATCTTCGACCTGCGCAACACCAGCCAGAAGACATTTGTCAACACCAAGGCCGTGCAGGGCGTCGCCGTGGACCCGCATTTCCCGGAGCGAGTGGCCTCCTTCTTCGAGGGCCAGGTTGCCATCTGGGACCTCAGGCGCTTCGAGAAACCCGTCTTCACTCTGCCCGAGCAGGCCAAGCCGCTCACCAAGGTGGCGTGGTGCCCGACGCGGACAGGCCTGCTGGCCACGTTGACCCGCGACGCCAACGTGGTGCGCCTGTACGACATGCAGCACGCGCCCACGGGGCCCGCCGGCTCCGATGAGAGCGAGCCCACCGCCATTGAGCGCGGCGTCCAGCCGTGCGGCGGCGTGGACAGCATCATCAGCAGCTTTGCCTGGCACCCGTCCTCTCAGAATCGCATGGTGGTGGTGGCACCCAACCGGGCCATGAGCGACTTCACGGTGTTCGAGCGCATCTCGTTGGCCTGGAGTTCCACCACCTCGCTGATGTGGGCGTGCGGTCGGCACCTGTACGAGTGCGCCGAGGACACGGCGGGCGGCGAGGAGAAGGACATTGCCACCAAAATGAGAGAGCGCGCCCAGTCGCGCTACGGACACGACACTGTCCAGGTGTGGAGGAACCACCTGCTGGCTGGTGGGAATGACCCCCAGCTGAGGTCGCTGTGGTACACCCTGCACTATATCCTTTTGAGTCTGCAGCTCTGCAGAAGTTTCCATGTTCTAACCCTGTCCCCGTGGGGGGAGTTCTCCAGTTTCCTCCAACAGTCTAAAAACATGGGTTTAAGGTGGATTGGCGTCTCTAAACTTGCCCCAACTAGTGTGTGTAACTGTGTGAGTAAGTGAATGCACCCAGCAATGGATTGGCGCCCTCTACTGGGTGTAGCTACCCAGCGCCCAAAAGGTTCTCCCCTGGGTGGGCATGGGGAACCACACCATCCAAATATAGGTCTGTAAGGAAGATGATGAATACAGGTTGGTTATTATACGACGTCCCTGGAGCAATAAAGGTTGAGGGTTTTGCTCAAGGACCCACTCGGGTGACTTCAGTGAGACTGGGATTTGAACCCACAACCTTCAGGATCAATTCTCATCACCCTGACCACCGAGTGACCCGTGCCTATCCTGACCCTGCACTGTGATGGGATCCTCTGACTTGGATACATGTTTGCAAAATGACCTGGATGCGTTCCAAATTGTGAGGTTCATTCATTCATTCATTCATTATCTCCCGCTTCATCCTCTATTAGGGTCGCAGTGGGGTTCCCCATGCCCATCCAGGGGAGAACGTTTCGGGCGCTGGGCAGATAGACCCAGGACAGGACGCCACTCCATCGCTGGGCACACACTCACTCACACAGACACACTCTATATGGGGCAATTTGGAGAACTCAATTGTCTTGATCCATGTTTTTGGACTGTGGGAGGAAACCGGAGAACCCGGAGGAAACCCACGCGGACACGGGGAGAACATGGAAACTCCACCCAGATGGGGATTCGAACCGGGAATCCCTAGCGCTGAGAGGAGAACGTGCTGAGCACTAAGCCCCCGTGCCACCTTCCGCATGAACACTCCTGAAGGTGTAATGGGTGTTAAATAAAACCGTGTTCTAGGGTTCTGTCTGTGTTCTGTGGTTGGTGGGTTACGTTTCCTATGGGATAATCACTCATGCAGCAGTACACTGAGGATCTGGAACAGAAGCAGCAGGGAAACAAACAATCGCTGATCTACTCCGGCATTAAGAACATCGTCAAAAGCAGCTCGGGTGAGTATCCCTGCACCTTGTGTAGCCATGAAGTGTTTCTCATGGTTCCCCGAGTTCTGCGAGAGTACTTCATCAGCGTTAGAAGCTCAACGATCTCGACCGATCCTCAGTTCCGCACCGCTGTCCGACCCGCAGGCACTACCGAGCTGCGGCGCTGCTGGAAAGGCTCGGAGAAGCCCACAGATGTGGCCCAGTACCACAGCGAGGAGCGCAGCCTGGCTCTCCAGCTGTGCGGTTGGATCAGCCGTGGGCCCGACGTGGACGTGGAACCTTTCCTCAGGTCTTTGGAGCAGGAGGGCGAGTGGGAGAGGGCTGCCTCCGTGGCGCTTTTCAACCTGGACATCCGCCGTGCCATTCAGATCCTTAACAACGGAGCCTCTACAGAGAAAGGTACAAGATGAAGACTGTGTGACGAGGTTGTTGTTTGGGTTTTTTTTTACGGAACCGCCGGACGGTTCCAGTCAGTCTAAACACGCGCACGGGTTTGTGTCTCACGTCCAGGTGACCTCAATCTGAACGTGGTGGCCATGGCTCTGTCGGGGTACACAGATGAACGAGCCTCTCTGTGGAGGGAGATGTGCAGCTCTCTAAGGTTGCAGCTGAAGAAGCCCTACCTGGGTGTAATGTTCGCCTTTCTGACCAGCGAACCCGGGGCGTATGACGCCGTGCTGGTATGCAATCAGTCCTGTATGTGAAAGACCCACACACTGAACACTATGTGTAGAACATTTTGCTCCGTTTTCTTTATATATATATATTTTTTTTTTTTTATTGAGAAGTCATGATACAAATATAGAAAGTAGCACCAAATATTTAACAGACTTAAAAAAAAATCCTGACCCTGCACTGTGATGGGATCCTCTAACTTGGATGCATTCATTCATTCATTCATTATCTCCCGCTTTATCCTCTATTAGGGTCGCGGGGGGGGGTGGTTCCCCATGCCCATCCAGGGGAGAACATCTCGGGCGCTGGGCAGACACACCCAGGACAGGGCGCCAATCTATCACTGGGCACACACTCACGCACGCACAGACACTCTATATGGGGCAATTTGGAGAACTCAATTGACTTGATCCATGTTTTTTGGACTGTGGGAGGAAAGCGGAGAACCCGGAGGAAACCCACGCGGACATGGGGAGAACATGGAAACTCCACCCAGATGGGGATTCGAACCGGGAATCCCTAGTGCTGAGAGGAGAACGTGCTAAACCACTGAGCCACCGTGCCGCCTAACTTGGATACATGTTTGCAAAATGACCTGGATGCGTTCCACATTGTGAGGTTCATTCATTCATTCATTCATTCATTCATTCATTATCTCCCGCTTTATCCTCTATTAGGGTCGCGGTGGGGTTCCCCATGCCCATCCAGGGTAGAACGTTTCGTGCGCTGGGCAGATAGACCCAGGACAGGGTGCCAATCTATCACTGGGCACACACTCACTCACACAGACACACTCTATATGGGGCAATTTGGAGAACTCAATTGACTTGATCCATGTTTTTTGGACTGTGGGAGAAAACCGGAGAACCCGGAGGAAACCCACGCAGACACGGGGAGAACATGGAAACTCCACCCAGATGGGGATTCGAACCGGGAATCCTTAGTGCTAACCCCCCGCGCCACCCTACAAATGACCACAACCCACCGTTTTCATTCATTCATTCATTCACTATCTTCCACTTTATCCTATATTAGGGTCGCGGGGGGGTTCCCCATGCCCATCCAGGGTAGAACGTTTTGGGCGCTGGGCAGATAGACCCAGGACAGGGCGCCAATCTATCGCTGGGCACACATTCACTCACACAGACACTCTCTATATGGGGCAATTTGGAGAACTCAATTGACTTGATCCATGTTTTTGGACTGTGGGAGGAAACCGGAGAACCCGGAGGAAACCCACGCAGGCACGGGGAGAACATGGAAACTCCACCCAGATGGGGATTCGAACCGGGAATCCCTAGCGCTGAGAGGCGAACGTGCTAAACCACTAAGCCACCGAACGTGCCGCCCAACCCACCGTTTTAACCCAATAAAATCAGAACCACTGTTCTAAAGCCTCTTCTGTTGTATCAACAGTACGAAAGTCGTGTCGCCGTCAGAGACCGCGTGGCCTTCGCCTGCATGTTCCTCACCGACACTCAGGTGAGATTAGAACCAGCGTTCCATCCTGAACCCACAAAGCCCCCAAGATCCCGACTGACCCACAATCCTCCCTTTTTCCCCTTTGTCTCAGCTGCCTCGTTACATAGATAAACTGACCAATGAGATGAAGGAAGCGGGAAACCTGGAGGGCATTCTGCTGACCGGGCTGACTAAAGACGGCGTGGATCTGATGGAGAGCTACGTGGACCGCACGGGAGACGTGCAGACGGCCAGTTTCTGTATGCTCAGGGTCGGTGTGCCGTATGCAAACGGACTTCTTGCACACTTTCTCCTTAGTGCATCTTTTAAAGGAGAAAGCTTAGGGGAAAAATAAAAAGCCTCGACGTGATTGAAGTGTCTGCCGTGTGCGCAGGGTTCGAGCTTGGACGTGGTGAAGGACGCGCGCGTGCAGTGCTGGATCGAGAACTACCGCAACCTGCTGGATGCCTGGAGGTTCTGGCACAAACGGGCCGAGTTTGACATCCACAGGAGCAAACTGGACCCCAGCTCGAAACCTCTGGCTCAGGCAAGGAGTCCACGATATACATACATGTGCGCCACCATGAGGCCTGTTCGTTGTTTGCACAGCAGATAAGGACAGTGTGACGACACACGCGGTGGACGAAGTATTCAGATTAAAGGTCCATCCATCCATTATCTTCCACTTTATCCTCTAGTAGGGTCGTTCGGGGGGTTCCCCATGGCCATCCAGGGGAGAACGTTTCGGGCGCTGGGCAGATACACTCAGAACGGGGGGCAATCTATTGCTGGGCACACACTCACTCACACAGACACACTCTATATGGGGCAATTTGGAGAACTCAATTGACTTGATCCATGTTTTTTGGACTGTGGGAGGAAACCCACGCAGACACGGGGAGAACATGAAAACTCCACCCAGATGGGGATTCGAACCGGGAATCCCTAGTGCTGAGAGGAGAACATGCCAAACCACCAAGCCACCGTGCCGGCCCCAGATTAAAGATCATGCCGGCTGAGTGGTCCCACACCCTGGTTATAATTTTGTTATTCCCTCCTTTTAGGTTTTCGTGAGCTGTAACTTCTGCGGGAAGTCCATATCGTTCAGCTGCTCCGCCCTGCCCCACCAGGGCCGCGGCTTCAGCCAGTACGGGGTCAGCGGCTCGCCCACCAAGTCGAAGGTGACCAGCTGCCCAGGCTGCCGCAAGCCTCTGCCACGCTGCGCCCTCTGCCTGATGAACATGGGGACACCGATGTCGTCCTGCACAAGTAAAGCGCCGTCACCTTGAATGAAAGAAATGGCTCACTGTGCATTCTGATTTGATTTGAGTAACGAAACGTTTGTTTTAAGAAAAAGTACGGATTTGAATGTTCATTCGTTCATTATCTTCTGCTTTATCCTCTATTAGGGTCACGGTGGGGGGGGTTCCCCATGCCCATCCAGGGGAGAACGTTTCGGGCGCTGGGCAGATACACCCAGGACAGAGCGCCAATCTATCGCTGGGCACACACTCACTCATACAGACACACTCTATATGGGGCAATTTGGAGAACTCAATTGACTTGATCCATGTTTTTGGACTGTGGGAGGAAACCAGAGAACCCGGAGGAAACCCACGCAGACACGGGGAGAACATGGAAACTCCACCCAGATGGGGATTCGAACCGGAAAAGGCGAAGGATTTGAATGTTACTTGTGAAAACATTTCCGATGCTGCGGCACGGTGGCTTAGTGGTTTAGCACGTCCGCCTCTCAGCACTAGGGATTCCTGGTTCGAATCCCCATCTGGGTGGAGTTTCCATGTTCTCCCCGTGTCCGCGTGGGTTTCCTCCGGGTTCTCCGGTTTCCTCCCACAGTCCAAAAACATGGATCAAGTCAATTGAGTTCTCCAAATTGCCCCATATAGAGCGTGTCTGTGTGAGTGAGTGTGTGCCCACCGATAGATTGGCGCCCTGTCCTGGGTGTATCTGCCCAGCGCCCGAAATGTTCTTCCGTGGATGGGCATGGGGAACCCCCCCCCCCACGACCCTAATAGAGGATAAAGCGGGAGATAATGAATGAATGAATTTCCGATGCTTCATGTGTTTTGCATTTTGGTTGCTCAGTGTTTAACGGTTACCTCGTGCTTCGTGATGTCACCAGGTTCGGGCAAGACGGACGAGAAGATCGACCTGCCAAGAGATAAAAAGCTGGCTCAGTTCAACAACTGGTTTACTTGGTGCCACAACTGTCGACACGGAGGTCATGCTGGACACATGCTCAGCTGGTTCAGGTAGGAGAAGGAACATTTTTATATAGAAGGTCACACTTTGGACACACGCCCCTTTCTGCTCCACTTATCGTCCATGTTCTCCGTTCCTCCAACTGGAGGTAATAAAGAATGAAGCAAAAAGGGGACGTGTCCAAACGTTTCACTTGCACTGTACATATAACGTTCATAATTTTCCAAATGGAAACTCTACATACTAAATCATTATAATTTTTAGGCTGTACTTTAATGGTCTTTGTGTGATCTGTGTTCCGTCCCAGAGACCATAGTGAATGTCCAGTATCCGCCTGCACCTGTAAATGCATGCAGCTGGACACCACAGGTAAACTGGTGCCCTCAGACACCGACTGATACAGGACAATGAAAGGGACGGAACTCTGGTGTTCGGAGAAGAAGAGGGGGTTTGAAAGAGATCCCTGAGCAGAGCAGCAGATAGAGTGTTGGCTGTTATTCGTCATAAATGCAACGATTGTAATGAAGTGCCACGAAAAAAAACAAAAAACAACCCAAATTAATAAGAAGGAATGTACAAGGAACATCCCTACGTTTCTCCATTTAAAGCACGTTGTGTGGTTAGAGCGATATCCGTACCCATGTGCTTGTATTTGGTTTGAGAAAATCAATATCAGCGAGTCTATAAGCAGCTTATTAAGAGTGGACGGTCCAACGAGCTCATATTAGGGGCAGTAGGCAGCTCATCTTGGCTTGTTATTGCATTTTAATGTTTTGGCTTTTAAAATGTGATTTTGTGACACAACACTGCAAGCATTTGGATCACACAGTAGATTCGACAGACCAGCAGGTTTAGAACCTAATATATTTTACACACACAACGTCGGCCATTTCTCACGAACGTAGTTTAGCATGCATACTGGGCTTCGCCGGACACGGTCCGACCCGGCCCGACCCGGCGTTGGTGCTCCGTTTGGTGTAGAATCAATTAAGGACTTGTGTAGTTTGGAAAGGGGGCAGGGGCCCCTTTTTCCTAATAATAATAATAATAATGATGAGGAGGAGGAGGATTTATTGTTTTTTTTTTCATCCATTTCATATCACACTCAGGTTTTTTCATCAGTCACAATTTTTTGTGGGGGGTCGAAGTGGAGGGCTGTTCACCTGCCAAACGACACAAGCTAATTACCCACCGTTAAGAATTAACATTTGTCCATTTTCTTTATTTCAAACCCTTTCATCAGTTCATCTGAGAGGCCCGTGTTGCCGTGTCCTCAGCAGTGCATCACACTTTTTCACAATGAACAACAAAATGACACGCATCATGTTTACTTACTATAAAGGGAATTGTTCAAATCAACTAGTTGGTGCTAATTATATGTACAGAACCTCTGGATGGGTCTAGTGTTTGATAGATTTTCAATGATGAGTTTCTGTTTCAATAAAATAAACATCTGAACAATTTTGCCGCACATTAATCTGTGACACTTTCTTACACTGTGATGCCTCCTGCGGTGCTGGTCTTATATATATATATATATATATATATCATTCTTTATTCATTATCTCCCGCTTTATCCTCTATTAGGGTCGCGGTGGGGTTCCCCATGCCCATCCAGGGGAGAACGTCTCGGGCGCTTGGCAGATAGGCCCAGGACAGGGTGCCAATCCATCGCTGGGCACACACTCACTCACACAGACACACTCTATATGGGGCAATTTTGAGAATTCAATTGACTTGATCCATGTTTTTGGACTGTGGGAGGAAACCGGAGAACCCGGAGGAAACCCACGCAGACACGGGGAGAACATGGAAACTCCACCCAGATGGGGATTCGAACCGGGAATCCCTAGCGCGGAGAGGCGAACGTGCCAAACCACTAAGCCACTGTGCCGCCTTATATATATATATATAAATAATAATTGAAATTTGATTAAAAAAAAATGAAATTACACATACATAGTAGGGCATGTAATAATTCAACACTCAAATTCCAACACAGGCTGTCCAGATTTTATTTCTAAGGGGTCAACTATGGTTTCAAATACTTGAAAATTGACCTCCATATTGTGTGGAACCTCTGAGGAACGCTTTATTTGAACTATTTATTAAATTACTTCATACATAAAACATTGAATTGTGCATGACGTTCAGAAATGAACTTAGAACTGATAGAGCGACTCGAATTAAGGCCTAGTGCAGTTTGGACAGAGGGGTCAGGGGGCCTTTAACTTTTTATAATGATGATGATGATGATGATGATGAGGAGGAGGGTATCATTTCATCCATTTGATATCACACTCAGGTTTTTCATCAGCCATAAATAAAAAAAAAAGCTCCATATTTCGCAGAACTTCTGTGGAAAGGAATTATTTTAACAATTTAGTAAATTACTTGGGCCGGCTGAGTGGTTAGCATGTTCTCCTCTCAGCACTAGGGATTCCTGGTTCGAATCCCCATCTGGGTGGAGTTTTCATGTTCTCAACGTGTCCGCATGGGTTTCCTCCGGGTTCTCCGGTTTCCTCCCACAGTCCAAAAAAACATGGATCAAGGTCAATTGAGTTCTCCAAATTGCCCCATATAGAGTGTGTGTGTGTGAGTGAGTGTGTGCCCAGTGATGGATTGGCGCCCTGTCCTGTGTCTATCTGCCAAGCGCCCGAAACGTTCTCCCCTGGATGGGCATGGGGAACCCCCCCACCCCATAATAGAGGATAAAGTGGAAGATAATGGATGAATGAATTAAATTACTTGGGCCGGCACGGTGGCTTAGTGGTTTAGCACGTTCTCCTCTCAGCACTAGGGATTCCTGGTTCGAATCCCCATCTGGGTGGAGTTTTCATGTTCTCAACGTGTCCGCATGGGTTTCCTCCGGGTTCTCCGGTTTCCTCCCACAGTCCAAAAAACATGGATCAAGTCAATTGAGTTCTCCAAATTGCCCCATATAGAGTGTGTGTGTGTGAGTGAGTGAGTGTTGGCGCCTGTCCTGTGTCTATCTGCCAAGCGCCCGAAACGTTCTCCCCTGGATGGGCATGGGGAACCCCCCACCCCCCTCCATAATAGAGGATAAAGTGGAAGATAATGGATGAATGAATTAAATTACTTGGGCCGGCACGGTGTGGTTTAGCACGTTCTCCTCTCAGCACTAGGGATTCTGGTTCGAATCCCCATCTGGGTGGAGTTTTCATGTTCTCAACCGTGTCCGCATGGGTTTCCTCCGGGTTCTCCGGTTTCCTCCCACAGTCCAAAAAACATGGATCAAGTCAATTGAGTTCTCCAAATTGCCCCATATAGAGTGTGTGTGTGTGAGTGAGTGTGTGCCCAGCGATGGATTGGCGCCCTGTCCTGTGTGTATCTGCCCAGCGCCCGAGACGTTCTCCCCTGGATGGGCATGGGGAACCCCACCGCGACCCTAATAGAGGATAAAGCGGAAGATAATGGATGAATGGATTAAATTACTTGATACATAAAAAAGGAGTGGGCGGCACGCTGGCATAGTGGTTTAGCATGTTCTCCTCTCAGCGCTAGGGATTCCCGGTTCGAATCCCCATCTGGGTGGAGTTTCCATGTTCTCCCCGTGTCCGCGTGGGTTTCCGCCGGGTTCTCCGCTTCCCTCCCACAGTCCAAAAAGCCCAGCGATAGATTGGCGCCCTGTCCTGGGTGTATCTGCCCAGCGCCCGAGACGTTCTCCCCTGGATGGGCATGGGGAACCCCCCCCCCCCCCCCCCCGCGACCCTAATAGACGTCGCCCTTAAATGGACGTCGCCGTGAGGAACGTGAGGAACCCACTTCGCACCCGTATTGAGTTCCTTCAGTTAAAGTGAAAGTAAAAGTGGACATTGTGGAAATTTCCCCATCGCTTTTACACCGAACATGGCGTTGAAACGCGCCTTCTCCGAGGAGGACTTCACCTGCCCGGTGTGCTGCGACGTCTACACCGAGCCGGTGCTCCTGACCTGCGGCCACAGCGTCTGCAGGAACTGCGTCCACCGCTACTGGAGGACCGAGCACCAGCAGAAGTGTCCGCTGTGCCGGACGCGCTGCCTGAAGGACCCGCCGCTCAACCTGGCCCTCAAGAACCTGTGCGAGACCTTCCGGGAGGTCCGCGGGGATCCGGCGGCCCTGTGCGAGCTCCACGGCGAGAGGCTGAGGCTCTTCTGCGTGGAGGACGCCCAGCTGGCGTGTCTGGTGTGCCGGGACTCCAGCAAACATCTGCACCACCGGTTCCGTCCCGTGGACGAAGCCGCCGTGGAGCTGAAGGTAGAGTTCTGCACCACGCACTTTTAACTCCAAACATGTTCGCGGGTGGGCTTGGTGGTTTAGCATGTTCTCCTCTCAGCGCTAGGGGTTTCCCGGTTCGAATCCCCATCTGGGTGGAGTTTCCATGTTCTCCCCGTGTCCGCGTGGGTTTCCTCCGGCTTCTCCGGTTTCCTCCCACAGTCCAAAAACATGGATCAGGGTCAATTGAATTCTCCCAAATTGCCCCATATAGAGTGTGTCTGTGTGAGTGAGTGTGTGCCCAGCGATGGATTGGCGCCCTGTCCTGGCTGTGTCTGCCCAGCGCCCGAGACGTTCTCGCCTGGATGGGCATGGGGACACCCCCCCCCCCCCCCCGACCCTAATAGAGGATAAAGTGGAGGATAATGATGTTCATGGGAGGGCGGCACGGTGGCTTAGTGCTTTATGTTCTCCTCTCAGCGCTAGGGGTTCCCGGTTCGAACCCTATGTCCGCGTGGGTTTCCTCCGGGTTCTCCGGTTTCCTCCCACAGTCCAAAAACATGGATCGAGTCAATTGAATTCTCCAAAATTGCCCCATATAGAGTGTGTCTGTGTGAGTGTGTGCCCAGTGATAGATTGGCGCCCTGTCCTGGGTGTATCTGCCCAGCGCCCGAGACGTTCTCCCCTGGATGGTCATGGGGAACCCCCCCCCCCCCCCCCCGCGACCCTAATATTGGATAAACGGAAGATAATGGATGAATGAATAAATGAATGTTCATGGGAGGGCGACTTAGTGGTTTAGCATGTTCTCCTCTCAGCGCTAGGGGTTCCCGGTTCAAATCTGGGTGGAGTTTCCATGTTCTCCCTATGTCCGCGTGGGTTTCCTCCGGGTTCTCCGGTTTCCTCCCACAGTCCAAAGACATTGATCAAGTTAATTGAGTTCTCAAAATTGCCCCATATAGAGTTTGTGTGTGTGTGTGTGTGTGTGTGTGTGTGTGTGCCCAGTGATAGATTGGCAGCCTGTCCTGGGTGTATCTGCCCAGCACCCGAGATATTCTCCCCCCCTGCGACCCTACTAGAGGATAAAGCGGAAGATGATGGATGGATGGATGTTCACGGGTTGATGGTTCCAAGTGGAACCATTTTTTTTTAAACCCAAAACATCAGGAAGGATGTAGAAGGCCTGTCCTAAATGACAAAGAATGACAGTTTCATGACGGTGCCTTAAAACCTTTATATTTGGCAATAAACCACAGTGAAAACTTATCTTCTCATCTCGTTATGATTTCTGCCAGTTACACGGTTTCACTGTTAATGAGTTCGTTAAACCAGCGTGTGAATTACAGTGTTGTTCTTTTTTTATTTCAGGATATCGTTAAGAGCGCACTGAAGTCCCTGACTCTGGCTTTGAAAAACCTCCAAGACGCCCAATTTGACGTTAATCAAAGTATAAATTACATAGAGGTATGATGTCATCATCAGACTTAAGGATTAAATTCATAAAGTGATCTATTTTGCAGGACGGCACGGTGGCTTAGTGGTTTAGCATGTTCTCCTCTCAGCACTAGGGATTCCTGGTTCGAATCCCCATCTGGGTGGAGTCTCCATGTTCTCCCCATGTCCGCGTGGGTTTCCTGCGGGTTCTCTGCTTTCCTCCCACAGTCCAAAAACATGGATCAAGGTCAATTGAGTTCTCCAAATTGCCCCATATAGTGTGAGGGAGTGTGTGCCCAGTGATAGATTGGCGCCCTGTCCTGGGTGTATCTGCCCAGCGCCCGAAACGTTCTCCCCTGGATGGGCATGGGGAACCCCCCCGCGACCCTAATATAGGATAAAGTGGAAGATAATGGATGGATGGATCTATTTTGCTTACTGTATTTACACACAGAGGAATCTGTCCTCCACATTTAACCCATCTGTGCAGTGACACACACACATGTACACACACTGAGTGTGTAGGCATAGAGTCCGTGCCCGGAGCGGTGGGCAGTACATGGGAAGCAATTGGTGTTAGATGCCTTGCTCAAGGGCTGTTCAGCCATAGTACCGTATTTTCCGGACTATAAGGCGCACCTAAAAGCCTAAAACTTTCCCAGACGTGCGCCTTATAATCCGGTGCGCCTTATACATGTACTGAGTTCCAAAATCTATAAAAGTATTGTTGTGCGACGGGGTGGTTTTTCCCACACATCGCCGCCCTGCTGATCTGTGTCTCCATGCGCGCTCATCTCACAGAAAAGCCGAGTGAAGAAAATTAATCCGGAGCTCGCCGTCATTCCGGGAGGATTAAATAAAGAACTCCGACCGCTGGACATTGGCGTAAACGGGGCGTTTAAAGTAAAGTCGCGGGCGGCGTGGGAGCGATGGATGATAGACGGCGAACACACGTTTACTAAAACTCGGGAGGCGGCGGCGGGGCGAGTTACGCCACCGTCTGTGAATGGATTGTGGATTCCTGGGATGAGGTTTCCGCCGTGACCGTCGTCCGAGCTTTCAGGAAAGCCGGCATCGTCGCCGAACAGCCGCCCGGAGACGAGACGGACTCGGACATCGATGAGAGGGAACACCGGAGTGCTCGATAGAGAACCAGCTTTTTAATTCAGACACAGAAGACGAGGACGCTGATGGATTTGTGGGAGAAGAGAGATTAAAATAATGTGTTTTATCAAGTAGTAGAATAAACTTCAATTATAAATCAGCGTTCTGCATCCTTTACTTTTCTTGTAGATCGTATGTTTTAGCGAGTGCCTTATAATACAGAGCCGTACAGAATAAGTACCGTACAGAAATAGAGTCCGTAATTGGGACTGCGCCTTATAGTACGGTGCGCCTTATGGTCCGGAAAATACGGTACTTGTAGGACCGGGAATCTGGAAACTTTTAGGTCGCAAGGCTGGTCCTGCACACATGTCTGAAGGGGGCCGGGGGGACGAATGAGTAACCTCTGTCCCCCTGGGGACGGAAGTCAACTTTATTAAGTGTGTTTCATGTTTTGCTGCTTATGTTCCTCTTTCAGCAACAAACAAAGAACATAAAGATTCAAATAAACGAGGAGTTCAAGAAGCTTCTCCAGTTCCTGCAGGATGAAAAGGCGGCCATGATGACGAAAGTGA
This sequence comes from Corydoras sp. C115, assembly GCA_019802505.1. Taxonomy (NCBI): domain Eukaryota; kingdom Metazoa; phylum Chordata; class Actinopteri; order Siluriformes; family Callichthyidae; genus Corydoras; species Corydoras sp. C115. The sequence continues at coordinate 977,640 of JAFMOC010000171.1, read as the reverse complement.
ATGCGGAAAAGGCGACGCGAACACAGAATCTAAAGGAGAAATGCAACGAAATGGATGAAGAGATCAAGTCTTTATCAGACACGATTACAGAGATTAAACGGGAGCTGCAGTCTGACGACGTCAGCTTTATAAAGGTCAGTCATTCGTCTGTTCAATGACATCCATCCGTCCGTTATCTTCTGCTTAATCTTATATCAGGGTCACGGGTGGGTACTGGGCACATAAACCCAGGACAGGGCACCAATCCATCGCTGTGCACACAAGCACACACACACAATTATTTAGAGCAGCCAATTCACCTTGAATGCATGTTTATGGACTGTGAGAGGAAACCAGAGAACCCGGAGAAAATCCACGCTGACACTAAGAGAACGTGGAAACTCCACCCAGATTAGGATTCGAACCTGGATTCCCAGCGCCGTGAGGCGGCTGTGCTGACCACTAAGCCGCCATGCTGCCAGTTATGTGTATGGAAGTTAGTCTGTGTGCACAACAACGGATTGGCACCCTGTCCTGAGTGTATCTGCCCTGTGCTCGAACCCCCCCCCCTCCTCCATGACTCTAATATAGGATTAAGCAGAAGATAATGAAATCCATGTCAAAATATTATGAGCTATTTTAACCTTTTAATCTTCCTGTTCCTTACAGAACTTTGATAAAACTCTGGACAAGTGAGTTTAAGTCCTTTCATTCATTCATTCATTCATTATCTTCCGCTTTATCCTATATTAGGGTCGCGGGGGGGTTCCCCATGCCCATCCAGGGGAGAAGGTTTCGGGCACTGGGCAGATACACCCAGGACAGGGCGCCAATCTATCGCTGGGCACACACTCACTCACACAGACACATACACACTCTATATGGGGCAATTTGGAGAACTCAATTGACTTGATCCATGTTTTGGACTGTGGGAGGAAACCGGAGAACCCGGAGGAAACCCACGCAGACACGGGGAGAACGTAGAAACTCCACCCAGATGGGGATTCGAACCGGGAATCCCCAGCGCTGAGAGGCCAACGTGCTAAAGCACTAAGCCAACGTGCCGCCGAGTTCTAGTCCTATTGAAAACATTTAAAGTTTTTTTTAATTTTATTTTTTATGAAGATTCTCTAAAACATTAGCTGTTTGTATCTGATTGATGACGGCTGTTTAATGAACCATTTCACATCATCTGTAGAATATCCGATTTGGGTGAGATGATGGGTTTGATATAAATGTGCAATTAATTCAGAGCCCAGAAGAAAGAGTCGACTTCAGACCTGGGGCCTAAAGAGGTGATGGATGCGGCGAAGTACCTGGGCAACCTGCAGTTTAACGTCTGGAGGAAAATGCAGACGATTATCACATACAGTGAGTCTGTGATGTCATAGATTTCATTGCCGCAAGATAAACTAAAACATTGGTATTTATTATTAATATCTTCACTATATATAATTGTAATAATCTTTCCAGCTCCTGTCGTCCTGGATCCCAACACCGCTCACTCTCAGCTCATCCTCTCCGCGGATCTGACCAGCGTACGAGACAACGACGACGACGACGACGAAGAAGAGGCCGCGATACAACGTCCGCCGTTTTTAGAGGTGAAGGAGCGCTTCTGCGTGCTGGGCTCTGAGGGCTTCTCCACTGGGATACACTGCTGGGATGTAGAGGTGAAAAACAGCACCTTCTGGATGCTCGGCGTGACCACCAAGTCCCTGAGGGGCAAAGAACGCCCGGGAGCTTGGGGTATTGGGTACGATTCTAAAAAGCTGTGCGCCCGATCCCCTGTAGAACCGTACCATCCCCTCTCCGACGCCATGGTGCCTCAGGTGGTGAGGGTTCGCCTGGATTTAAACGCAGGAGAGGTGTGGTTCCTGGATGCGGCTAGTGATGCTGTAATCCACATGTTTTCGCACCTCTTCACCGAGAAGGTCTTTCCGTACTTTCAGACCCTGTGCGGTCTCTCTCCTCTCAGGATCGTTCCGCTTCAGCCCTTTGTGGTTCTGCGGAAGCTGCATTAATGCTCGGGTACCTGTGATGTCAGTGGGGGATGTTCTCAGGTGAGGCCTGAGGCCACAACATACAAAGTTCTAAGAATGAACCACAATCTAAACATTACTGATCTGTAGGAAACTTGTGGGGGTTCCTAAACATTTATAGAACAGAGTAAAGGGGACTAACAAAGTATTATTACAGTTTGTAGTAATAATACAAAGAGAATAATATGGGGTAATTAAATGGGCTCTAAAAAAATGGGTTCTAAAATGTGTACTGTATTAAAACAGCTGTACAGTGTCCTATGTTTGAATCCCCAGAGAACATGCCAAAGCAACAGTGGCAGGAAAATCTCGCTGGTGTTGGTGAAAGGAACCGAGGGGGGGAGAGGGGCAATCTCTGGGCACACACTCCACTCACATATACACACACACACACTCTGTATGGGGGCAATTTAGAACAGCCTTGAATCCAGGTGTTTGGACTGTGGGAGGAAACCGGAGAACCCGACGGAAACCCACATGGACTTGGGGAGAACATGGAAACTCCACCCAGATCAGATGATATTCATTCATTCATTATCTTCCGCTTTATCCTCTATTAGGGTCGCGGGGGGGGGGGTTCCCCATGCCCATCCAGGGGAGAACGTTTCGGGCGCTGGGCAGACACACCCAGGACAGGGCGCCAATCTATCGCTGGGCACACTCACTCACACACACACACACTCTATATGGGGCAATTTGGAGAACTCAATTGACTTGATCCATGTTTTCGGACTGTGGGAGGAAACCGGAGAACCCGGAGGAAACCCACGCGGACACGGGGAGAACATGGGAACTCCACCCAGATGGGGATTCGAACCGGAAATCCATAGTGCTGAGAGGAGAACATGCCAAACCACTAAGACACCGTGCCACCCACAGATGATATGTTAATAATATAATATAATTATTTATTTATTCGTTTTCAGTCAGCAAATAAATGAAACAGATAAAACCTGGAATTTTAAACAGATAAAACCTGGAAGCTGTAATTACATTTTAATTATTTAACATCATAAAAATGTCCTGATTAACAAACCGATCTGTTCTTTCTGTTTCATTTTCTTTTCGTTTGGTTTTTCCCTGAATTTCCCATCATTGATGAAACATCAAACATGTTTCTGTAACGGGCATCGACGCGCGCACCGTTCATTCTTTACAGAATATTGAACATCTGGATGTTTACTTAAATTAAAGAGCATTACATAAGCTTTACAATAAGCATTACAGTATATTGCTAATGTTTTGATATTTATTTCTGCACCTGCCTGTTGAATTTTTGCTTATTATTGTTATTCTGAGATTTCGAGTGCGATACCGCCTCATCATCTCAAATCATTGCTGTTATTATTTTATGTACTTTATAAAAAATATGTTTTGTTTTTTTTTTAAATAAAATTTTCCCAAACTAATATTCAGAACAGTGTATAACAGGTATTTCTCGTATGGCTCTGTGCAGGGAATAAAAACAGAAAGCCACCCTGTGTGGGTTTTGTTTAAACCGTAAACAGTTAGCCGTCGTGATGTTGATGATGGGATGGCCGTTGCTGAAGGCATAACGTTTTTCAACGAGATTCCCACTCTAAACCCGGGAGAACATGCAAATTCCAAACTGAAGGAACCTGGTCGTCCATTGAAAAGAATGTTTAAATGTATGTGTATTAATAAAAACATTGGGCAGTTATGCAGTGTAAAGGTGAAGCTCCATCCATCCATTATCTTCCACTTTATCCTCTATTAGTGTCGCGGTGGGGTTCCCCATGCCCCTCCAGGGGAGAACGTTTCGGGCGCTGGGCAGACACACCCAGGAGAGGGCGCCAATCCATCGCTAGGCACACACTCACTCACACACACACACTCTATGGGGCAATTTGGAGAACTCAATTGACTTGATCCATGTGTTTGGACTGTGGGAGGAAACCGGAGAACCCGGAGGAAACCCACGCAGACATAGGGAGAACATGGAATCTCCACCCAGATTCGAACCGGCAACCCCTAGCGCTGAGAGGAGAACATGCTAAAGCACTAAGCCACCATGCTGCCCTCCCATGAACATTCATTCATTCATTCATTATCTCCCGCTTTATCCTCTATTAGGGTCGCGGTGGGGTTCCCCATGCCCATCCAGGGGAGAACGTTTCGGGCGCTGGGCAGACACACCCAGGACAGGGCGCCAATCCATCGCTGGGCACACACTCACTCACACAGACACACTCTATATGGGGCAATTTGGAGAACTCAATTGACTTGATCCATGTTTTTTGGACTGTGGGAGGAAACCGGGGAACCCGGAGGAAACCCACGCGGACACGGGGAGAACATGGAAATTCCACCCAGATGGGGATTCGAACCGGGAATCCCTAGCGCTGAGAGGAGAACATGCTAAAGCACTAAGCCACCGTGCCGCAGACCTTTATACATGGAGGTGTAAATCGCTTAAACCCGGAACGCATCTTCTGGTGTGCTGTAGAAACCCGGAGCCTCTTTAGTTCGGCACTCCACCCTTGCAGAAGCGCTCTCCTGTCAGTAATCTGGGTTTTAATCTGGTAATGTATTATATTTGTGTTATATTCTCACAGTCGTTATAATCCCTTCAGAACGTTATAATCCGTTATAATCCGTTACCTACAGATTATGATGTCCGGTTTGATTTTCTGTTCGTTTTTTTTTCCGTGAAACTGTTCGCTACGGTAGCAGGTAGCGGCTCCTTCAGCGGGCTGTATCCTAAACCGGTCCTCACCACCTGCAGTAGTGCACTTCATTGGCTACGTAATCAACTGCTGTTTTTACGGAATGTAGGGATACTTGTATCAATTGTAGATCTAATTTGGGATTTGGCCAATGTGAATTTACAACGACTCATTTAAACAGCTATTTATTTTGCAGATTGCAATCACATGTCGTTATATTAACTAGTTTTATAGCTTGGTTTAGTAATATTAACGTTTATATGTAACTATTGAAAACTAATACCGTAAATGTCTTATAATACCTTATAATAATAATAATAATATTATTATATTTATATTATTATTATTATTTTATTATTATATTCATTCATTCATTATCTCCCGCTTTATCCTATATTAGGGTCGCGGTGGGGTTCTCCATGCCCATCCAGGGGAGAACGTCTCGGGCGCTGGGCAGATACACCCAGGACAGGGCGCCATCACTGGACACACACTCACTCACACGCATACACTCTATATGGGGCAATTTGGAGAACTCAATTGACTTGATCCATGTTTTTGGACTGTGGGAGGAAACCGGAGAACCCGGTGGAAACCCACGCGGACACGGGGAGAACATGGAAACTCCAACCAGATGGGGATTTGAACCGGGAATCCCTAGCGCTGAGAGGAGAACATGCTCAACCACTAAGCCAGCCCTTTATATATATATATATATATATATTTATTTTATTTTTTTCCCCTTCTTTTTTACTTACTTACTTTCTTATCTTTCTTATTTATGTGTGCACTGTAATGATGATGCTACTGGAGACTTAATTTCCCTGAAGGAATAACCCAAAGGGATCAATAAAGTTTTATCTTATCTTATCTAATAACATTATTAACATCATAATTTTCGTTGATTGTGATATTAATTATGTTATTTTAGCCTACGATTCGTTATACTTTACTCTCTCCAGCTACTTTACTAACTATCAAGTCTTTTTGGGTGAATTGTGGTCACTGTTGCCAAAACACATCCTTTACTCAAATACTTTATGGCCATAAGCTTCCTAATCAATAAGATCAGAGTTGTGTATGTTGTGAAACAGATGGATTACAGTCTGTAATTGTAGAATTATATAATCCAGATTAGCGGTGTCAAATACTATTGCACCGGGGGCCAAAACCCAAAGCACACATCAGGTCCTGAGCTGAACAGGATAAACATTTATTGAGCACAATTAAAGTAAATGTTTTCTGAACAGGAACAGTAATAAAAACAGGCGGCGATGTTATTTTCCACAATAAATAATCTTTTTTATAACTTAAAATACTTTGCTCTTTATAAAAATATAGTTATAGTTACAACTATTAACATGCTGCTAAAACATTTAAAACATTAAATAAAATTTATGCTTCATTTAAGTCAAAATAACAAGTCAAATCGCTCTTTTTTTTTTTCTTTGCTCTTGGGCCATTTTTAGAAAAATAAACTTAAACTTTAAATATCTATAAATGTTTCTGCTTTCCATGAAAGTGTGCCTATCAAAATCACACAAATAAAAAAAAAAAAACATTTAATCAGGCCATTAATAACAATAATAATGGATCAATGTAAAACGATCTCGTGGGCCGGATATAATTGTATAATGGGATGGAAATGGTGCCCTGAGTTTGATACCTATGATCTAGAACTATCTGTACAGTAAGTGTGATTAATAAACTGACCAGTAAGTAGGGATCATTTAATATTACACCTAAAATTTGTATATATGCAATTTCCCCCTGGGGATCAATAGAATATTCTGATTCTGATTCTGAACATGACATAATAATAACAAAGCCGTTTTCTTCTCTTTCTCAGGCAGAGCAGAGCAGGATTAGTTTCACAGACCCGGCCTGAGCCATGACGCTTTTCCACTTTGGGAATTGTTTGGCATTGGCGTATTTTCCGTACTTCATTACTTACAAATGCAGTGGGTTGTAAGTGTTTATGTTTCCGTACAGTTTTCTGTTAGTTTCAGGTTCTTCTTCAAGCTGTGATTCATGTGCTTTGGCTTAAATGTGTTTAAATAAACTTCATATTGTCCTGCAGTCTTTTCTGTCAGGGTGAATCTTAATCCTCTAATGGGATTATCTGACCCTTCCTGGCTTTTACAGTGTGAGCCAGTGATTTGCAGTTTTCACTGTTCTGCAGATATCAGCAGTTACAGGTTTAAAGTTTGTGACGAAGGTAGTGTCTGCACTGGGACGGTACACCGGTGTATGTAACTACATGATAATTACTGATCAGGTTATTCCCTTTGCATTGCAAAATCCCTAAATATCCCCTTTAAGGTCAATAAAGTATATCTATCTATCCATGCAGCCTTCTCTTTCTCTCTTTTATTTTCGTTATGTATTAATCATAACGATCTATACATATATGACTAAAACAATTAAAACCCGGCACGGTGGCTTAGTGGTTTAGCACGTTCTCCTCTCAGCGCTAGGGATTCCCGGTTCGAATCCCCATCTGGGTGGAGTTTCCATGTTCTCCCCGTGTCTGCGTGGGTTTCCTCCGGGTTCTCCGGTTTCCTCCCACAGTCCAAAAACATGGATCAAGTCAATTGAGTTCTCCAAATTGCCCCCTATAGAGTGTGTTTGTGTGAGTGAGTGTGTGCCCAGCGATTGGCGCCCTGTCCTGGGTCTATCTGCCCAGCGCCCGAGACGTTCTCCCCTGGATGGGCATGGGGAACCCCCCCGTGACCCTAATATAGGATAAAGCGGAAGGCAATGAATGAACGATTCAAACCCCCACCTTACATCGAGTCTCTTTACTCAAAATAAAGTGTGATGTGCAACAACATAGTGTTATATTTTGTAAAATGCCTTCTCCTATAACAAATGTTTTTAATTTTGGGGGCATAACACCCCTGAGATCCCTCTCCCTCATTCTGTTGTGATGGTAAACATTACCCCATGCTTCATGAGTCGATGCGTCACACTGCTGCCACACTGTGGTCTGATTGGCGAATTGCATGAATGAGTGCAAAGTTATTTTAAATTGCTCAGTGAGTGTATTTCATCATAATGTTGAAGTATACCTGATTTCTGTATTTAACCTATTTGATGTTGCTGTTATTGTTTTAGGTCAGAATATAATGCGTTCTGGAGATGTGTTCAAGCTGGAGCGACCTACCTCTTTGTACAGTTATGCAAAGTGAGTAAGAACCTCTGGAAAAACTCCCAGCTCTTTTAAATGATCTGGTGCGACCTCCAGCACACTCGTACTGACGGGCTGACTGCTTTGTGTTGGACTTTACAGATGCTGTTCCTTGCCACGTTTTTTCCCACTTGGGAGGGCGGCGCCGGTGCCTATGACATAGTTGGGGTAAATCATTTAGTAAAGATCCCACCATGAGCAGTTCTCTTGCCTCCCCCTTAATGACACATATATGTGAATGTAATGCGAATTCCATACCGTTAATACGTATTAAATAAATAAAAATAAACAATAAATATTCTGACCTGTAGGAATTTATGAAGGCCACGGTTGACATGGCGGATCTTCTGGGCCTTCACCTCGTCATGTCCAGAAACGCTGGAAAGGGAGAATACAAAATCATGGTGGCTGCTATGGGCTGGGCCACGGCTGAGCTGGTCATGTCAAGGTACAGCACTACAAATCACTGAACATCATCTGGGTTTAAATTGTAACAATGTAGGGGCAATTGAACTGGGAGTGTGCTCGAATCAGGAGGGAATTTCTTTTTATTGTATTTATTGTATTTTATATTGTAATAATGTGTGTGTTTTTTTTAGGTGTATTCCTTTATGGGTTGGTGCTCGAGGGATTGAATTTGATTGGAAATACATCCAGATGAGCTTCGATTCCAATATTAGTTTGGTAAGACCTGCACAGTTTTCACTGTATACTCATTTGACATTATTATTTCAATAAATCGAGCAGTTATTTAGATTATAAACTCTCAGGTGTTTCCTGAACCACAGAATTTCATATATATTATATATATGTATTCTATATATATTTATATATAATATATATCCAGCCATCCATTGGGGGTCGCGGGGGGTTTCCCCATGCCAGGGGAGAATGTTTCGGACGCTGGGCAGATACACCCAGGACAGGGCGCCAATCCATCGCTGGGCACACACTCACTCACACAGACACACTCTATATGGGGCAATTTGGAGAACTCAATTGACTTGATCCATGTTTTTTGGACTGTGGGAGGAAACCGGAGAACCCGGAGGAAACCCACGCCCGACACGGGGAGAACATGGAAACTCCACCCAGATGGGGATTCGAACCGGGAATCCCTAGTGCTGAGAGGAGAACGTGCTAAACCACTAAGCCACCGTGCCGACTATAATATATGTAATATAATATATTTATATATATTTATATATTACACATATGTAATCTATATATTATGATTTGAAGTCATTTAAACCTTTATCATCTTTGTCTCGCTGATATAATCTCCCATTCATTTTAAATTAGTTTGAAATACGACTCCAGGGGTGGCTGGTGTGTACCTTTGGCCCCTCTTTGAAATCTTTAAAATGCCCCTCGGTTTCACGTGTGGATTATAAAATTCAGTAAAAGAAGTTGTGAATATAAACAAGGGACTTGTTTCGGTGCGAGCGCAGGTGCATTACATCGCGATGGCTGCTGTGGTTTGGATGTCCATGCGCTACGACCTTCCGAAAAGCTTCCGCTTGCCTGTGACGGTGCTGTTGCTGCTGTGCGTCTACAAAGCCTTTTTGATTGAGTGAGTACTTGTTTTCTACTGACCCTCACACAACATTTACTGCAAGGTAATAAACGCTTCATACGCTGTCTGTCAGGACACACCACTGTTCCTTCCTCCCTCACAAACTAGAATAATTTGACACTGATTCAATCTCATTGACTTTTCCTATGTTTTGTTCTCTCTCTCTCTCTCTCTCTCTCTCTCTCTCCCCCCCCCCTCCCTCCCTGTGTAGGTTGTTTGTTCACGGCTTTCTCCTGGGAAGCTGGACGGCTCTTTTGGTGAAGGCTGTGATCACTGGTGCCATCTCCCTCTGTTCACTCTTTCTTTTTATAACACTGGTTCACAGTAACTGAATCTTTTTTTTTTTTTTAATTGGCCCACTACGAACGCCGAGCTCTTTATGTCCAGGACAGACACCAGTTTGTCTCAGTCATACTGTAATAACTGTACTTATTGTTTTGGAATATTTAGAAGTGTATAATTAAAACGTTTTCTAACCACACATCTGCTCTATTTATGTCTACACATATAAATAATGTGTGTCTATGTGAGAGGTCATTAGAATTAATTTGGTGGTGTGTGTTTTTTTTTTTTTTTTTTTTTTTTTTTTTTTTTTTTTTTTTTTTTTTTTTTTTGCCGGAATGAGTGGGTCAGACACAGAAGTGCTGAAGTTTTTAAACCCTCACTAAAACTCCAGTCTGAGTTAGCGTCTGATCCCCTCCTACCGGAGTCAGAATCGCCATCAGTGTCACTGCAGCGCTGGGTATCATCCACCACCCAAATAGCACAGTACGGTTATTCTCCTGTGTGGTACTGACCTTTAGAAAGCAGAATAAAGGAGATGGACATGTATGAAGAGAAACAGCAGGATTACAGTCTTCTATCCATCCATTATCTTCCGCTTCATCCTCTATTAGGGTCGCGGGGGGGTTCCCCATGCCCATCCAGGGGAGAACATTTCAGGCGCTGGGCAGATACACCCAGGACAGGGCGCCAATCCATCGCTGGGCACACACTCACTCACACACACACTCTATATGGGGCAATTTGGAGAACTTAATTGACTTGGTCCATGTTTTTTGGACTGTGGGAGGAAACTGGAGAACCCAGAGAACCCGGAGGACCCGCGCGCAGTGTCCCAGTTCCGGGACATTTAAAGCCGCGTACTTTTACGCCGTGCGCGTGCGCGCGTCAATCCCCTGCTCCCCTGCGGTGTGCTGCTATTGATGCGCAAAAAATCTGGACATTTCCTCACTTTAAAAAATAAACCGGGACGTCCGGGACAGGAGGTGACATACGGACATGTCCCGGGAAATACGGACGTATTCGTATAACGGACGTTAAGACACGTTCTCTATCACTGTTATTATCCAGTTAACAACCAAATACAGCATGAAGCTGCTCTGCCGGTCTGATACGTTACGTTAATTTACTTCAAAACTAAAGAATCTCGGGATGTTGTAGTGATTTATCTGCTGTTCAGCTTCATCCTCATCAGTGTTTAGTTTCAGGTGGTGCATCATCACTGGTGCTGCTGCGCATGTTCGCGGAGCTGCATGTTCCACGTTCTTTATTTTCAGCGTTGGCTGTGTTTCATTTGTAGATTCATCCACTTGTTTTGCAGACTCCGCCTCGTTCTGTTCAACCCACTATTATTTTCCAGCGTTATTGAAGCGCTGCAGGTGACGTAAGAAGTTACGACATCGCGAGTAACGCGGAAATCGCACGACCCAACGAATCGATAATGGAAATCCATTATCGATACTTTGGATAATCGATTTTTATCGATTTTATCGATTCGTTGTTGCAGCCCTAGATTACAGTCTTCAATTAAAGTAAAACAAAGTGTTTTTATCTGATCAGTATGGTGGTGCAGTGGATGGTGCTCTCACATCACAGTAATAACGTCCTCGGTCTGTTTACAGTTTGCATGTTGTGAAAAAAGTAGAAACTTGTTTGGGGTGTTTTTCAGACACAGATTGGAAACTGGTGCCAAACTATCTCTTGATCTTATCAACTGTCCAAAAACCATGAGCCATATTATCTCATATTATCTCATGATCGGAATGGGTGGTTGTTGTTGAAGTTCTACGTTCCGTGTTTTCCTGTGTGGTACTGACCTTTAGAAAGCAGAATAAAGGAGATGAACATGTATGAAGAGAAACAGCAGGATTACAGTCTTCCATCCATTCATTATCTCCCGCTTTAACCTCTATTAGGGTCGCGGGGGGGGTTCCCCATGCCCATCCAGGGGAGAACGTCTCGGGCGCTGGGCAGATAGACCCAGGACAGGGCGCCAATCCATCCCTGGGCACACACTCACTCACTCACACAGACACACTCTATATGGGGCAATTTTTGAGAATTCAATTGACTTGATCCATGTTTTTTGGACTGTGGGAGGAAACCGGAGAACCCGGAGGAAACCCACGCAGACACGGGGAGAACATGGAAACTCCACCCAGATGGGGATTCGAACCGGCAATCCCTAGTGCTGAGAGGAGAACGTGCTAAACCACTAAGCCACCGTGCCGCCTGTGTTTTCCATCATGTCCCAATTATTTGTGAAGCGCGATGGTCATATTACATTGAAAGAAAAGCGCCGAGTCATCGGGGCCCTCGTGAACTTAATGAAGATCTCTAAATAAGGTTCCTCACTCTCTCGCCTTTCTTCGTCCTCTCCCCACAAAGCCTCCAGAATGTACCTTCACCTTCTCCATCCTCAAATACCTCCTATCTTCTTCAGCAGTCTTTATAATGGGGCAAATAGTGAAATAAATGTCTCCTAATGACGGTTTTAATTTAATATTGCTGTCCCCATGCCCATCCAGGGCAGAACGTCTCGGGCGCTGGGCAGATACACCCAGGGCAGGGCGCCAATCCATCGCTGGGCACACACTCACTTACACAGACACACTCGATATGGGGCAATTTGGAGAACTCAGTTGACTTGATCCATGAATAAGGTTCCTCACTCAACAATTACAAATTTACAATTTTTTTTTTTACATAATATACAAATACAATGAAATAGTATAATATTCATTCATTCATTCATTCATTATCTCCCGCTTTATCCTCTATTGGGTCGCGGTGGGGTTCCACATGCCCATCCAGGGGAGAACGTCTCGGGCGCTGGGCAGATACACCCAGGACAGGGCGCCAATCCATCGCTGGGCTATAATATACATATCTATTTAAATATTTCAATAAAAGTAGAGGTGTGTGTGTGTGTGTGTGTGTGTGTGTGTGTGTGTGTGTGTGTGTGTGTGTGTGTGTGTTGGATGGTTTGGTCACTCTCTGTCCCTCTCCTGGTGACAGGTGTATGTATACAGTGCTGCCAGTACACAGCTCTCCCTGTGTTGCCCCAGTAGGTGGGGCAGTTTTTGGGTGGGGGTGAGGGAGGTGTCTGTCTCTCTCTCTCTGTTTCTCTCTGACTCTCTCTCTCTGTCTGTTTCTCGCTCTCTGTCTCTCTCTCTCTGTCTCTCTCTCTCTCTGTTTCTATCTGTCTCTCTCTCTCTGTCTGTCTCACTCTCTCTGTCTCTCTCTGTCTCTCTCTGTCTGTGTCTCTCTCTCTCTCTGTTTCTCGCTCTCTGTCTCTCTCTCTCTGTCTGTCTCTCTCTCTCTGTTTCTCTCTGACTCTCTCTCTCTGTCTGTTTCTCTCTCTCTCTCTGTTTCTCGCTCTCTGTCTCTCTCTCTCTGTTTCTAAATTGTGTCCTCTCTCTCTCTCTCCTGTTTCTGTCTCTCTCTCTACCTGTTCTCTCTCTCTCTCTCTCCCTCTCTCCCCTCTGTCTCTCTCTCCCTCTGTCTCTCTCTCTCTCTCTCTCTCTCTCTCTCTTCTCTCTTTCTCTCTCTGTCTCTCTCTCTCTCTGTCTCTCTCTCTCTCTCTCTCTCTCTCTCTCTCTCTCTCTCTCTCTCTCTCTCTCTTTAAAACTTTAAAAGCCATTGAAGACAGCACTCGCACAGAGAGACACCACTGTCCACGGAGCCAAACCGTCCGCAGCTGAACCGAGTCACGGAGTCGGGATGTCCCGCAGCGAGCTGTATCTGTCCTATCATGGCCTCCTGATGCCGAAGCTTGCTCACAGCGAGGAGAGTCTGAAGTTTTTTGAGTCGTTCCGATTTCGGGACGACGATGTGATTGCGGTGACATACCCCAAATCCGGTGAGTGCCTCCATTCCAGCTGTTTGGACCTGTAACGTAAAGAGTCGATTCCTCACTCACGATGCTCCTCCACCTTAAACGAGTCAAGTTTCAGAGTGAAATTCTGTAAACGATTTAAGACTCAGCATTTTAAATAGTTTTCAGAGTGAAAACGATTTAAGAACCTTAGTGGAATTTGTTAGCATGGGGGCGGCACTCTCGGCGCACTAGGGATTCCCGGTTTAAATCCCCATCTGGGTGGAGTTTCCATGTTCTCCCCGTGTCCGCGTGGGTTTCCTCTGGGTTCTCCGGTTTCCTCCCACAGTCCAAAAACATGGATCAAGTCAATTGAGTTCTCCAAAATTGCCCCATATAGAGTGTGTCTGTGTGAGTGAGTGTGTGTCCAGTGATGGATTGGCACCCTGTCCTGGGTCTATCTGCCCAGCACCCGAAACGTTCTCCCCTGGATGGGCATGGGGAACCACACTGCGACCCTAATAGAGGACAAAACAGAAGATAATGAATGAATGAATGTTATGTAATTGGTATTGTTAACTTTTCTGTCCAGGAACAACATGGATGCAAGAAATCCTGCCTCCACTCCTGAATGGAGGAGATCTCAGCCCAGTGCTCACCATCCCAAACTGGGACAGGGTTCCGTGGCTGGAGGAGACCAGAAATGCCTTGATTCTAGACAAGCTTCCTGTCCCACGGGCCTTTGTGTCCCATATGCCATTCAATCTGATGCCTCCAACCTTCTTCTCCTCTAAAGCGAAGGTGAACTGTTTCCTAAAGTTTAAAACTTGACTTTAACCCGTCGTTCCTCGAAAAACATGATTCATTTCCTTTTAATTTTCCTCTTAGGTAATTTATGTGGCCCGGAACCCTAAAGATGTTATGGTCTCCTCGTTTCATTTCCACCAAATGGCTTCGTTTCTTCATGACCCCGGGACCTTTGAAGAGTTCGCTGAGAGCTTCTTAGAAGGACAAGGTGAGGGACTTTTAACTGATCAGGTATTTGCAAAAAAAAAAAAAATAAATAAAATGTTGTTTTTATGACTCTTTGGTTACAAATCTAAAAACGTCATCAATAAATGGATTTAAAATAAGATTTCCTAATTCACTCATTGAGGAAACCATTAACTGTATTTTCCATTTTTCTCAGTGCTGTTTGGAAAGTGGACCGATCATGTGAAGAGCTGGAGGAAGGCAGATTTGGGAGACAGAATTCTCTTTGTGACGTATGAGGAGATGATTGAGGTACTGTGTTCTCATTTAAGTAAATACGAGGATTTTTCTCAGCCGTTTACAAAGACATCAAATAAAACTGTTAAGTGGTTGATCGGTGATGTTTCTCTATATGCCTCTTTTGATGCTTTGTACTTTTTGACTAATGCACCCGTAGGCTTTTTAAGTCAGCAAGTACGAGCCATGCTCATCTACTATGTAGTCGTTCAGATGCAGCTGAAGTTTTATTTTTTATTATTTTATTTATTTACAGGCTGCCCAGCGATAGATTGGCGCCCTGTCCTGGGTGTATCTGCCCAGCGCCCGAAACGTTCTCCCCTGGATGGGCATGGGGAACCCCACCGCGACCCTAATAGAGGATAAAGCGGGAGATAATGAATGAATGAAAATTATTTACAGGCGGCACGGTGGTTTAGTGGTTTAGCACGTTCGCCTCTCAGCACTAGGGGTTCCCGGTTCGAATCCCCATCTGGGTGGAGTTTCCACGTTCTCCCCGTGTCCGCGTGGGTTTCCTCCGGGTTCTCCGGTTTCCTCCCACAGTCCAAAAACATGGATCAAGTCAATTGAGTTCTCCATATTGCCCCATGTAGTGTGTTTGTGTGAGTGAGTGTGTGCCCAGCGATAGGTTGGCGCCCTGTCCTGGGTGTATCTGCCCCCCCCCCCCCCCCCCCCCCCCCCGCCGCACCTTAATAGAGGATAAAAGCGGAAGATAAAGAATGAATGAATAATGAATATTTATTTACTGCCAAAATAACAAACGTCTGCAGTTTAATACATAAACCTTATTCATTTTGTTTTAAAGATTTTTAGATTAAATTTATAATTTATTACCAATATCGAAGCCTTTTGACGGTTTTGAAGTAACATGAGCATCATACAGAGCAGGGCCTATTAATATAGAAATTTGAGTCCCTGTTGCGACGCGATGTTTAAATTTATATCTCACTGCGTCTGTAGGATCGGAGCGCAGTCATAAGACGCCTCGCACGCTTTCTCGGCCAGCAGCTCAGTGAAGATGTTCTGAAGCGGGTGACTGAGAACTGTCGGTTTGAAAACATGAAGAACAACAAGATGTCTAACTACTCACTGGTGCCAGAGACGATCATGGACAAGACCAAGACCCCTTTTCTAAGAAAAGGTACCAATTATCCATCTGCTGTTGTGTAATTATTGATGGTTTGTGTCTGACAATACAAGATCTGGTTCTTTTTTTATTTTTTTTTTTTTAAATAAGGAATTGCTGGAGACTGGAAGAACTACTTCAGTCCTGAACTGGAGGCCAAATTCAATTCAGTCATTTGTGAAGAACTTAAGGGGAGCAACTTTCAATTCTCCTGGAGTGATGAACGGAAATAAACGTGCAGTGGAAAGAAATCATGTCGAGTTTGTGCTTTTTGTGTAAAGACTGAGGAACTTAGAAAAATGCCGTTAAACCAGCAAACGTTGCTGCTGCTGCTGCTGCTGTGTATCGCAAGATCGACGCACAACTTTCGCCGGCAGTTCAGGGGTTACAAAATGGGTTTTATGTAACATGAAACCTGTTGTAAAACACATACACACACGTTTAGGTATGCTAAAATGACCACAGGCCAACGTTTTGCAATATAAAACAGTTCAGCTTCTTGCCAAATGGCTGCTGCATTCCCCTCCTCGACCCTCACTCTGAATGAAATGCAGGAAACCGAAGATGCAACTGAAACTGAAAAAGCTGATATCAGTTTAACTGTTTTTGTATTTTTAATATCTCCTGATACCAGTGTTTTAGTCTGAATGTCCAACATCAGGGTCTCAGAAATACTCTGTTGTATGAATGAGCAAAAAAAAGACAAACTAAACAAAAACACTAAAACAAATTAGAAACAAATTCCATTCATTCATTCATTATCTTCCGCTTTATCCTCTACAAGGGTCGTGGGGGGGGGGGGGGGGGTCTCCATGCCCATCCAGGAGAGAACTCGGGCGCTGGGCATAAACACCCAGGACAGGGCGCCAATCTATCGCTGGGCACACACTCACACAAACACACCTTATATGGGGCAATTTGGAGAATTCAATTGACCTTGATCCATGTTTTTGGACTGTGGGAGGAAACCGGAGAACCCGGAGGAAACCCACGCAGACACGGGGAGAACATGGAAACTCCACTCAGATTGGGATTCGAACCTGGGAATACCTAGTGCTGAGAGGAGAACATGCTAAACCACTAAGCCAAACAAATTATTTTATAAATTAATTTACAGAATTAGGGCGGCACGGTGGCTTAGTGGTTTAGCACGTTCTCCTCTCAGCACTAGGGATTCCCGGTTCGAATCCCCATCTGGGTGGAGTGTCCATGTTCTCCCCGTGTCTGCGTGGGTTTCCTCCGGGTTCTCCGGTTTCCTCCCACAGTCCAAAAACATGGATCAAGTCAATTGAATTCTCAAAAAAAAATTGCCCCATATAGAGTGTGTCTGTGTGAGTGAGTGTGTGCCTAGCGATGGATTGGCGCCCTGTCCTGGGTGTATCTGCCCAGCGCCCGAGACGTTCTCCCCTGGATGGGCATGGGGAACCCCACCGCGACCCTAATAGAGTATAAAGCGGAAGATAATGAATGAATGAATAATAACTTCTTATAATGAACGGACAAATGGAGATATTCCCAAAGTGCATTGTCGGAACTCATCCAGAAGATGGCGCGCAAGTCCACCAGAAGACAAAGCATACAAACAAACGCGCTGCATTCTGAGCGTTTAAAGCATTGGCTTCATCCCAATCACTGGATTTTCACTGGATTTTCACTGGATTTTCACTGGATTATGGATTGACAGCTTTATTGTGTGCAGTTCTTCAAACGTGAGTGTTCATGTGTCAGGTTGTGCTCTTTAGGTTCTCCATTTATTCCTTCAGACAGATTTTATAAACAGATCAGTGATAACATGCAGGGGGTTTTCTGCTCAAAGCCCAAACAGAAGCATCTGCAATGTACTGAGACCTTAAAACCTTAACCAGGAGACCATGGCTTAAGCCATCTCTGCTCCCACCTGTTTGATCTCTAAATGTGTGCTTCATGATGAGAACCTGATTTTTTAGAAGCTTTTTCTTGATTCACAATGTGAACAGAAGGTTATGGAACACACCAGGTAATCTTTAAATCCAGGTGTTTTTTTTTTTTTTTTTAATTCAATGCAGCGGCACGGTGGCTTAGTGGTTTAGCACGTTCTCCTCTCAGCGCTAGGGATTCCCGGTTCGAATCCCCATCTGGGTGGAGTTTCCTTGTTCTCCCCGTGTCCGCGTGGGTTTCCTCCGGGTTCTCCGGTTTCTTCCCACAGTCCAAATACATGGATCAAGTCAATTGAATTCTCAAAATTGCCCCATATAGAGTGTGTCTGTGTGAGTGAGTGTGTGCCCAGCGATGGATTGGCGCCCTTTCCTGGGTGTCGTGCCCAGCACCCGAGATGTTCTCCCCTGGATGGGCATGGGGAAACCCCCCCCCCCACGACCCTAATAGAGGATAAAGCGGGAGATAATGAATGAATGAATAATTTAATGCAATTGTTATATGTGTATACAATCAAACACCTGGCCATGCGTTTTGGAGAACTGAATGCTTGTACCTTTGTAAGAATCTTTTGGGGAAGGCCCTTTTTCCCCCCATTATTTTATTCATTATCTATTCCTCTCTGGATCTTCCTGAGCATCGGTCATGTTCTAATGATTATCTGTCATATTTCCGGTTCTTCACATCCCTCACAGGGACTTTGAGGACTGATGAAAACATGTTAAGTACAATTAGGGAAACGTCACACGACAGTGGAGATGCACGTAAACCATTGTCTATTCTCTTAAAGACAATTGGACAAATTGCAAAGAGAGCTTTCGGCTCCATGAGGAAACTAATTTTCGGGAGGAAAGACTCCGAGCTGTCTACAGAGCTATTTGTGGAGCCAGAGAATTAAAGTGTGGGTTTTTGAAGAGCCAACCTCTTGGAGTTGGAATATTCTTTAATAAAGATTTACACAGCGTGTGATTTTCAAACAGGTTTCCTTCTGCTGGACCATTGGAACAATTTTTAATAAAGTTTATGAATAGAGGGCTCACAACTTGCAAAGCCTTGCTGGTCTGTTGTAACTCTTAGGTAGCTGGTCCATCACAGTATTTTGAATATTAATTAATGCAACATGTGGAATTATATAGGGAACACACACACACACACACACACACACACACACATGCCCTTATGTATTAAAAAAGAATGTTTCTTTTATTGGTATTTAGTGAAAGATAATTCAACCTAACTGAGGTGAACATATAGGCGGCACGGTGGCTTAGTGGTTAGCACGTTCGCCTAGGGATTCCCGGTTCGAATCCCCATCTGGGTGGAGTTTCCATGTTCTCCCCGTGTCCACGTGGGTTTCCTCCGGGTTCTCCGGTTTCCTCCCACAGTCCAAAAACATGGATCAAGTCAGTTGAGTTCTCCAAATTGCCCCATATAGAGTGTGAGTGAGTGTGTACCCAGCGATAGATTGGCGCCCTGTCCTGGGTGTATCTGCCCAGCGCCCGAAACGTTTTCCCCTGGATGGGCATGGGGACCCCCCCCCCCCCCCCCCCCCCCCCCCCCCGTGACCCTAATAGAGGATAAAGCGGAAGATAATGAATGAATGAGGTGAACACGCTGTGATTGATGTCTGTAAAGTTCCTCTCTGTGTGGTCAGACTCATAAATGAACATTATAATTGGATGACAGTAAAACAAGGTGTCTGCTTTTAACTTTAGCTTGTTGCCCCATTAAAATCCACTGTATATCTATTTCACAGTCCCTGTATTGGGACCCAATATTCCAAATATATATCCAGTTTGGAAAGGATCCCTTATTCCAAAAAAAAAAAAAAACATAAAAAAAAATCACCATCATTTTTCACTGGTAACCTCTCTTTGATGTAGCTGATATAAAAGCCAAAAGTTGGTTTGCTGTGATGTTAAATCAGATTTACTCTTTTATTACTTGAGTGTACGATAACCAAAGACCAGCGTAATCTCAGGTTAACACCCGGTTAATTATGAGTTACGGTCAGTGAATGAGTGCGTACATGCCGGCTGGTGTACGAGCGCATAGTACAGAGGGTTCTTTTACCTCACGGGGCTTTTTACCCAGGGGCCTCGGCCCTACGTGACTTTGGTGGGGTTTGGCGCTGGCAGCTGCAGCTGCAGCCGTCCACTGATAACACTAATGAACTTCCCGCCATTACCTCTAATTGCACTCGGCCCACAGGGTGGGGCATGTATGTGTGCGCGTGTGTGTGCAGGGGGATAAGCGAGCCTGGGCGTCCCCGCCGGGGGACGGCGTCAACAGTGGACAGCCACTCGACTCTGAAACTCTGTCCGACCGCACCACGGAGACTTGTTATGGTTTCCTGCTTTTTTATAGCTCCCGCATGCGACAGTGCCGCCGCTGCATGTGTATGCGCTCGAATCAGCCGGCCGCCGCCAAGTGTTCACCACGTTCCGAGGTTTCCCTGCCCATACGCTCGCTGGTGGATGTACAGACACGATAACCACCACTCAGGAAGTGACTTCATCTGTAAATTAAAACGTCTCCAGCACTTGGTAATGTTCTTCAAAGACATGGCTCCTGTCTCAGCGGAAGCCCACTGTGGGTGTCCATGGGTGTGGGCGACGGAATCTTCTTCTGCATCCCCTCCGGAACGCGGCGGCCAGGTTTAAATGGCACCAGCTCTTCTGCCGAGGAAGCGAGGACAGACGACGAGAGCAAAAAATGGCTTTCCTGAAGTCGATGCACCAGCACAGAAAAGAATATTTTTAGATTAAATTATTCATTCATTCATTATCTCCCGCTTTATCCTCTATTTGGGTCGCGGTGAGGGGGGGGGGGTTCCCCATGCCCATCCAGGGGAGAACGTTTCGGGCGCTGGGCAGATACACCCAGGACAGGGCGCCAACCTATCGCTGGGCACACACTCACTCACACAGACACACTCTATATGGGGCAATTTGGAGAACTCAATTGACTTGATCCATGTCTTTGGACTGTGGGAGGAAACCCACGCGGACACGGGGAGAACGTTTCGGGCGCTGGGCAGATACACCCAGGACAGGGCGCCAATCTATCGCTGGAGACACACTCACACACACTCTATATGGGGCAATTTGGAGAACTCAATTGACTTGATCCATGTTTTTGGACTGTGGGAGAAAACCGGAGAACCCGGAGGAAACCCACGCGGACACTGGGAGAACATGGAAACTCCACCCAGATGGGGATTCGAACCGTGAATCCCTAGTGCTGAGAGGAGAACGTGCTGACCACTAAGCCACCGTGCCGCCTAGATTAAATATTAATATTAATACTTTTATTTATTCTATCCAGTCTGGATCCAAATAATGAAATAGTGTTCCGAGTGCATCATGTTGAAAATTTGAGAACCATAAGAAATGAGCTGAACTCTTCCAGGTGTCATTAATTTAACTGAGCTTACAGCAGATTTTGGATAAAGTTTCCATCCATCCATTATCTTCCGCTTTATTCTCTATTAGGGTCGCGGTGGGGTTCTCCATGCCCATCCAGGGGAGAACGTTTCGGGCGCTGGGCAGATACACCCAGGACAGGACACCAACCTATCACTGGGCACACACTCACTCACACACACACTCTATATGGGGCAATTTGGAGAACTCCATTGACTTGATCCATGTTTTTGGACTGTGGGAGGAAACCGGAGAACCCGGAGGAAACCCACACGAATACGGGGAGAACATGGAAACTCCACCCAGATGGGGATTCGAACTGGGAATCCCTAGCGCTGAGCGGCGAACGTGCTAAACCACTAAGCCACCTTACAGATTTTGGATAAAGTTTCATGTATATTTATTTATGTAGAGCCTTATGTTGTTTTAAGCCTGAACCCCTAAGGATCAGCCGAAGCGTCAGTGGCAAAAAAAAAAAAAAACATCCCTGATGTTGTTGGGGGCTCAGTGGGACTCATCCTCATTGTGTTCATTATTCCAAAATATTTAACGCTGATTCAGTTCAGTGAATACTCTCTAAACGTACTCAACAATCTGCAGTAACATCACAACAGAACTGCAAAGCCACTAATCCAATAGAAATCCAGGTTTGTCCAATAAATAAGTTTGTGGTGTCAAAAAAGTTGAGTTAAAAATCCCTTAAATCCTCCGTAAAGCTCTGGTAGTGTTATGAATGAGGCGCTGATGATGCCTCAAAAGAAAACAAATGAGAACGTCACCTCAAATAGAACTGAAATAGGAAAAGACCTCTTCAGAGACCGTGTGCTTTTCATCACCCCAGACATCCAGCATGGAGCAATAAGAAGTCCTGCTTGGATATTGTTTTCACAAGCACTTCTAACCCTGTGCTTATTCAAGAGCATTACAAAGATTCTGAGCTTGTGCAATCAGTTTGTGAGCGGTTTGGACTTTCCACTAATGATTTGTAGTTTTAATTAAAGAGTGCATCTTTACTGTATAAGATAAAAAATTGTATTTAATTATGCTGCAGTTCAGCTTTCTTAATTTACTGACTGTCATTCTCTTACGTGTAAAGCACTTTGTATACGAAGAAACATCTAAATGACTAAATATCCTTTAAATTTAACACTCAACAACTAAAGTTTTATGATGTTTAATAAGCAACAGAACATTTATAGTGCGGGGTGTGACCTCTCACATCAAATCACGTCATGGCGCCTCACATACGAGGTCTGAAACATCTGGATTTACAATATAATTATTATATCCATCCATTATCTTCCACTTTATCCTCTATTAGGGTCGCAGGGGGTTCCCCATGCCCATCCAGGGGAGAACATTTCGGGTGCTGGGCAGATACACTCAGGACAGGACGCCAATCTATCGTTGGGCACACACTCACTCACACAAACACACTCTATATGGGGCAATTTGGAGAACTCAATGGACTTGATCCAGGTTTTTGGACTGTGGGAGGAAACCAGAGAGCCCAGAGGAAACCCACGTGGACACGGTGAGAACCTGGAAACTCCACCCAGATTGGGATTCGAACCGGGAATCCATAGTGCTGAGAGGAGAACGTGCTAAACCATTAAGCCACCGTGCCGCCCCCTATAATTATTATATAATCAGAAAATGTTCATATCATTAGCATACTATAAATAAATTCAATTCTTACGAGGGCGGCACGGTGGCTCAGTGGTTAGCATGTTCTCCTCTCAGCGCTAGGGATTCCCGGTTCGAATCCCCATCTGGGTGGAGTTTCCATGTTCTCCCCGTGTCCGCGTGGGTTTCCTCCGGGTTCTCCGGTTTCTTCCCACAGTCCAAAAACATGGATCAAGTCGATTGAGTTCTCAAAATTGCCCCATATAGAGTGTGTATGTGTGAGTGAGTGTGTGCCCAGCGATGGATTGGCGCCCTGTCCTGGGTCTATCTGCCCAGCGCCCGAGACGTTCTCCCCTGGATGGGCATGGGGAACGCCACCGCGACCCTAATAGAGAATGAAGCGGGAGATAATGAATGAATGAATGAATTCTTACGAGCGTTTTGTTGACATGGGGTTAAAGAACCAGCCTTGCGACCTGAACTTCCATGTACTTCGACTGAAGCACCCTTGAGCAAGGCACCTAACCCCAAATGCTCCCTGGGCGCTGTATACAGGGCTGCCCACCGCTGCGGGCACGTGTACTCACTTTACACAGTGTGTGTATATGTGTGTGTTTCACTGCACGGATGGATTAAATGTGGGGGGCAGATTTCTCTGTGTGTAAGCACTGTAGGCAAAATGAATCACTTATATGTTGTGGTGGGAAATGTGTGCTTTTTGGGGTAACCCCCAGATATTTGGGCGGTAGTTTAACATTCCACCGGATGTATTATGGCTGGAGGCTCGGCTCCATCAAAAACATCCCATTAACCCATTAAAACTTCTCGATGTAAATGTGGCGGCTCTTCCTTCTATTGTTATGTCGCCTAATTTTACCTAGATGGTTAAAGCACTCTGTAAATTTAGCTCGACAACGCCCACCTGTGTTTAGACTAGATGCTAAAATGTTTCACCTGAGCCTAATGGGGTGGGAGGTCACTTTTATTTTGATTATATTATATTATTTATTATTTTTTGAGGTGAAGGGCAGTGATGGTTTGTGGTCAGGTTTTGGTCAAGTGTCTATAACAGACATGCATGTGAATGTAATGTCCTCACTACACATGAATATATGGTGTGTGTGTGTGTGTGTGTGTGTGTGTGTCCATATAGCTGGCAAAAATAGTACAAACTTTGTAAACACCAGCCGCAGTTCCTAGGAGGGTCTTTCCAGCAACGTGGTGTTGGACATGCCTGCATCTGACAGTTAGGAATGATTTATGTTTGCAGCTCTTATCTGTCTGCACCTTTTCCTGGTTTGTTCCAGGCCCTGTGGAGTGTGTCTCCGAGTGTTTGAGTGAGTTTGGGCGAGTGCCTGCTACGTACTACTGTGTGTAAAAACAACAACAATAAAAAAAAAAAAAAAAAGTGAAGATTACGCTGCAACATCAGCCCATTGTCTTTTGTTTGTTTGCTGTAAGAGGAAGAAGACGAAACAGGGAACGTGGGCCGCCAATGATTTTAGGTAGCTGGCGTCGAGGGGCATCCTGAAGGACGAGGAGCATGCAGTGTGCTTTCGTGAGAATGTTTTAGAGTTTAGGAAAGATAAGAGCTGGGGTCAGAAGTACTGAACCAAAGCATCACTGGGGATGATGTGATGTTTAGTTTTAGCTACAGAAGTTTTTAAAGTTACATTTAATGTGAGGCGATGGTTATTATTACAAGTTTTACTTTAAACATTAGGATTTGGATTGTTAGTTCTGAAATTAAAACACTTTTTCCCCAATCACTCTGCAGCACCAGTCCAAAGATTTTTTTCGCGCAATTCTCTATTTTCTCCACTTAACATACAGATGGACTGTGTCGTTTTACAATTACTGTAGTACATTGTCCAGTTAAAAAAATAACATAAATCACATTCTCGTGTTTTTATCGCATTTACTAGAATATTACAACTTTTCCCGGAACAGTGTTTTGATTTGGCTTGGAAATCAATCCAAAAAACATGTCTGTGGCGTCGACCTCTGGACGTGCACGCTCCCCGTAATGAGGGAAAATGAGCGAGCTGATAAGCGGCGTGATACAAGGCCATCGATGGTTGGGTGGACTGCATCCCCAGTGACCAGGCCGGACCGTGAGGGGCCGTGCAATTGATACACTATCAGGATGGAAGTGTTGGCTAAGCTTAGAAGTGTGGCGGCACTTTGGATGCCTAAATGAGTTTGGGGCTGTAGCTGGGTGGCAGTCCTGATTAAAGGACTAATGTGCCATCAAGCGAGTGTGAGGGGGTTGTGTTGAGATGAGATTACTGTGCAAAGAGCCGAGATAAGATGCAGCGAAAGTTATTCCTGAGGTTCTTCTGTTCTGTTCTGAAAAAAATCTGTTCTGCTGAAACCTCATTTACCAAATTATCGGGTGTCATGTTCAAAGTTGTAAAACCCTGTGGGTTAATTTGGACGACCAGCTCAGCAACACGGCTGTTTCATGTGATCTTGTACAACTTTAAATCATTGATGGATCATTTTTAATCCGTGAAAAGACATTTCTCGTATGACTTGAGTATACTGTTTATGAGTCAGGTGTGTTAGTGTTTCTGTTAAAGACTTAATGGCTTGGTTGTCATGATCTGGGTGGATTCATAGGCTTACGGGTAAAATACTATTGAGGTAATGACTATTCACATTGAGGTAATGTTGGCATTCACAATGTCACGTAGGCAAAACGGGGCAGTTGGACTTCAATGCAACCGAGCTTCTTGATGTAAGACACTTCCTGCTGCACGTACATGAAAAATGGTTGTTTCCTTTACTTGAATTACTTAATTTACCCCCAAACGGCTGTCAGTTTACAGTAATAAATGAGCATTTACTTGGTATGTGCACTGCGGGGTTCGTTTCTCAGCAAATAATAGGACGTGATTACCACCTGTTTAAACACAGAGTCATGGATCGTTTGTTATTTATTGTTTTTTTTTTTTATAACCCACTTTGATGAAGTTTAGTTTTAAGGGTATGAATTTTCACAAATGTTCGCAATGTGTTAATCGGCAACGCAGCATTGGTTTCTCACAAGTCTGGACATCTGGGTTTTATTGTTGTTCCTTTTTGTGTAAATGACGAAACACGTTCTCAAAAGACCACATATGCCGTATGGACAAAAATACCGGGACACACCTCTTAAGCACTGAATTCAGGTGGGTCATTCATCCTTACAAATGTGTTTGCGTATGAAAACAGTACATAGTACAGCAAAGAGTGTGACGACCACTCATGTTATTATGTTATTTTTATGAATTTAAATTGTTGGAATACAGATTTTAAAAACATCCATCCATTATCTTCCGCTTTATCCTATATTAGGGTTGCGGAGGGGGTTCCCCATGCCCATCCAGGGGAGAATGTTTCAGGCGCTGGGAAGATACACCAGGGACAGGACGCCAATCTATCGCTGGGCACACACTCACTGACATGCACACTCTATATGGGGCAATTTGGAGAACTCAATTGACTTGATCCATGTTTTTGGATGTTTTTGGACTGTGGAAGGAAACCGGAGAACCCGGAGGAAACCCACGCGGACACGGGGAGAACATGGAAACTCCACACAGATGGGGATTCGAACCAGGGAATCCCTAGCGCTGAGAGGAGAACGTGCTAAACCACTAAGCCACCGTGCCACCCGATTTTAAAACATAACACAAAAAAATGCATTAACTTAAGTGAAGCTGTAAGAGTCATAGCTCGGTTTTTGGGGGGTTCAGCTGGCAGTCTGAAGGATGAAGTTTCAAACCTTGAGGTTACCAATAGATGCCTGTGTGGCATTTTGAGCAAGAAAAATAAACACATTTTCCTGGATTTTTTTTTTTGAAGCTGTTTTTAGCTCTGTAGAGAGAGTTCGAGTTAAAGGGCCTCTCTTCACCGTTGGGATTCACAGATGAGCTGTGATGTTCTGGTGCTGATGAACTACAAAGGCAAGGTTACTGGCATCGAGGCTCCATAAAGTACCAGGGGATTTAAAAAAACAAACAATAAACGCTGGCCGCCTTTGTCGCGAAGCTACATGTGGTGTAGGACATTTTTAGTAACGGATTAATGAAAATCCCGTCTAAATGAAAGTTCTGCTTGCAGATACTCGCTCGGCTCCCATGAGGATGCACTCAGCACAATAAGACATTGTGTTGGACATGCAATACGTCGTTAAACACAAAAATAGCCCGTGTCTGTTTATTAAAGTCCTTTCCTGCCATTTACTACATGATCACAAATGCACGTGCACACGGGCGATTGTTCACGTATTACTGTAACGTTTGACGTCTTCACCGCTGACGTTTTGCCTTCGGGTTAAATTTATCTACAGCTTACGTCGATCTGAATTTTTATAGATTATACAGACGAAGTGTATAAAGGGAAATTACACAAATGTTGTAGAGGTATTTCATATCATTCTGGTCGCGGTGGGGTTCCCCATGCCCATCCAGGGGAGAACGTTTCGGGCGCTGGGCAGATAGACCCAGGACAGGGCGCCAATCCATCGCTACACTCACTCACTCACACACACACACACACTCTATATGGGGCAATTTGGAGAATTCAATTTTGATCCATGTTTTTTGGGAGGAAACCAAGAACCCGGAGGAAACCCACGCAGACACGGGGAGAACATGGAAACTCCACCCAGATGGTTCGAACCTGTCAAATAAGTGTGAATATCAATTTACATAAATTCTATACATTTTGCTTGTTTGTTGTGAATGACTGGGTACCTGTCAAATGTGTGAACTGGCACTATGATGGGGTTGAAGCACCAGGTGACGATTGTCACTTGAGAGCCGTGAACAAGCAGGAGTGTAGCTTGGGAAAATAGAATGGAGGTATGATGGAGCAGATCCAGAGAGTTCTATAGGCTGGAGTCAGGGCCTTGTATCGAAGGGTGGGTGGGTGACTACCAGAAGCAAATAGAGCATGTGTAATGGTATTGCATGAGCTCTCTTGGGTTTGTTTGGACACCAGGTAAGCCACAGGGCTCTAGATCAGACAAGAGGTGTGATGGTAGTCAAGGAGACTGAATGAAACCCCCTGAATTCAGTCATTAAGAGGTGTGTCTCAAAACATTTGTCTGCATAGTATTCATTCATTCAATGTCTTTGCCTTAATCTATATTAAGCCATATTAGGGTCAGGGGGTGGGGCGGCACGGTGGCTTAGTGGTTTAGCATGTTCTCCTCTCAGCACTAGGGATTCTCAGTTCGAATCCCCATCTGGGCGGAGTTTCCATGTTCTCCCCGTGTCCGCGTGGGCTTCCTCCGGGTTCTCCTTTTTCCTCCCACAGTCCAAAAACATGGATCAAGTCAATTGAGTTCTCCAAATTGCCCCATATAAAGTGTGTCTGAGTGAGTGTCTGTGTGTGTGCCCAGCGATAGATTGGCGCCCTGTCCTGGGTGTATCTGCCCAGCGCCCGAAACGTTCTCCCCTGGATGGGCATGGGGAACCCCCCCGTGACCCTAATATAGGATAAAGCGGAAGATAATGAATGAATGAATGAATGAAAGGGTCAGGGGGTGAGGGGTCCCCATGCCCATCCAGGGGATAATGTTTTGAGCTCTGGGCAGATGCATTCAGCACATGGCGCCAATGGACACATTATATGGGACAATTTATGCAACCAATTCACCTTGAATTCATGTCGTTGGATTGTGGGAAGAAATCGGAGAACCCTTAGGAAACCCACACGGACACGGGAGAGCATGAAAACTTTACCCAGATCAGGATTCAAACGTAGATCCCCAGCGCTGAGAGGCGATTGTGCAAACCACTACGCCACTTAGTCCTACTTTAGGTCTAAAATAAGATTTAAACACCTTTTTTTTTTTATCAACACAGCACGTTCTTGATAACTGTTGACTAATCGGTGCCTCTCATGCTTTCATGGATGCTCGGCGTAAGCCGTGCACAGAGCAGCACGTGGAACATGAGCCGACTTCTGAAGCAGAATACGATGGCATACGTTATCTTCCTCTGCGAGCTCCCAGGAGACATCTGTCCTCAAGCCATCCGGCGCTCCGAAGGAAAGAGAGGCAGCAGCTCCGGCGCCTGTCGGGGAAGGGCACATTTCTGTCCTCCTCTACGATGGCGGAGAATTTGAATAGAAAGATCAGGAGGTGGAAAGGTCGCCAAGATTTCCTGCCTGTCTCCACGTCCAGGCCAGTTGTAGAGTATAAAAACCTGCCGTCATGGAGACTCAGCACTGTGTGGATGCATTCGGTGCATGTCATTGCACTCAGCACGTGTTCACGTCTGCCAGCTCCAGAGAACCATGGGCTCAGCCACTTTCACAATTCTTGCCTTCGTCTTCATGCATTTTTTAGCAACAGGTAAGTTTTTTTTTTTTCCTTTATATTGATGAACATAAATAGTTTAAATAGACTCGTGCACTGAAATTTCTTCTGAATTTATTTTATTAAATCGCCTTTAGGATTTAAATAATTTTTTGTTACTGCAAGGTGAATTAGAAGCTTAAAATCTTACTTAAAAAAAACCAGGTGAAATTAGAAGCTTAAAATCTTACAATGCTTTATATTTTATGATGAACACTGTGGGATTTTTATTTATTTCTTGCACATATATAAATATAAGTATATATTGCAAATAAATAATTATAATATAACATATATTATATATCATATATTATCCCCCCCCCCCCCCATTTTACACTGTTTTACTGCCTTTATAAAATAATCTTATTATATCGTAGATACTATTGTGTGTTTTACTTTGCCATTATATTAAAGGAAACCACGATTGCAGATAAAACTACAAAAGTACAAATCTAAGGAATAAAATTATACATAAAAATTGTATTATGATCAATGGTATTTTTTACTATGATAATTTGTTTTTAAATGTTTTGACATTAATAATAACCTTTTTTTATATTTTGCTTATTTTTCTGTGATGCTTTGTGTGTGAAAAGTTGGCACTTTGACATTAATTAACTAAGTTCCCATTATCATACTGTATCCTATTCATTATTAAAGGGAATGAGGTCTGCTCTATTATACAGGAAGAAATAGTGGCTGAAAGGAAATCCAGCACTCTAAATGGCTTGTGACCCTTTTTCCTGAATATCACACTTTAATCTGCTTCTGCTCTTGTAGGCCAGCTTAAGGGTTTCCTTAAAAACAAAAGCTAGAAAACATAGAACCTAATGAATGGACGACTCGCTGAGAAAAATCTGTTGGTTTTTTTTTTTTTTTTTTTTTTTACAGAAGCAAAACCGAAAATCATTGTTGCTGAAACCAATATACTAGAGGGTGAGAACCAGTTACTGCTGTGTAAAGGTAAGAGTTTATTTCTGTTTCATCACTTTTAGTCTCCGTGATGATTTAGAAACATAACTGACTTTATTTAAAGTATTAAATTTCCTCCTCATTTATTTGACTTCTTATCTGATTCCTCTTTAATACATAACAATAGCAATACAATATACAATATAGTGTAAAATTACAATAAAATAACAACTGCTTAACCTTTACACCAAGCCTGGATTTTGTTCCTATTGTATTTTTGCAAATAATTAAAATCTGGGGCTTACAGTTTTGATGAAACATGCCGTGGCTGACCTTGTCAAAACTGTTGTTGGACTCCTAAACGTTTCTAATCTCATACTATTGTTGCTTGTTGTCCTCTACTTATAACATTAATGTTTCCTTAAATAGCTGTGATGAGTGCAGGGGCAATAACATCGATGCTCTTGGCTTCATAAGCATTTGGTGTATTGTTTTATCTGATCTGTTTGAATCTGCAGCTTTAAAAGAAGCAGACATTGAGTGGTTACTAAATGGAGATGAAGTTGACCTGGAGCGTCATACGGTGAAGAAAGACGAATCCACAAGTACTCTGACTCTGACAAAAGTCCAGCTTTCAGACAGTGGAACTTACACATGTGTATGCGATTCTGATGGAGATGTAACCAAGGAATCTGTTGATATTTTTGTCTATGGTAAGAGCATTTGAGACCGGCCCCATAATGCCAAGACTATACCAATTCACAATTATGAGTGTGCACAGTGTGAACTCTGTTGATTTTATACATTTCTCTTTCTTGTAGATGAACCAAAGTTTGGCAGCACAAAAACTACCATGAGTTTTTGGTGAACCAGACAGCAACCATTCCATGTGCTGTGACTGGGAAACCCACGGTGGAGGTCAGATGGTACTGGACAGGTGGTAAGTTGTTTAGACCTGGTGATGTTTATGTGTGTGCTTGGGTGTGGTAGCTCAGTGGTTGGGACTTTGGGCTATCAATCTGAAGGTTGGGGGCTCAAATCCCAAGGCCGTTGAATCCTGCATTGCTCAAATGGACGCTATATCATGTTTGATCCCTGATCCAGCCATCATCTTAGTACACTTGTGATATGAACTCAAATTTTATTTGTGTAAACCAAAGATTCTGCAGGATCATGTTGAATCTTTGTCTCATACCATGTTTCCTAAACGATTTCAGCACAATTTTAATTCCTCCACATTCTGTTTCCTGAAGGAATGCCAAATGTACAAACGCAGCAGGATGGGATGCTGCAGATCGCCAACATTCAGCGGGAGAACCAAGGGACGTACATCTGTGAGGGTAAAATCAAGGGTCATGATGAGCTAAAGAAACAGCTGCCGATCTCCGTCGTTGTGAACAGTGAGTGCTCACAGCACACAGATGAATCTATTCCTCTTTAATTCCTCTGGACATCCAAACATCCCTTAATGATCTGAATTTCTACAGGTCCACCAACGGTGAGGATTAAACAGGAGAGCGCTCATGTTGTGTCTGGACCAAACACTGATGTCACTATTAACTGCCTGGTTACCGGAGCGCCTCATCCAAACATCACGTGGACAACGTATGTCCATTATGAGATGACATACACAAACATGAACACCTTTAAGCCTCTTATCTCAATCTGAGGGAATAATATTAATGCAAAAACAATAAAAAAATGTACATATTTATTTATTAATGCATTAAGTCTCTTATTTAATAATATGGATTGTGGCAGGCACTCAATTCTATCCCAGAATTCTTTAAATAAAAAAGAGTAAACCACCCTTGACGGGTTGCCAGTTTTACAGGGCTGACGCCACACTTAGATGTAAACATATCTCAAATTGCATCACTATAAATATCTGAGTAAGATTATCATTATTACTTTCATTAAACCACTATGTTTTTTGTGTTCATTAATTCTAAAGATTTTAGTGGCAGCAAAGTTTAAGATGAATACATTTTTTTTTTCCTAATATATTTACCACTCTTTCTATTTTAACCCCCGCAGGCCTTCAGCATCAGATTCCTCACGTTATATTTACAACTCCGACAAAAGTACGCTCATCATCCCAGCTGTGGTCAGAAAGGACTTTGGAGAATATGTCTGTACGGGTGCAAATAAAATTGGAGAAGCCAACGCAAGCTTCATATTGGATGTTTCTGGTAAGAGATGGAGAGATGATATGGTCCCGATCACTTTCCATCTTCCTTTCTGCTTTGCAAGCTGGAAGTCGGCTTCTTGGACTTTCCAAATAAATAGCTTCCTATTTGCCAAAATAGTTTACTGCTGCAATAAACAGTGATATCATGGAAGATTTGGTGCTCTGTAAGCAAACGTTTCCCTTTATGTCGGCCTGCTTTTTGTGCCTCAATTCATTATTTATCTTTTGCGGCATTTGGTAATGATCTGTGCCAAATATCCCCTACTCTGCTCTAAACATGACACGCTCCACTTGCATTGAACCTTGGTCAGAAATAATATTAAATTAATATTATTGAAAACATATTAATCCCAATGACATATGAATACACGATATGTATGCAGTCATTTTTATTTCAGTTGGTCGCTCCTAGCTGTAACAGATTTCTACGTCTTCTTCTTTTCATTTTCAAGGTGTATTAGTTTTAAATCTTTTTATTTTAATGGTATTTCACTTTGCCCATTACAGAAAGTCCATCTGTTACCCTGAGCCAAAAAGAGCTGGCTGTGAGGCCTGGTGGGTCGGCATCGATGCTCTGCAGTGCCACAGGACACCCTGCACCGACCCTGCAGTGGATAAGAAAGAGGGACAATCAAGTCATAGTAAGAGATTCATGGGATTTTAACTTTTTTAAATATATATTTTTTTTTTAACAGATTTAAAAGTAAGTTGTAAGTTCTAAATTGTGTGTGTGTGTGTGTGTGTGTTCCAAAGTCACCTACTGGGCGCCTGAGGGTGGAGGGAACAAAGCTCATCATAGAAAAAACAGAGACCGCCGATGGTGGTGTGTATTCCTGCGCGCTACGAACAAAGCTGGAAGCAGCAGCAAGGAATTCAGTCTAATCAGTAAGATTTTAAATCATTTTTATTCTTTTTGCACATTTTAATTCACATTCCATGTTTAATATTAAGCTTTAATATTTTACATTAAAAGTTTACGTGATTTTTGTTTTTCGGGTGCGCAGTGTTTGTAGCAGTTGGCGATCCTTTATTAAAAAAAAAACAACAATATATTTTCTTAATTAACTTCATCTTTTTCTAACTATAATTGTACACTGAATTATCCCAAAATTATACTGTTTGCCTCTTCACCTTACCTTTTTAATTCATCATCTTCTCTTTGGGGGCGGCGCAGGTGGCTTAGTGGTTAGTAGGTTCGCCTCTCAGCACTAGGGATTCCCGGTTCGAATCCCCATCTGGGTGGAGTTTCCATGTTCTCCCCGTGTCCGCGTGGGTTTCCTCTGGGTTCAGTCCAAAAAAAAAAAAACATGGATCAAGTCAATTGAGTTCTCCAAATTGCCCCATGTAGAGTGTGTCTGTGTGAGTGTCTGTGTGAGTGAGTGTGTGCCCAGTGATAGATTGCCCCCCTGTCCTGGGTGTATCTGCCCAGCACCCGAAACGTTCTCCTCTGGATGGGCAGGGGGAACCCCCCCCCCCCCCCCCCCCCCCGCGACCCTAATATAGGATAAAGCGGAAGATGATGAATGAATGAATGAATGAATGAATGAACCTTCTCTTTGTGTCTTCTTCCTGATTTTCAGCTTCGCCAGCGGTGCCAGTGAATTTCAAGGTGTCACCCGGACCCTCGTCGCTTTACATCACCCTACAGGCTGCTGTTCCGGATGGAGGATCTCCCATCATTCAGTATGTCATCCAGTTTAAGAAGCGAAAAGAGGACAACTGGAGCAAAAGGGACGTCCTGTCTTCAGGTACTTGTGTTTGGACCGAGTTGCTGTGGTTGCTTTTGGTAAACTGATGATTGTTGGTTTAAGAAAGTGAAAATAAAAGATCTAACAAAGTTATTTAAATGAAACCTCCAGGTCCTCTGGTCCTTAAATCTCTGGACGCGTACACTGAATACACAGTGCAGTTTGCAGCTAAGAATAAACATTTTCTTGGAGACTTTTCTGCTGAAACGAAGATTTGGACTCTAGCTAAAAGTAAGTGTCACTACCACCCTCAAAGAAATCCTTTATTAGATTCCTTTATTAGAATCCTTTAATATTATTTATTAGACATGTAGGTCACTGCAAAATAAAGTAATGTAATTAAAGAATATATAAAAGTTTTGCAAATTATAAAATAATAAACATTTTAAAGTTTTCCTATGTGGAGTGCTGCAGATAGATTTAACATCTTTATTTATATTACATCTGACCATTTTTCACATCTTTATAATAAAAGCAATTTTTTTTTAATAATGTTTGACTCTCTACAACAGTCTTTTGTAAAAAATTAATTGCTCAGCTCTGTTTTACATCATTGTGCAGTGCTGTAAATAATTTTTTTATTTTATTTTATTGTTATTTGGATAACAAATTATTAAAAAATGTTATCAATTGTAATAAACAAAAACACAATTACTCTAATATTTAAGATTAACAAAATGCGATTTGTGTTTATTTGATTGTTAAATTGTTATATCTTGTTAACGTTTTTATTGTTACTCATTGAGTGCTTCTGTTCTGTCATTCTTCATTCATCCATCCGAATGATTCCCGCTCATACTTCACATCATCCTCCATCCGCTGAACACTGTTACTTCTGATGTCATTATTACCATTTTCATTATGCTGTCATAATAGATGGTGAGTTATTCATTTACCTGTGTGCATCATCTGTCATCTCATTCACTAAAATTAGAAATGTGAAACATGGTGTGACTGATTTATAATTTTGAGGTTTTGACACAGTGTAGGCCAGTCTATTACATTATTTGATGCACATGAATTAATAACCAGAACTAATAAACTGTTTTTGTTCAGACTAGTACATTTATTGTTCTAATTTTTCACACTTAATCTGAACACAGATCTATAACAGAAATCGGTTTAGGACAGACTTTTACTTAATTATTTTGACCTACAGTATGTGGTAGTTATGGCTAGTTAAATTAGTTTTCTGGTCTGAATGTGTTCATAATCTGGGTAAAGGTTAATTATTGTTTAATCTCTAGTTTCTTTTTCTAATTGTATTTTTGTCTGCAGGGGAACCTGACTCTCCTGTACTCGCTGAGGGAAAGCTGGAACAGAACTCCTACTCCTTTCCGGTTGAACAGATGAACAGTGGCGGCTCGGCCCTAACACATTATGTGGTGCGCTACAGAACGGTCAGTAAATCAGAACAGTTTGCAGAACATCATCTGCTTTGGGAATTACAGTCACATCATTTTGTAAGGCGGCACGGTGACTTAGTGGTTTAGCACATTCGCCTCTCAGCGCTAGGGGTTCTCGGTTCGAATCCCCATCTCGGTGGAGTTTCCATGTTCTCCCTGTGTCTGCATGGGTTTCCTCCGGGTTCTCCGGTTTCCTCCCACAGTCCAATAACATGGATCAAGTCAATTGAGTTCTCCAAATTGCCCCATATAGAGTGTGTCTGTGTGAGTGAGTGTGTGCCCAGCGATGGATTGGCGCCCTGTCCTGGGTCCATCTGCCCTGCGCCCGAGACGTTCTCCCCTGGATGGGCATGGGGAACCCCACCGCGACCCTAATAGAGGATAAAGCGGAAGATAATGAATGAATGAATGAATGAATGAATGAATAATTTTGTAAATGTGCATTAGGATATGCAGTTCCACTGCTCACCAGCAGATGGCTATCTTTACATTCAGATGGTCATTCGGCTGATAAACGCGAATTTTTATTTGCTTCTGATGGATTTTAAATGTTTTTTTTTTATTCCCTTTTATCAAACTCGCATCTAAAACCAAACAACCTGAATATCCCACTATTATTTCAACTATTATTCTATCCATCAAAACATTTAAAGTGTGTCGGATCCTGAATTCATTATTATACATACATAATGTACATAACATTCCTTACAATAATGTTGGTCAGTGAATAAGTATCCTCTTCTCTTTATTGCATTTTGCTAAATTACATTTTATAAATAGTTAAAAACAAAAACATAAGTTTGGACACGCCCCCTTGCTTCATTCCTCCATTTAACATACAGATGGACTTTGTAGTTTTACAATTACAGACTGTAGTCCATCTGTGTTGTTTGTTTTTTAGTCCCCTGTTGGTTCTCTGTTGGTCAGGAGCATCACAGAACGTGTATCATTTGGGTGGTGGATTGTTGTCAGTTCTGCAGTGACACTGATGTGGTGAGGGGGGTTTTAGTGCCGCATTGCTGCTGTAGTTTCATTTAATTTCCCGTAACACTTAAACTATCAAGTTTGCAAAGCTGTAGAACGTCGACTGTGATTTCTTATTCATTTAAAATACAAAGGTAAATAAAACTGTTAAATTTGATCCAGGCAGTACATCATTTGGACTGATTCCAAGCTTTCGACTGATTTATGAGTGTGTACATACGAATGTGGCAGTCGTTAACATAATTGGTCTCACTCTGACAGAACAAAGAGAATGAATCCTGGACAGAAGAACATCGGGATGCCAACGCCCACATTATCCAGCTCAACAATCTGGACTATGACTCGGAATACCAGGTTGAAGTCGTCGCCGTTAATAGTAACGGTTCCTCAGACCCAGCCAGCCTGAGTTTTTCCGTTCCTGAAGGTAAGGGTCAGCAGAGTTCAGCTGCATCCTCCATTACGCTCATTATCTTTTCAGCTTGACCT
The DNA here is from genome assembly GCA_019802505.1 of Corydoras sp. C115. Classification (NCBI taxonomy): domain Eukaryota; kingdom Metazoa; phylum Chordata; class Actinopteri; order Siluriformes; family Callichthyidae; genus Corydoras; species Corydoras sp. C115. The sequence continues at coordinate 940,628 of JAFMOC010000171.1, read as the reverse complement.
TTAATTCAGTCTGGATCCTGTAGAACTGCGATTGAAATATGTTAAATTAATTAATTTCATCATTAACTACTTGCCACATAGAATTTACTACATTGTCAACTGATGGATAGATGATAATCCAACATCTGAAAGTCTGTTTGGACGTCACATAAAGCACGGATTCGGGAATATGAGCTGAATATTTGCGTGTTTCTTTATATGTCACATAAATAAACCAATGATTCCCCAACATATGCCTGCATATACCAGAAAACAAGACAATTTATGTTAAAAGGCAGAATACAAGCATTTTGGTTGATATGATATTTAAAATAATGTTTGAGATTGAATGTTGAGACAGGATGTCACTTAAAACTAGCTTTTAAATTAATTCAAAAGATTTAAAGGGTGTTCTTTACATGTTCTTGCATTCAAGCCACTGGAACTAAGAGTTAAGGCTTAAGGACTTGTTAGTTAGAAAGCTTATCTGCATATACCTTTTCTCATATAGTGCTAATAATTAAGCATGGATGGTCAGATTGCTTCATGAAATTGACCCAAAACTTTGTTTCTTAAACTCCCTTACAGCTCCGAAACTCCTGGGTCGAGGCGCTATAGTGGGAATCATCATCGCTGTGTTCTTGTTGCTTTTGGTGGCGGTTGATGCTCTGTGCTGCTATACAAACCACTGTGGCCTGCTCAACTTTATAAACCGAAAATTGTTTGGCCACAAGATGTCAAAATCCGCAAGTGTAGAAGACGGCGTGATCAACAATGCGGCCGTGTAAGTAACTCCCATCGGTCATTTCGATTGAATAGCGTCATGTGTATTGTCTAGTACATTTTAATTAATTAAATGTAATTCTGGTTAATTTTTGATATTTGGTTGACTGCACTGGAACTGCCTGCATGTATCCTAAAAGCCGTGTATTGGTTTGATTCCTCTAGAGACCTTAATGGACTGGACAAACCAAGAGGTAGCATCCCGAAACTGCCGTCACAACATCCTATGAATAACAAGGTGCGGTCGGAGGTCACGAGCGACAAAGCGCCCCTCACCAAGTTTGAGTGAGTGGTCATTTCTGTTCAAACAATTCATACTTTTCAGATGGACGAATGAAAAACGTTAGAGATGATCCAGGAACCACGAGTTCATGCCAACCAGGCCAAGAAACAGCTGGTGATTTCTTAAATAAAGTAAAGTGATAAAGGGATGTACTTTGCCTACTGTTCTTACCCCCAGGGAGCAATTGGGATTAGGTTCTTTAAGGGGCACTTCAGCCAAAATACAAAAGGAACTGGGAATCGAACCTTGTGGAATTCCTTAACCACAAGCCTATGACTGTCCCTTAACCAAATACATACATGTCACAAAATGCCCTTAATTACTGTAATACATGACGATCTAACATTTAAACCTGGGTTTTGATTCATCTCTGTAATGTGTCGTTTTTATTTTTTTAATAAATGTTATAAATTTCTCTTTGCAGAAAAGCACCAGCCAAGACCAACCAAGTGATTGAAGCATGAGTGCTCAGCTAAACTGCTTCGTTAAATACAGTTTGACTCGAAAGAGAAAGATTTGTTTCCAGCCGTATATACCATTCAGTTCAAGAGAAGCTCTTTAAAATGTATTCTCAATCAAACCGAGTTCAACAAAAGCAGCTCCTTTAATGCTGCTTGCTCTAAAATTGCACTTCTGTAAGCTCGTTGTAAATAAAGATGAATTTTAGTCCGAATTTTAAAACTGACAAACTTACAGCTTTTTTTTTTTTTGAGAAAAAAAAAATGCCCAAAAACATGTTCACCGCACTTTTATAAAAGCTTCTGTTGACATCTTTTCAGAATTGCGATTATAGGAGCTGTCTTAGTTTACATATGCGTGTTTCTTGGTCACTCCTGCTGATAATCCATCTGACTTTTTGTTTTGCCTGGTTGATATGTGGGTAAATAAAATAATCCGATGGGGCATGGAGTGGATATTAACTGCTGTTCTGCAGAGTAAACATCTCCGAAAGTCAACAGATGGTTGTGATAGTGTTTTCACTGAGCCACACGGGGAGATCCATAAAAAGATAAGCACAAAGCAAGCAGACTTCACACACAAGCTGGCAGATCTGTCACTGTCTGCAAACATCCCTTATTGGAATTCATTGTAAATATAATTATCTGAAAGTAATAAAGTCTTTCTCTGATGCCTTAGGCCTTACACTAAGGTGACGGGCAAAGGTATTTAGACAGTATAAGATGGGTTAGTCTTCTATTCAGAAGATTAACCCGAAGCAGCAAACACGATAATTTATAAATGCACCATAAAATAGAACAGTTCCGACTCTTTTCAATGTATTTATTGTTTGTATGATGTCTTTGTAAAAGTTAATGTTTTGAAGCGTTTCCACTTCGTAGTGTTGTGTACAGGTCAAGCATGAGTGCAGTTATTCTGTAAATATCATTTTGTAAGGTTGTTATTATACTCTTTATTATTCTACAATGTGCAATCAGTCAATGTGGGAGGATTTAATGTTTAATGTATAATTCTAAATTGGCATCATGTATTATTGCTTTTCGTGCCATATTAAAGTTGTTTTCATGAAAATATACTAGTCTGTTGATTTTTTTTATTTTATTTATTTTTTTGTTACGATATGGCTGATATTTAACCTTTTTTTATTAAAAAGCATAAGTTTCAGGATTTCTAAAGCACCAAAACATGTTTTATTAATATAAATACATTAAATGCACTTTGCTGGCCGGTGTAGTTGCTGTCACAGCAAATTTCTGTCACCCCTGCCACCTCGCTTCACCTTCTTTGTCTCGGTCTTATCATATTGCTGCACACCGAACAATATTGGAACCTCAGGCTGTTGGATTAATTTCTGTCTATTGCCCTCGATTTGACCTCAAAGTCATGGGGAAGTCGAAGTGGTTAAGGTCAAGCCTTAGTTTGGCATAATGTTTGATCTCTAATGCACACACACACATGGGTCCGTTTACATTGTTAATATGACCGCTTTGGGAAAATAAACTTTCCAGCCCCACGCTTGTCCATGTACAATGCTTTTTCTGTTAGAATGTCTGCTCCCAGTGCAGATGTTGTATTCCTTGAACTGGAAGTCCTGTATTTCCTGAACCAAACAGAACTGACAATTGTCCCATCACGTTAAAAAACACAAAAACCATCAATTTGCTGTCAAGAAAAGTTGGCAAATCTCTAAAGAAAAGCTCAAAATCGCTGTGCGTCGTGGGAAATCATACAAACAATAGGAGAGAAAGACTAAGAATAATCCCTTATTATTGAATTTACATGTTTAACCTGAACTTCCAGTGATGTAAACTGATCAGATGTATTATATTAAACGAGGGAAACTGATTTACTTATTTATTTCTTTTTATATGACAGGATTTGGAAACAGAACAAGCTGGAAAACATGCAAAAACTCACATTCAGAACTGGAATTTCCTACAGCAGGTTTCTTGCTGCCCTCTGGTGTGATAAAGTCATCAAGTAGCGTGTCGCAGATGTTTCTGTAGTGGACACTGTCACCTGTTTTTGGAGTATCTAACAGGTAAATCTTTACCTTCAGAGACACGAGATATAACGAGATATTCTCCCATTTGAGTATTTTTGCAATAATTGTTTGTATTGCATTTAATATCCATATTCTTTATTCATTCATTATCTCCCGCTTTATCCTCTATTAGGGTCGCGGTGGGGTTCCCCATGCCCATCCAGGGGAGAACGTCTCGGGCGCTGGGCAGATAGACCCAGGACAGGGCGCCAATCCATCGCTGGGCATACACTCACTCACACAGACACACTCTATATGGGGCAATTTTTGAGAATTCAATTGACTTGATCCATGTTTTTGGACTGTGGGAGGAAACCGGAGAACCCGGAGGAAACCCACGCAGACACGGGGAGAACATGGAAACTCCACCCAGATGGGGATTTGAACCGGGAATCCCTAGCGCTGAGAGAAGAACCTGCCAAACCACTAAGCCACCGTTCCGCCCCCATATTCTTACATTTTTTTAATTATTTTTTTGTTTACTGGTGCATGTATCATTGGTGTGGTGGGGGGGGTCTTTATATCTCTTACATTTGAAATATGAAAGATATTACAAATTTTTTAATGCAACTAAAAGTTGATTTAAATTGCTTTTGTTTTCAGTTGATTGTTTGATTGATTATATGTTGAGTTTGTCAAACTTCTATTACTTTTTATAATGTATATTTTTTTGGATGCTTTCATTTTACATTTTGGTGACATCAGCCTTTGGACTTTATCCTGTGTGGTCTGCAGAAGGTCATTGGGAAGTTAAAGGGGTTGAGGTCAGGGTCCATTGTGGAAGTGAAGTATACTGTATGCTGTACAAAAAAACGTTATTGGGAAACAAAAGAAGTTAAATGTAAATAAGAATACAGCATACACTTTACCGTTTGATCTCTAATATGCACATACACATTAATTCGGCCTTTGGGAAAATAAACTTTCCAGCCCTGCACTTGTACAATGCTTTTTCTGTTCGAATGTGCGCTCCCAGTGCAGATGCTTTATTCTTTGAAACTGGAAGTCCTGCATTTCCTGAACCCAACTGAATTGAGAATTGTCCTATCACGTTAAAAAAACACAAAAACCATCAATATGTTGTCAAGAAAAGTTGGCAGATCTATAAAGAAAAACGCTGTGTGCCATGGGAAATCATAATGCAAACAATAGGTCAGCCTTAGGTCAAATAAAGGCCAAAAGCTGAAACATATTCAGTTTTACACGGTGTCCCACATCAAGAAAATCTGAACATAAACCTCCATCAAGTTTATGTTGAACTTAAAGAGATGGAAAAATGAATTATTGATACTGAGTTGCTTATTTATTTTATTTGTATTTTATTATATGCCAGAATTTGATAACTGAAAATGCTGAAGAACATGCAAACTTCACATTTACAAAAGGGAGTAAAGTGAATTTCCCGGAAAATTAATTATAATGCAATTACAATTAAAGATTTTAATATGGACTATCTTTCATTTCCATTTTCCCCAGTCCTGAAAAACAGTAAATAAAGAGGAACTGTTTACAGTCTCGAATGAGCCATGTGTTCAACAACTCACCTACTAAAAGTCTGTCTCATACCTTTTAATGTAGATGATTAAAGCAGAAGCTCATTAAGCTGTAAGCAAAAAAATACATCATTTTAAAATTTAGGAAGCAGTAAATTTATTAGAACGTTTGATTACATGTAGAACGAAGAAATGAGTACTCACCACAGTTAGTAATCTCCTTCCACCTCGCTGACACCTCTGCGTTTGCCCTTTTGCAGTCGCCTGCAAAGGAGTTCATGATCCTGCAGAAGTTGTCACGATTTCCATGACTGATGCAAGTGTAAAAGAGACAGTCGGCCAGAAACTGCCCCTCTGATATTGTGGGAGTGCAGTCGGCGAAGGGCCCCGTTTTGTCGTCCAGCAGGCCGCAGTACTGTGTACTCCTGTACAGGAGCCTTTCCTGATCAGAGCAAGGCGGGAAGTGCCAGCAGTTGAGGTCTCCGTCAGGAACGTTCCAGGATGTGGCCCACTTCACTACATCAGGTTCCTCGGTACCCTCTGGCGTGATGAAGTCATCCTCTTGTTTGTCGTTATAGGTTCCGCACATACCCTCTATGTTCTTGTAGTAGCTGCTGGGCACGGTCACTTTGAAGAACTCGCCCCAGTCGAAGATGACCTCCAAACCGAAGTCTGTCTCCAGAATGCCCCTGATTCCCGACTGCGTTATATTGATGCTGTTTGAGTCCAGACTTACAGGTAGGCTGATGTCTTCACCATCAATCTATAAACAGACATAAAAAAACTTAATTAATTTTTTATACTAGACAATATTTTTTTAGATTTCTTATAATTTAACTCATCATTGTAACTTTGTAGTTCTACAGTTTCAGACTGTAGTCCATCTGTGTGTGTTCTACAGTACATACTGTCTTCTCTGTTCTGATGTCAGAACCCCAATAGTACCACCACAGAGCAGGGGTTATTGGGTGGGTGCATAATTCCTATCCCAGCAGTGTCACTGAGGTGGAGAAATGAACCTCCAGCAGCACTGCTGCACTAAAACCCCCCTCACCACATCAGTGTCACTGCAGAACTGACAATAAACAATCCACCACCCAAATGATACCTGTTCTGTGATGCTCCTGACCAACAGAGAACATAGAAACCAACAGGGGACTAACAACAACAAAGAACACAGTTGGACTACAGTCTGTAATTGTAAAACAAAATCCATCTACATGGTAAGTGATGACCGGGGACGTGTCCAAACTTTGGCCTTGCTTAAATTTGCTTACTTTCACTTTGTTGCGATTATAATGATCGATGACGATTTCATGGCCGGGAGTTTTTAAGGTGGCCGACCTCATGTACGATCCTCTTTCTTGCCGGTCGAGGAAATTCTTCGTGATGATGCTGAAGTCTGCGAGGGTGTGGTCCACGTCTGAGGTTTTAACTAATGTATATGAGCAGGTTCCCTGGAAAGAAAATTTGCTGCCATCGAATGTCTGATAGTGAGGGTCCCCGATGGCTAGACACGAGGCTTTCGTTGTGGCCTCACAAACTGCTTTGTTGTTGACATTTACACACGTCTCTTTCTCACGACATATTTTATTTGTGCAGGGGTCTGGAGTAACTAAAGGAAATGGACAGGAAAATAGACGTTATTAATCAGCGGCTCATGTCAGGTTTAATTATGACCAAGAAGGAGCGAGATTTACCATGCAGGCATTTCTTGATGCCATCGGTAATGTGGCAGACCTCCTCCTCCGCACATTTCATTGGTTGACAGGAGAATTGTCCAGCCCTGCAGGTGCATGTCTCAGTACAGTCTCCCACCACCACCGAGTCTCCGGACTGCGCGGGAACAACATTAGAATGACCTTTTACTTCAGAAAAACTGAGATTCAAGTAAGTATGAATGTATATAAATCTATTACCTTGTAATATTTCCCATCTACCAGGCAGCCACACTGTTCTACAGGTTTACAGTTACCTCCATCAAACATGAGGCCTTCATCACACTGACAGCCCTCAAGACACTCTGCACAAGTGGTGACATGCTGAGACTGGCACAAGTGGAGGAGCAGGTGTCTGCACATAGTTCATAATGACTAGTAGAAGGACAAGTCATTGCTGTAGAAGTTATAAGAAAGACAATAAACATTTCCCGTCAGGTCTCTTTAAGAACCAAAAGCAAAGCACCTGACGATCTAAAGTTCTACTCACGACAAAAGCTACTGTTTCTCCAGACGCTGATGGAGATCCCAGCCTGCTGGCACTGAACCACATACCGCTGGATGTAGCGGCAAACCAGCGTCTTATCTTTAGTTTGCGACGCGACCTCGTTTACACAATCGTCATAGAACGGCTGAGGTGCGATTTTGGAATAGCAATTCGAGAACGGCCCGTTGCTGACAGTCAGGATCTTACAGGCATTTCCTGCCTCTTTTTGGGATTCTGTGTTGGGTTTGGGACACGTGGACCCCGGTGGACACCCTGTCTGACAGGACACTCGCTCTTGTGCCACCTTCCAAGCATCCACAAATGTATCAGCTGAGGGAGCTGGTGTACCATCGGGCATTAGAAGGTCATCCGCCTTGTTGTCATTGTAATTACCACACAGGCCTCGAACTGCGTTTTTGTAAGTGGATGGAATTTCAACTGTGGCTACCGACACGGTGTCATAAGTCACCTTTAGGCCAAATGTGGTTTCCAAAATAATGAAGGCGCCACTCTGAAACACCTTTACCAGTCCTGCCTCGAGTACCACAGGAAGTACCGCTTTGACCTCATCCACCTGCCGAAACGAAATATAATGAGCTACACCTATCTGCTTTTCATACACGTCTCCATCTTCCAGGTTTCGGCAGCAGCACTGTGAGTGTTAACGACTTACCCGTATTTCCCACAAGAGGCCTGGAAGCAGAGAGATTTTATACTGAGCGACCACGACGTCCATTCTTCTCGCCATCGTCTCATCTTGAACAGAGGACACTCGCTGAACTGTCACACTGAAAGGAATGTTCTTCAGGTCTCCGACCCTGATCATCTCCACCATTCGGTACACACAGTCCCCCAGAACACTGATGCCATTCCCATCAAATGAGCGATACATCCCGGACCCAGACACCGAGCAAGATCCTGTGCCGGCAGGATGGCAGGCCTGAATCCCACTGCGAACCTCACATCGCTCGTTGGGACCGCACGAGGCGTTTTCCTGGCACGACACTTTTCCCTGTTCCTTGCAGACGCACTTGTAGTCGCACTGGCCTTTGGGGTAAAACACCTGATCGAGATGATAGTATTGGTTTTGATAAGTGCATCCACATTGCTCTATGGAAACGCATTCGTCATTGCTGAAGACGAATCCCGCATCACACACGCAGCCCTCGATACAGGGGGCACGCTGGCAGGCCGTCGGCTCGGCGAGACCTTTGCAGGTCTGGGGACATCCAGCAGTACAAACCTCATAGTGGCTGTTAGCTTTGCAGGACGCAGCTGGAGAAAGAAAGCATTTGAGACAGAAGAGCAGAAATGTTAGATAAATCTTTAGATCACATCTCGTACTTCATTCATTCATTATCTTACGCTTTAGCCTCTATTAGGGTCGCGGTGGGGTTCCCCATGCCCATCCATTGGGAGAATGTTTCGGGCGCTGGGGCAGATACACCCAGGAAGGACAGGGCGCCAATCTATAGCTGGGCACACACTCACTCACACAGACATACTCTATATGGGGCAATTTTGAGAACTCAATTGACTTGATCCATGTTTTTGGACTGTGGGAGGAAACCGGAGAACCCGGAGGAAACCCACGCGGACACAGGGAGAACATGGAAACTCCACCCATATGGGGGACTCGAACCGGGAATCCCTAGTGTTGAGAGGAGAACGTGCTAACCACTGAGCCACCATGCCGCCCCCATGCCGCCCCCATACTTCATTATAATTATAAATGAAACACTCACGACAGAAACCGGGACTCCTCCAGTTCTCCACGACAGAGTTTTCCGATTGGCAAGCAGCCGTGTAGGCTGTTAGGGCGTTGCAGAGGGCTGTAGAATGGCCACCGTACATACACATATCATACACACAGTCTTCATAGAACTTGGAGGGGCTGACTTTGCCGTGACACTGTTTGAAGGGGCCGTTCGTGTCCGTGATCAGACTGCAGGGTTTGGTGAATGTGATCTTGTTCTTCTCAGAGGCATCACATTTGGGGCACATTCGGCCCTGGCACTCCTCCGAGCAGCCAGCGTCATTCCTGGCCTTCCAGCTGTTTCCAAAAGCACCAGGGTTGGTTGTGATGCTTCTGTTCGGAAAGGCCAAGTCGTCGTTCAGGTTGCCGTTCCAGTTCCCACACAGTCCTCCCACCATGTTACTGTATGTGCTGGGCAGCGTGACGGACACGTAGCTTTCCCAGTTAAAGCGCACAGTCATGCCAAAGCTGGTCTTCAATACTCCAAACTGACCGCTGCGGAAGACGGACAGTGCAGCTCCTTCATTTTCAAATGGCAGATTCACAGACATGTTGTTGACCTTTGAAAACCAAGACAAAAAGTGAGGTTTAAACTCAATCTGGAGCTTAAACCTAAACATTAAGCTACAGATCTCATATAGAGGAAGCAGCTCTGAGACTAGTTCCTTTGTATTTACTTTGATTTTAATCAGAATTGTCAACTTAATTAAAATAAAGCTAGCAGATATCGATAGACTTACCATCACTTTACCGTAGTTGTCTTTGCTCATGGAAACTGTGTAGTTCAGAATCTTTATCTGTATTGCCTTGGTGAAGGAAACCGCCTTATTCAGTCCCCTGTTTTCATTCGAGACCAGAACCTCGAAGGGGACCAGAGAGGCGTCGGTGGTGTCCACCAATTTAGAGAGGTAATAGGTGCAAGTGCCCTGAAAATCAAAAGCCCTGCCATCAAAGGTTCTGTAGTGGGGATCTCCGCTGCCCTGACATTGTCCGTAGGATTGTGGGTAACAATCTCTCACACCGTTCTGTGTAGCACACACTTCCGATGACTTGCATTTGGTGACCACACAGTTGACCTGTCCCGTTTCTGAACTGCAGGAACATTTCTTAGTGCAGGTTGTGTCAGCCCAGAATGTGCCAGTGGGCAGATAGTAACGCCCCTCGTAGGTGCAGCCACACTCCCTCAGAGGCACGCATTTGCCCGCACTCAGGACAAAACCAGAATTGCACTGGCAGCCCTCAATACAAGGTGTCTCACATTTGGCCGGCGCGTCTCGATCTGCGCAGGACGCTGCACAGGCTGTACCACACGCCTCGTAATGACTGTTTGCTGGACACGGCAGTGCTGTAAATGAAATGACATCTTTAAAATCACGTTCACTGTATTTTCATCGACAATTCCATTCAACGCAAACTCACGGCAGTCGGCCAACGTCCTCCAGTTGGCGTCGATCTTCACCCCGGCTGACATGCAGGCATCGACGTAGCTGCGCATGTTGTCACACAGGAAGCTTCTGACGCCTCTGTTGATGCACACATCATATCCACAGTTGTCCATGTAGACTTGGGGCTGGACGGTCACGTGGCAGGCGCTAAATGGCCCGCTGGCTTTGGCTAAAAGACCACAGTAGTTCTCATTGGTGTATTTGACTTTAAGCTCGTCCGGGCAGAGGAGGCACTTTCCCGTGCAGTCATCATGACAGAACGAATCGTTGTCTGCTGCTTTCCAGCTTTTGGCGAAATCCAGGACGGTGGAGAGTTTTGTCCCCCTGCTGTCTGTCAGTTCGTCTGTCAGGTCTCCGTTGTAGTTTCCACAAAGTCCTCCGAGCATCCCAGAATAGGAGCTGGGCACTGTGATGTACAGCATCATGTTCCAGTCGTATTTCACCTCCAGACCGAAGTCTGTTGTAATCAGTACGTTCCATCCACTCTGCACCACTTTAAGCTTTCCGCCAGCGAGAGAGACGGGCAGGTAGGTGATGAGACCGTCCACCTGTTAATGACACACATGTAAATAAAATACAAAAACCAACTAATAAGGCTTTATGACCTGACCATTAAATACTGGTAAAAAAGAACATTAAAATGTCTTTATTAAGTAGATAAAGCATGTTCTCTTACCTGAACCGCTCCCACTTGGTTGCTGGCAACAACTGTGTAATTGTACACGCTGACGGACACGGTTCGTATGTACGATACATAATTGCTCCCTCTGTGATTATTCTTGGCCAAAATAGTGAAGGGTATGATGCCACCCTCAGGATTCATAGTGGTGGACATGGTGTAGGTGCAAGTTCCCTGGAAGTCATAAAACCGTCCATCAAAGGTTCTGTAGTGAGGATCCCCCACAGCCCAACATAGTGCTGTCTGTATAGGGAGACAAGTGCCCTTCTGGCACCGCTGTCTCTCGGGGCATTTAATATTTGCACAGGGATCTACTGGAACTGGTGTTGGCAATGGCACTGGTAAGTGAGGAAGAAAAACTTCAGGTTAGCGTTTCACAGTTACTAGAACAATGGACATCAACATTTCATTTATGTCATGTTTTATTTGCACTGTACCATTATTGTTGTATATTATGGTCAATAATGGGGCTACTCTTACCTAACATGCATGTACGTATGCCATCTTTGATCTTGCAGACCTCCTTCTCCGCACATTTCATTGGTTGACAGGAGAATTGTCCAGCCCTGCAGGTGCATGTCTCAGTACAGTCTCCCACCACCACCGAGTCTCCGGACTGCACGGGAACAACATTAGAATGACCTTTTAACTCAGAAAAACTGAGATTCAAGTAAGTATGAATGTATATAAATCTATTACCTTGTAATATTTCCCATCTACCAGGCAGCCACACTGTTCTACAGGTTTACAGTTACCTCCATCAAACATGAGGCCTTCATCACACTGACAGCCCTCAAGACACTCTGCACAAGTGGGTGACATGCTGAGACTGGCACAAGTGGAGGAGCAGGTGTCTGCACATAGTTCATAATGACTAGTAGAAGGACAAGTCATTGCTGTAGAAGTTATAAGAAAGACAATAAACATTTCCCGTCAGGTCTCTTTAAGAACCAAAAGCAAAGCACCTGACGATCTAAAGTTCTACTCACGACAAAAGCTACTGTTTCTCCAGACGCTGATGGAGATCCCAGCCTGCTGGCACTGAACCACATACCGCTGGATGTAGCGGCAAACCAGCGTCTTATCTTTAGTTTGCGACGCGACCTCGTTTACACAATCGTCATAGAACGGCTGAGGTGCGATTTTGGAATAGCAATTCGAGAACGGCCCGTTGCTGACAGTCAGGATCTTACAGGCATTTCCTGCCTCTTTTTGGGATTCTGTGTTGGGTTTGGGACACGTGACCCCGGTGGACACCCTGTCTGACAGGACACTCGCTCTTGTGCCACCTTCCAAGCATCCACAAATGTATCAGCTGAGGGAGCTGGTGTACCATCGGGCATTAGAAGGTCATCCGCCTTGTTGTCATTGTAATTACCACACAGGCCTCGAACTGCGTTTTTGTAAGTGGATGGAATTTCAACTGTGGCTACCGACACGGTGTCATAAGTCACCTTTAGGCCAAATGTGGTTTCCAAAATAATGAAGGCGCCACTCTGAAACACCTTTACCAGTCCTGCCTCGAGTACCACAGGAAGTACCGCTTTGACCTCATCCACCTGCCGAAACGAAATATAATGAGCTACACCTATCTGCTTTTCATACACGTCTCCATCTTCCAGGTTTCGGCAGCAGCACTGTGAGTGTTAACGACTTACCCGTATTTCCCACAAGAGGCCTGGAAGCAGAGAGATTTTATACTGAGCGACCACGACGTCCATTCTTCTCGCCATCGTCTCATTTGAACAGAGGACACTCGCTGAACTGTCACACTGAAAGGAATGTTCTTCAGGTCTCCGACCCTGATCATCTCCACCATTCGGTACACACAGTCCCCCAGAACACTGATGCCATTCCCATCAAATGAGCGATACATCCCGGACCCAGACACCGAGCAAGATCCTGTGCCGGCAGGATGGCAGGCCTGAATCCCACTGCGAACCTCACATCGCTCGTTGGGACCGCACGAGGCGTTTTCCTGGCACGACACTTTTCCCTGTTCCTTGCAGACGCACTTGTAGTCGCACTGGCCTTTGGGGTAAAACACCTGATCGAGATGATAGTATTGGTTTTGATAAGTGCATCCACATTGCTCTATGGAAACGCATTCGTCATTGCTGAAGACGAATCCCGCATCACACACGCAGCCCTCGATACAGGGGGCACGCTGGCAGGCCGTCGGCTCGGCGAGACCTTTGCAGGTCTGGGGACATCCAGCAGTACAAACCTCATAGTGGCTGTTAGCTTTGCAGGACGCAGCTGGAGAAAGAAAGCATTTGAGACAGAAGAGCAGAAATGTTAGATAAATCTTTAGATCACATCTCGTACTTCATTCATTCATTATCTTACGCTTTAGCCTCTATTAGGGTCGCGGTGGGGTTCCCCATGCCCATCCATTGGGAGAACGTTTCGGGCGCTGGGGCAGATACACCCAGGAAGGACAGGGCGCCAATCTATAGCTGGGCACACACTCACTCACACAGACATACTCTATATGGGGCAATTTTGAGAACTCAATTGACTTGATCCATGTTTTTGGACTGTGGGAGGAAACCGGAGAACCCGGAGGAAACCCACGCGGACACAGGGAGAACATGGAAACTCCACCCATATGGGGGACTCGAACCGGGAATCCCTAGTGTTGAGAGGAGAACGTGCTAACCACTGAGCCACCATGCCGCCCCCATGCCGCCCCCATACTTCATTATAATTATAAATGAAACACTCACGACAGAAACCGGGACTCCTCCAGTTCTCCACGACAGAGTTTTCCGATTGGCAAGCAGCCGTGTAGGCTGTTAGGGCGTTGCAGAGGGCTGTAGAATGGCCACCGTACATACACATATCATACACACAGTCTTCATAGAACTTGGAGGGGCTGACTTTGCCGTGACACTGTTTGAAGGGGCCGTTCGTGTCCGTGATCAGACTGCAGGGTTTGGTGAATGTGATCTTGTTCTTCTCAGAGGCATCACATTTGGGGCACATTCGGCCCTGGCACTCCTCCGAGCAGCCAGCGTCATTCCTGGCCTTCCAGCTGTTTCCAAAAGCACCAGGGTTGGTTGTGATGCTTCTGTTCGGAAAGGCCAAGTCGTCGTTCAGGTTGCCGTTCCAGTTCCCACACAGTCCTCCCACCATGTTACTGTATGTGCTGGGCAGCGTGACGGACACGTAGCTTTCCCAGTTAAAGCGCACAGTCATGCCAAAGCTGGTCTTCAATACTCCAAACTGACCGCTGCGGAAGACGGACAGTGCAGCTCCTTCATTTTCAAATGGCAGATTCACAGACATGTTGTTGACCTTTGAAAACCAAGACAAAAAGTGAGGTTTAAACTCAATCTGGAGCTTAAACCTAAACATTAAGCTACAGATCTCATATAGAGGAAGCAGCTCTGAGACTAGTTCCTTTGTATTTACTTTGATTTTAATCAGAATTGTCAACTTAATTAAAATAAAGCTAGCAGATATCGATAGACTTACCATCACTTTACCGTAGTTGTCTTTGCTCATGGAAACTGTGTAGTTCAGAATCTTTATCTGTATTGCCTTGGTGAAGGAAACCGCCTTATTCAGTCCCCTGTTTTCATTCGAGACCAGAACCTCGAAGGGGACCAGAGAGGCGTCGGTGGTGTCCACCAATTTAGAGAGGTAATAGGTGCAAGTGCCCTGAAAATCAAAAGCCCTGCCATCAAAGGTTCTGTAGTGGGGATCTCCGCTGCCCTGACATTGTCCGTAGGATTGTGGGTAACAATCTCTCACACCGTTCTGTGTAGCACACACTTCCGATGACTTGCATTTGGTGACCACACAGTTGACCTGTCCCGTTTCTGAACTGCAGGAACATTTCTTAGTGCAGGTTGTGTCAGCCCAGAATGTGCCAGTGGGCAGATAGTAACGCCCCTCGTAGGTGCAGCCACACTCCCTCAGAGGCACGCATTTGCCCGCACTCAGGACAAAACCAGAATTGCACTGGCAGCCCTCAATACAAGGTGTCTCACATTTGGCCGGCGCGTCTCGATCTGCGCAGGACGCTGCACAGGCTGTACCACACGCCTCGTAATGACTGTTTGCTGGACACGGCAGTGCTGTAAATGAAATGACATCTTTAAAATCACGTTCACTGTATTTTCATCGACAATTCCATTCAACGCAAACTCACGGCAGTCGGCCAACGTCCTCCAGTTGGCGTCGATCTTCACCCCGGCTGACATGCAGGCATCGACGTAGCTGCGCATGTTGTCACACAGGAAGCTTCTGACGCCTCTGTTGATGCACACATCATATCCACAGTTGTCCATGTAGACTTGGGGCTGGACGGTCACGTGGCAGGCGCTAAATGGCCCGCTGGCTTTGGCTAAAAGACCACAGTAGTTCTCATTGGTGTATTTGACTTTAAGCTCGTCCGGGCAGAGGAGGCACTTTCCCGTGCAGTCATCATGACAGAACGAATCGTTGTCTGCTGCTTTCCAGCTTTTGGCGAAATCCAGGACGGTGGAGAGTTTTGTCCCCCTGCTGTCTGTCAGTTCGTCTGTCAGGTCTCCGTTGTAGTTTCCACAAAGTCCTCCGAGCATCCCAGAATAGGAGCTGGGCACTGTGATGTACAGCATCATGTTCCAGTCGTATTTCACCTCCAGACCGAAGTCTGTTGTAATCAGTACGTTCCATCCACTCTGCACCACTTTAAGCTTTCCGCCAGCGAGAGAGACGGGCAGGTAGGTGATGAGACCGTCCACCTGTTAATGACACACATGTAAATAAAATACAAAAACCAACTAATAAGGCTTTATGACCTGACTATTAAATACTGGTAAAAAAGAACATTAAAATGTCTTTATTAAGTAGATAAAGCATGTTCTCTTACCTGAACCGCTCCCACTTGGTTGCTGGCAACAACTGTGTAATTGTACACGCTGACGGACACGGTTCGTATGTACGATACATAATTGCTCCCTCTGTGATTATTCTTGGCCAAAATAGTGAAGGGTATGATGCCACCCTCAGGATTCATAGTGGTGGACATGGTGTAGGTGCAAGTTCCCTGGAAGTCATAAAACCGTCCATCAAAGGTTCTGTAGTGAGGATCCCCCACAGCCCAACATAGTGCTGTCTGTATAGGGAGACAAGTGCCCTTCTGGCACCGCTGTCTCTCGGGGCATTTAATATTTGCACAGGGATCTACTGGAACTGGTGTTGGCAATGGCACTGGTAAGTGAGGAAGAAAAACTTCAGGTTAGCGTTCAGTTACTAGAACAATGGACATCAACATTTCATTTATGTCATGTTTTATTTGCACTGTACCATTATTGTTGTATATTATGGTCAATAATGGGGCTACTCTTACCTAACATGCATGTACGTATGCCATCTTTGATCTTGCAGACCTCCTTCTCCGCACATTTCATTGGTTGACAGGAGAATTGTCCAGCCCTGCAGGTGCATGTCTCAGTACAGTCTCCCACCACCACCGAGTCTCCGGACTGCACGGGAACAACATTAGAATGACCTTTTAACTCAGAAAAACTGAGATTCAAGTAAGTATGAATGTATATAAATCTATTACCTTGTAATATTTCCCATCTACCAGGCAGCCACACTGTTCTACAGGTTTACAGTTACCTCCATCAAACATGAGGCCTTCATCACACTGACAGCCCTCAAGACACTCTGCACAAGTGGGTGACATGCTGAGACTGGCACAAGTGGAGGAGGAGGTGTCTGCACATAGTTCATAATGACTAGTAGAAGGACAAGTCATTGCTGTAGAAGTTATAAGAAAGACAATAAACATTTCCCGTCAGGTCTCTTTAAGAACCAAAAGCAAAGCACCTGACGATCTAAAGTTCTACTCACGACAAAAGCTACTGTTTCTCCAGACGCTGATGGAGATCCCAGCCTGCTGGCACTGAACCACATACCGCTGGATGTAGCGGCAAACCAGCGTCTTATCTTTAGTTTGCGACGCGACCTCGTTTACACAATCGTCATAGAACGGCTGAGGTGCGATTTTGGAATAGCAATTCGAGAACGGCCCGTTGCTGACAGTCAGGATCTTACAGGCATTTCCCGCCTCTTTTTGGGATTCTGTGTTGGGTTTGGGACACGTGGACCCCGGTGGACACCCTGTCTGACAGGACACTCGCTCTTGTGCCACCTTCCAAGCATCCACAAATTTATCAGCTGAGGGAGCTGGAGTACCATCGGGCATTAGAAGGTCATCCGCCTTGTTGTCATTGTAATTACCACACAGGCCTCGAACTGCGTTTTTGTAAGTGGATGGAATTTCAACTGTGGCTACCGACACGGTGTCATAAGTCACCTTTAGGCCAAATGTGGTTTCCAAAATGATGAAGGCGCCACTCTGAAACACCTTTACCAGTCCTGCCTCGAGTACCACAGGAAGTACCGCTTTGACCTCATCCACCTGCCGAAACGAAATATAATGAGCTACACCTATCTGCTTTTCATACACGTCTCCATCTTCCAGGTTTCGGCAGCAGCACTGTGAGTGTTAACGACTTACCCGTATTTCCCACAAGAGGCCTGGAAGCAGAGCGATTTTATACTGAGCGACCACGATGTCCATTCTTCTCGCCATCGTCTCATCTTGAACAGAGGACACTCGCTGAACTGTCACACTGAAAGGAATGTTCTTCAGGTCTCCGACCCTGATCATCTCCACCATTCGGTACACACAGTCCCCCAGAACACTGATGCCGTTCCCATCAAATGAGCGATACATCCCGGACCCGGACACCGAGCAAGATCCTGTGCCGGCAGGATGGCAGGCCTGAATCCCACTGCGAACCTCACATCGCTCATTGGGACCGCACGAGGCGTTTTCCTGGCACGACACTTTTCCCTGTTCCTTGCAGACGCACTTGTAGTCGCACTGGCCTTTGGGGTAAAACACCTGATCGAGATGATAGTATTGGTTTTGATAAGTGCATCCACATTGCTCTATGGAAACGCATTCGTCGTTGCTGAAGACGAATCCCGCATCACACACGCAGCCCTCGATACAGGGGGCACGCTGGCAGGCCGTCGGCTCGGCGAGACCTTTGCAGGTCTGGGGACATCCAGCGGTACAAACCTCATAGTGGCTGTTAGCTTTGCAGGACGCAGCTGGAGAAAGAAAGCATTTAAGACAGAAAAGCAGAAACGTTAGAAAAATCTTTAGATCACATCCCATAATTCATTCATTCATTCATTCATTATCTTCCGCTTTATCCTCTATTAGGGTCGCGGTGGGGTTCCCCATGCCCATCCAGGGGAGAACATCTCGGGCGCTGGGCAGATAGACCCAGGACAGGGCGCCAATCCATTGCTGGGCACACACTCACTCACACAGACATACTCTATATGGAGCAATTTTGAGTACTCAATTGACTTGATCCATGTTTTTGGACTGTGGGAGGAAAGCGGAGAACCCGGAGGAAACCCACACGTACACGGGGAGAACATGGAAACTCCACCCAGATGGGTATTCGAACCGGGAATCCCTAGTGCTGAGAGGAGGACATGCTAACCACTAAGCCAGCGTGCCGCCCCCATACTTTATTATAATTGTAAATGAAACACTCACGACAGAAACCGGGACTCCTCCAGGTCTCCACGACAGAGTTTTCCGATTGGCAAGCAGCCGTGTAGGCTGTTAGGGCGTTGCAGAGGGCTGTAGAATGGCCACCGTACATACACATATCATACACACAGTCTTCATAGAACTTGGAGGGGCTGACTTTGCCGTGACACTGTTTGAAGGGGCCATTCGTGTCCGTGATCAGACTGCAGGGTTTGGTGAATGTGATCTTGTTCTTCTCAGAGGCATCACATTTGGGGCACATTCGGCCCTGGCACTCCTCCGAGCAGCCAGCGTCATTCCTGGCCTTCCAGCTGTTTCCAAAAGCACCAGGGTTGGTTGTGATGCTTCTGTTCGGAAAGGCCAAGTCGTCGTTCAGGTTGCCGTTCCAGTTCCCACACAGTCCTCCCACCATGTTACTGTATGTGCTGGGCAGCGTGACGGACACGTAGCTTTCCCAGTTAAAGCGCACAGTCATGCCAAAGCTGGTCTTCAATACCCCAAACTGACCGCTGCGGAAGACGGACAGTGCAGCTCCTTCATTTTCAAATGGCAGATTCACAGACATGTTGTTGACCTTTGAAAACCAAGACAAAAAGTGAGGTTTAAACTCAATCTGGAGCTTAAACCTAAACATTAAGCTACAGATCTCATATAGAGGAAGCAGCTCTGAGACTAGTTCCTTTGTATTTACTTTGATTTTAATCAGAATTGTCAACTTAATTAAAATAAAGCTAGCAGATATCGATAGACTTACCATCACTTTACCGTAGTTGTCTTTGCTCATGGAAACTGTGTAGTTCAGAATCTTTATCTGTATTGCCTTGGTGAAGGAAACCGCCTTATTCAGTCCCCTGTTTTCATTCGAGACCAGAACCTCGAAGGGGACCAGAGAGGCGTCGGTGGTGTCCACCAATTTAGAGAGGTAATAGGTGCAAGTGCCCTGAAAATCAAAAGCCCTGCCATCAAAGGTTCTGTAGTGGGGATCTCCGCTGCCCTGACATTGTCCGTAGGATTGTGGGTAACAATCTCTCACACCGTTCTGTGTAGCACACACTTCCGATGACTTGCATTTGGTGACCACACAGTTGACCTGTCCCGTTTCTGAACTGCAGGAACATTTCTTAGTGCAGGTTGTGTCAGCCCAGAATGTGCCAGTGGGCAGATAGTAACGCCCCTC
Source organism: Corydoras sp. C115 (assembly GCA_019802505.1). Classification (NCBI taxonomy): domain Eukaryota; kingdom Metazoa; phylum Chordata; class Actinopteri; order Siluriformes; family Callichthyidae; genus Corydoras; species Corydoras sp. C115. Next base: position 920,746 of record JAFMOC010000171.1, on the reverse strand, counting down.
GTAGGTGCAGCCACACTCCCTCAGAGGCACACATTTGCCCGCACTCAGGACAAAACCAGAATTGCACTGGCAGCCCTCAATACAAGGTGTCTCACATTTGGCCGGCGCATCTCGATCTGCGCAGGACGCTGCACAGGCTGTACCACACGCCTCGTAATGACTGTTTGCTGGACACGGCAGTGCTGTAAATGAAATGACATCTTTAAAATCACGTTCACTGTATTTTCATCGACAATTCCATTCAACGCAAACTCACGGCAGTCGGCCAACATCCTCCAGTTGGCGTCGATCTTCACCCCGGCTGACATGCAGGCATCGACGTAGCTGCGCATGTTGTCACACAGGAAGCTTCTGACGCCTCTGTTGATGCACACATCATATCCACAGTTGTCCATGTAGACTTGGGGCTGGACGGTCACGTGGCAGGCGCTAAATGGCCCGCTGGCTTTGGCTAAAAGACCACAGTAGTTCTCATTGGTGTATTTGACTTTAAGCTCGTCCGGGCAGAGGAGGCACTTTCCCGTGCAGTCATCATGACAGAACGAATCGTTGTCTGCTGCTTTCCAGCTTTTGGCGAAATCCAGGACGGTGGAGAGTTTTGTCCCCCTGCTGTCTGTCAGTTCATCTGTCAGGTCTCCGTTGTAGTTTCCACAAAGTCCTCCGAGCATCCCAGAATAGGAGCTGGGCACTGTGATGTACAGCATCATGTTCCAGTCGTATTTCACCTCCAGACCAAAGTCTGTTGTAATCAGTACGTTCCATCCACTCTGCACCACTTTAAGCTTTCCGCCGGCGAGAGAGACGGGCAGGTAGGTGATGAGACCGTCCACCTGTTAATGACACACCAGTGAAACTCTTATCTCTAACAATTTGGTTTTCTTTTATTTTTTTTTAATTGTTTTAATTCTATGAAACCGTTCATTACCTCGACCGCTCCCACTTGCTTGCTGGCAACTAGTGTATAGTTGTACACATTAAGGGATACAGTTCTCACATACGCCACATAATTGCTCCCTCTGTGGTTATTCTTAGCCAAAATGGTGAAGGGTACACGGCCTGATTCATTTTTTATTGTAGTGGAAATAGTGTAGGTGCAGGTTCCTTGGAAATCAAACAGCTTTCCGTCAAAGGTCCTGTAGTGCGGATCCCCCACAGCCCAACAAAGTGCTGTCTGAATCCGCACACACACGCCTTTCTGGCACTGCTCTCTCTCACGGCATTTTACATTTGCACACGGATCCACTGGGACTGGTGGAAGTGAAACACCTGCAAAAGGAAATGTAAAACTTTTATTTAAAGAAAATACTTTTTTTTGTATTCCTGTGTGCTGTGCAACCCACCGGTGCACACTCCTGTTGTGCCATAACCATGCCTTATTTTGCCACCGATGATATACACAGCCTGCGGCAAGTCTCCAGATATGTTGATTGGCTGTTTTTGGACTCCGACGGATTTCACGTGCCACGAGTATTTTTTATTGCCGGGAAAAACATTTAAATTAAAGAACGGCAACTTGTTGGAATCCACCTCTGACACGGTGACTATAGTGCTCTGGTAATCATCCAGCGGATAAACAGTCCACGATTTGGACATCCTGGAAACGGGAACGATGTTGATCAAGAACTCGTCGAAGGGGATGTTGTTACTTGTGAACATGACCATGATCTTTTTGTTGCTCCTGATTACTGTTGCCGACTGAATCGCGACGTCCATCAGCTCTCCGGATTGGATCGTCTTGTGCTGAGGAAGGAGTCCTTGGTGAACCGTCACGTCGGTGTCATCCTCAACTGCAACCACGTGGGCTGTTTCCTTACTGAGGAAAACCATGGGAGGGACGAGGTACTCATCGGAGAGCTTCTCTATGGGTACCAGCTGCTCATAGACATGTTCACAGGTGTCGGTGATGGTGAGACACTGATGCCCCGCCAGAACGGCTAATGGTAACTGGGAATTGATCTTCATTCCTGATAAGGTCTTCTCACTTTGAAGAAGGTAAACTTCATACGGAGCAAGTTGAATTGTCATTTTGATTCGCCGCTGCATCGCGATCATGCTCTGAAGCCTGAGGTCCGAATACGGCACGAGATCAACATTGTTGCTCTCCTTGCCATTAACAATCGCCACGATCCGATTTCTGGGACCTTGATCTGGCGTGAAGACCACGTGACTTCTTCCAAGCTGGTCAGTTGGGTAAATCACACTGCTGTCCCCCGTGTATTGCTTGATGTTGAAGGAAACCACAGAGATGTCTGCGTTGGATGTGATTGAAACCGTCTTGGCCGAAATCCCGTTTCTATCTATTTCCGCCGTTGCTGGGAGGTTGACCACTTTGGTGCCACCTTTCTCAATTTGCAAGGTTTCTTTAAATCTCAGGCTCTTGATCTCAACCGTAACTGTGGCTAAAGACGTCTGCGATGTGATTTCGAGCATGAGGTTGGCGCCACCGCTTTCAAAGTTGGGCAGGAAAGCAGTGATAAATTCCTGTCCAATTGGGCATCCACTCACTGCTGTCAAATAGATCAAAACATTAATAATTAATATCTTAAAAATGGTATTTTCATTAATGTCAGCTTATGTTGTGGATGAACTTTATTATTTGAATGTTATTATTTTTTTAGATCTCTCGCTGGGCACACACTCACACACACACACTATATAGGGGCACTTTTAATTGGGGCAATTTAGAGCATTGTTTTTGGACTGTGGAAGAAACACACAGAAATTGGGGAGAAAATGGAAACTCCACCCAGATCGGGATTCGAACCTGGATCCATAGTGCTGAGAGGCAGACATACTAACCACTGCACCACTGTGCCATGAATTGAATGCAAATATCATTCCTAATTGTATCAGATAGAAATTTAGCGAAACGGAGAATTTCATTATCCGAATTTCATTATAATAATTATCATTAATCATTAGTCATCATCATTAATTCAAATAATCTAAAATTATTATGAGAAAATCTCATATTCGTGTGCAGAAACAGACTCAAATGTACCCCCTTAAAACACTGATTTCCCAGCCCTGCTTTATGGACCTTGCTTTGTGTACTGGGAAACAGTAATGCTGGAAGGAAAATGTCCTTCCCCAAGCTGTTGGAAGCATAGAATTGCCAAAAACCTGCCTGCGAGGTGACTTTTACAACTTAATTCTTTTTAAAGAAAGCTGTTCTAATACTAGGTGTCCATACAGAGATAGATAAACATTGATTTTTATACAAGTTTCTTGGTTCAGCCCTTAACAACTGTTCTCCCTGATTAGAACATTAGAGTCTGAAGAGGTTCATGAGGACTACAGCTGTATGTAAGTATTATTAATACTTTATTAAATCATGAATTGTGCATTGTAGTTTAAGGTATAAAGTCTTTCAAACTGTGTTAGTTCGTCATAACAGAGAAATTATTGATTACATAATTATAACCCTGGTTATTTTTAAATACAGTCTTGCTAATATTTCACAGTAAATAATTTATTAATAAAAAAAATTATTAATGATCTGCTTACCAGTTACAGTCAGTATCCCAAAACAGAGGAAGACATAAAAGACCCCCATTTCTGCGAAGGAAGATTAAAATGAACGTCCTGAGCTCATTGGTTATATTTCAGTCTGACGACAGTGTGGTGCGATGTGTGCTGTAGTTACAGCTACGTTACCTAGACCCTTATACGGCTGATGTCGCTGATCAATTGCACCTTAAATAGTAGTGCAAGTCACAGAATCATCGCGTGTTTGCTTAAAGATTTGTCAGAAACAGGATCTAATGCAACCATATCCCTATTCCAAAAAACACAAACTTTCGACTCCTGCTAACTGACCATTAAAATAAATACTCATTTACCCTCCCCTCAAAACACACGGTGTTGGTTCACTGCCAGCTCAGTAAACACTCTTATATAGTATGATATGACTGTGTGTGTGTGTGTGTGTGTGTGTGTGTGTGTGTGTGTGTGTGTGTGTGTGTGTGCGTGCGTGTGAGGGTTGTGTGTTCGGCCTGATACGCAAATAATGTCGACTCCTTTCTAGCGGCACGTTAGAGCAGCTTCTTCCAGTTTGCCTTAAATCCATGTTCTTGGACTGTTGGAACTCTCTTCATGTCCATGTGGGTTTGGACATGGATCAAAGGTGAATTCATTCATTCATTATCTCCCGCTTTATCCTCTATTAGGGTCGCGGCGGGGTTCCTCATGCCCATCCAAGGGAGAACGTCTCGGGCGCTGGGCAGATAGACCCAGGACAGGGTGCCAATCTATCGCTGGGCACACACTCACTCACACAGACACACTCTACATGGGGCAATTTGGAGAATTCAATTGACTCACTGTTTCTCCATCTCTACACAGCACACAGCACTGAACACTTTATGTTTCATACAAAAAGCCATGCACGTCGCAATGCATTATTGGCAACATGCGTGTATATAGCTCCGTACATTCATTCATTCATTATCTTCCGCTTTTATCCTCTATTAGGGTCGCGGTGGGGTTCCCCATGCCCATCCAGGGGAGAACGTCCTGGGCGCCTGGCAGATACACCCTGGACAGGGCGCCAATCTATCGCTGGGCACACACTCACTCACACAAACACACTGTATATGGGGCAATTTGGAGAACAAACAAAACATTTTATAGCTCCTTTCTACTTTAAGGTTCGGAGTCTTGCATGAATCATAATTTTTTTTTAGCTGATCATTTGTTTGAATGTGTTCTGAATGTGTGTTTACACACAACAGTAGTGTAAAATTGTCTTAAGGTGTTGGCAACAAATTCAACAAATGTTCTTTAAACAGATTTGCATATTTACTTAAGTAATGTTAAGCAAGAGTCAGATGACTGAAACTCAATTAGCTTTCCTTGCAGGACTGTATGTTTAGGGATCAGAGCTGGTAACACTGACTGGAGCTGTGATGGAAGGCTGACGTGACGGGAGCAGCAAGTTTGTCCCTTTGCAAATGTTGATCTAGTGTTGCTTCGCTGTGGATATGCTATTCTGACGTGGAAATTCAAGGTGATAAAATCGTGGGCTTCGCTTTTGCACGGCGCACATTCCAATTTAATGATCGGATCCAAGCAACACGAAGGGGAGCAAAAGTATACGAAATACGGATGTCATATAAGCTGGTGGCATGGTGGCTTAGTGGTTTAGCATGTTCTCCTCTCAGCACTAGGGATTCCCTGTTCGAATCCCCCCCCCCCCCCGGCACTAATATAGGATAAAGCGGAAGATAATGAATGAATGAATGAATATAAGCCGGTTGGAGTTTACATGTTCTCCCCATGTCTACGTGGGTTTTCTCCGGGTTCTCTGGTTTCCTTCTCGCAATCCGAAAACATGGACTCAAGGGGGATTGGCTGCTCTAAATATGCCTCTATATATTGTGTGTGGGTGTGTCCAGCGATGGATTGGTTCCCTGTCATGGGTGTGTCTGCGCAGCGCCCAAAACATTCTTCCATGGATGAGCAACCCCAGCCCTGGTGCATAGTGCAGAAATAATGAGATGACATGAAATAGGATTTATGGACCTTTTGTGTGTGTGGGGGGGGGGGGTGTGAGTGTGTGTGTGTGTGTGTGTGTGTGTGTGTGTGTGTGTGTGTGTGTGTGAGTGGGCCTGTGTGTTTTATTCGGTTGTCAGGGGAAACGTCACAGGCGATGATTAAATGTCAGAAGGTTGTGAGCCAGGGCGGCACGGTGGCTTAGTGGTTTAGCACGTTCGTCTCTCAGCGCTAGGAATTCCCGGTTCGAATCCCCATCTGGGTGGAGTTTCCATGTTGTCCACGTGGGTTTCCTCCGGGTTCTCCGGTTTCCTCCCACAGTCCAAAAGACATGGATCAATTGAGTTCTCGAAATTGCCCCATATAGAGTGTGTCTGTGTGAGTGAGGGCGGCACGGCGGCTTAGTGGTTTAGCATGTTCTCCTCGTGGGTTTCCTCCGGGTTCTCCGGTTTCCTCCCACAATCCAAAAACATGGATCAAGTCAATTGAATTCTCAAAATTGCCCCCTATAGAGTGTGTCTGTGTGAACGAGTGTGTGCCCAGCGATAGTTTGGCGCCCTGTCCTGGGTGTATCTGCCCAGCGCCCGACACGTTCTCCCCTGGATGGGCATGGGGAACCCCACCACGACCCTAATAGAGGATTAAGCGGGAGATAATGAATGAATGAATGTGTGAGTGAGTGTGTGTCCGACGATAGATTGGCGCCCTGTCCTGGGTGTATCTGCCCAGCGCCCGAGACGTTCCCCCCCTGACCCCCTCCCCCCCCCCGCGACCCTAATAGAGGATAAAGTGGAAGATAATGAATGAATGAATGAAGGTTGTGAGCCACTCCAGGAGTACAGTGTTATTTGGAGCACGTTGCAGTTCGTTATTTGACCAGACGGTGGCGGCAGTAGCGCACTGACGTCGCTCACAACGCGGCGGCGGACGGTAGGGGTCGGAATCGGGAGCAGCGGCGCCTCCTGCACGGGTCGCTGTAAGCAGAAGAAGCGTGATGCTCGGCGGCTGATCGTCGGTGTTGTTTTTGAATCTCTTTGAAGTCGCTTTTTAAAGGTTAGATTTTTAATTCTGCTTCGTCACGTGACGCCCGATCGACTCGTTCGGTCCCTAATCGGCGGATTTCTGCCTCGCGACGCGACGTTTGTTTCGCTTCAAAGCTAACTGCTAACAAACGAGCCTCCACGTTTATCTGCAGGTTAAATAAAAAACAACTTTCATATGGAATAAATATCAATAAAACGTTAGTTGTTCACAAATTAAGAGTTCAGTTTAGTTTCTCGGAGTTCTCTTTGAACGTACGGAACGTCGTTAAAACTTGACAGGAACGCAGAGACATTCTGGATTTTGTTCATCATTTAAAAAGAAATAAAACTAGGGTCGCGGGGAGGGGGGCATTCTATCGCTGGACACACACTCACACTCTATATGGGGCAATTTGAAGCATTCAATTGACCTTGATCCATGGTTTTGTTTTTGGACTGTGGGAGGAAAGCGGAGAAGCCGGAGGAAACCCACGCCGACACGGGGAGAACATGCGAACTCCACCCAGATGGGGATTCGAACCGGGAATCCCTAGTGCTGAGAGGAGAACATGCTAAACCACTAAGCCGCCGTGCCACCCTTGCATGTACTATCCATTGTCTTCCGCTTTATCCTCTATTAGGGTCGCGGGGGGGGGGGGGGGGGTTCCACATGCCCATCCAGGGGAGAACGTTTCGGGCGCTGGGCAGATAGAACCAGGACAGGGGGGGCAATCCATCGCTGGGCACAAACACACTCACACAGACACACTCTATATGGGGCAATTTCGGAGATTTTAATTGACATCGATCCATGTTTTTGGACTGTGGGAGGAAAGCGGAGAACCCGGAGGAAACCCACGCGGACACGGGGAGAACATGCGAACTCCACCCAGATTGGGGATTCGAACCGGGAATCCCTAGCGCTGAGAGGAGAACATGCTAAACCACTAAGCTGCCATGCCAGCCTTGCATGTACTATCCATTATCTTCCGCTTTATCCTCTATTAGGGTCGCGGTGGGGTTCCCCATGCTCATCCAGGGGAGAACGTTTCGGGCGCTGGGCAGATAGACCCAGGACAGGGGGGGGCAATCTATCGCTGGGCACACACTCACTCACATAGACACACTCTACATGGGGCAATTTGGAGAACTCAATTGACTTGATCCATGTTTTTGGACTGTGGTAGGAAAGCGGAGAACCCGAAGGAAATCCACGCGGACACGGGGAGAACATGCAAACTCCACCCAGATGGGGATTCGAACCGGGAATCCCTAGTGCTGAGAGGAGAACGTGCTAAACCCCTAAGCCTTTTACTAAATTTGTTATTGAAAAATGTTATTGTCATTGGAAAAAATTCGTACACTTGTATAAATATACAATGGTAGAAATAGAAAATATGATAAATAATAATAAATAACATGCATGTCTCTATTCTTAAGCTTATTTAATTGTCAATGGGGCTGAATATGGGGAGGAGAACATGCCAACCACAAAGTCACTGCACCACCCTATATTTCCTTCATTTTCAATAATGATTTTTCCGACATCTTGCTTTGGCTCAAAGTACCCGGTGTTTATCTGTCGACTGTTCAAAGCTTTAAAAAGCCACACGGAGCAGAAAATGACAGCATTTGTCTTTACACAATAAATCAGAATAAAGGTTGATATTATGGTTTTATAATAATTTTTTTATATTAGGGGTGAGCTGCAATATTCGCTGATTCGACGATTCGATGATTCGATTCGGAGAACCGTAGTCGACTATGAACCTCATAGTCGAATGTACCATTTTGACCACATGGGGGTGCCCATGGCTGCTGCTAAGCATTAGTTTTTACTTTAAATGTCTTTGTTTTCGTTTTATATATATATAGCCTTTTGTCATATAAAATCATCCTAATTTTTAGGTTTTTAGTTTTTTTTTAGGTTTTTCCTTTGAAGTGGAAAAAAGTGAAATTTTAACTGATTGGACTATCAGTCGATTATAGGGAAAATCTGACGAATCAGATCCGACTATGAAAATCCTTTGTTGAATACACCCCTATTTTATATATGATACTATAAAAAAATTTTTTTGGACTGTACGGAAAGTCTTTACCCCAAGTAGTAAGATTTTCCATATATACCTATGAGATTATGCTTATATAACTGATTTATAAATAGTTTCCCTGTGATTTCCTTTTAGGAGCCTCATGATGGCGCTGAAATCAGGCGAGGAGCGCCTTAAGGAGATGGAGGCGGAGATGGCGCTGTGAGTATGAGGACGGTCCTCAATCCTTTCACACTTATTCATTAAGTTGTTGGACTGACTCTATCCCTCTGATATGGTTTTTCAGGGTCTATTTAATATATAACAAACTTTTGATTGATGCCTCCCCACAGTAAATGATCTCTTCCATACCTTTTAAATGAGATGTCTTCACTTTGTGGCTCTGACGTTGCACATTGTGGTTTGCTCCAGGTTTGAGCAGGAGGTGTTGGGAGGACCCGTGGCCATGCCCTCACACAGTCCTGCGCTAGTGGAAGCTGTTCCTCTGGCTCTGGCCATGCCAGCTGTACAGATGGTTCGGCCAATTATCGGCACGAACACCTACCAGCAGGTAAACGTACACAGGTTCCTCAGTAAGTGCTCGCCTGTTGGGTGAGATGAGTCCATCGGGTCGTTCCTGTGTCAGTGTGGCTTTCCTCATATGGACCTTCCTTTTTAATATAGGATTCAATAAATTGCCCTAGTGAGAATTCTAACCCTGCTGTATTGTGTAATGCAGCGATTGGGTCGTGGACACGTTCTGGGCGGGTCGTGATCATTCCATTCATTCATCCATTATCTTCCGCTTTATCCTCTACTAGGGTCGCGCGGGGGGGGGGGGGGGGGGTTTCCATGTCCATCCGGGGGAGAACGTCTCGGGCGCTGGGCAGATACACCCAGGAGAGGGCGCCAATCTATCGCTGGGCACACACTCGCTCACACACACACTCTACATGGGGCAATTTGCAGAACTTGACCTTGATCCATGTTTTTGGACTGTGGGAGGAAACCGGAGAACCCGGAGGACACCCACGCGGACACAGGGAGAACATGGAAACTCCACCCAGATGGGGATTCGAACCGGGAATCCCTAGCGCTGAGAGGAGAACGTGCTAAACCACTAAGACATCGTGCCGCCGGGTCGTGATCAGCTTTTTAAAAATATATATATGATTACAATAAATTTAAAATAGTTAATGCTCATCAGATTTACATTGATATTTGGTCATTTATTGGACGCTTTTATCCAAAGCGACTTACAAGTTGAGCACAGGGTTCATCACAACATCCCTGCAGCAATGAGGGTTAAGGGTCTTGCTCAAGGACCCACACTGGTAACTTCAGTGGACCTGGGATTTGAACCCACAACCTTCAGATTGATAACCCAACACCCTGACCCCTGAGCTACCACACCCACCGTGGTTTTATGCTTATGATAAGATTTTATGCTTATCGTTTATTTTGAAAAAAGGAGACGGGGAGTGACCGATGATGGACAGTGAGATGGGGAAACGCAAATCTAACCCGGAGTGTATGAAATGTACTTTAGATTGGATTCTTGTGTATTGTCGTTCATTGAGGACAAGTTTCTCAGTTTCTTAAAAACTTGCTCTTAAATGCACTTTGCATACGTATGTGTTTACATGTGGTTTTGAAGGCAATTTTTAAAATTTTAAAATTTAATTTAATTTTTTAAAAATTGTTTGGTTTGGGGCGGCACGGTGGCTTAGTGGTTTAGCACGTTCGCCTCTCAGCGCTAGGGATTCCCGGTTCGAATCTCCATCTGGGTGGAGTTTCCATGTTCTCCCCGGGTCCACGTGGGTTTCCTCCGGGTTCTCTGGTTTCCTCCCACAGTCCAAAAACATGGATCAAGTCAATTGAGTTCTCCAAATTGCCCCATATAGAGTGTGTATGTGTCCAGCGATGGATTGGCACCCTGTCCTGGGTGTATCTGCCCAGCGCCCGAGACGTTCTCCCCTGGATGGGTATGGGGAACCCCACCGCGACCCTAATAGAGGATAAAGCGGAAGATAATGAATGTTTGGTTTGGAGTCTATAAAAGTGGTCTGGACTTAATGACCATGAGAAACTGTGGCTCCCGGGATGAGACCCCTGGTGTAATGTGCACCTATACATGTTTGAGCTTTAAAAACAAGTTCTTTGTGATTTCTTTAAAGGTCCAGCAGAGTTTGGATGCTAGAGCTGCTTCAATAGTGGGTCCTCCACCTCCATCCTTTGTCGGCCCAGGTATGTTAGGACGAATAAGAATGACCCTGTTGGTTGTATTCCAGCGTTATTATTCAGGTCATGTTTACACCCCCTCCCCCCTTTTTTTATTTTTTTTATTTTTATCAAGCAGTCCCGTCTGTCAGACCTCCTCCAATGATGCGACCTGCTTTTGTCCCGCACATCCTGCAGAGACCAGGTATAACACTGATGATCCACACGGTACGCTCTGGGTTTGTTTCTTTGATCTGTCTGCGTGGAGTCATTTCTATAATCTCTCTGTAATTTCTCAAAGCTGGGCAACGCATGCCGATGATGAGGGGTCCTCCACCGCAGGGTATGTTGGCACCTCCCTTACCTCGGCCTCCTCCTCCACCTCCGATGATGATGGCGCCCCCAATGTCTGCACCCCCACCGCACCCAATGGCTTCCATCATCTCAAATATGGGGCCTATTAACCCTGTACCCCCTGTGAGTATTTAAAAGTGGTGTTATTTGATGAGTTTTATTATTAGAACTGTTTTATTTGGTTATTTACTATAATCGTCATTATCGGAGTTTAATTATGAGTTGTTAGGGCTTATTAATTGAATTGCACCTGGCTGATATGCTTTCATTTGCAGAATCTTTACATATGGCAGATAACAAAAGGGTTCCTGACTTTTTCTTTACTGCAGCCGCTCGACCGTGTCTCCTCTTTCTCGCTGCCAATTATGTGTAGCGTTATTTTCACTTCATTCTTTTGCAACACAAACCTGTTTTCTTTCTCCACAGGTCGATCTTATAAGCCCAGTGGTGGTGGCTCCACCTCGGTCAGTGATGCAAGCCCCTCCAAAGGTTACCCCCAGCATTATACAGGCAGCTCCCACTGTTTATACAGCGCCACCTTCCACTAAAAAGCCAGATATCAGAGCGCAAAGACAGGCTCGCATGGTAGGAACTTCATTCATTCATTATCTTCTGCTTTGTCCTATATATATTAGGGTCGCGGGGGGAGGGGGTGGGTTCCCCATGCCCATCCAGGGGAGAACGTCTCGGGCGCTGGGCAGATACACCCAGGACAGGGCGCCAATCCATCGCTGGACACACACTCACTCACACAGACGCACTCTATATGGGGCCATTTGGAGAACTCAATTGACGTTGATCCATGTTTTTGGACTGTGGGAGGAAACCCACGCGGACACGGGGAGGACATGCAAACTCCTCCCAGATGGGGATTCGAACCGGGAATCCCTAGTGCTGAGAGGAGAACATGCTAAACCACTAAGCCACCGTGCCGCCCTGGTAGGAACTTCTTAAATAAAAATGTTTAAATATCTTTTTTACTATTGTTACCTTGATTTCACCATCACACACACACACACACACACACACACACACACACACATATATATGCATGTAGAAAATGTGAATATGAAGGTAATCTGAGTGGTCCCTTTATCAGACCCATCTTGTAGTGTGATCGACCACCCAGCAGTGTTGCATGCGTGTACCATGATGGTGCATTGTTTCCTTATTCCAAAGGGAAGCTCTAGTGTCCAAACCTTTATATATTTCCTCATGCTCTTGTCACTGTTACACGGGTTGCACCATCAACACAGTGTTCTCAGGTCCCATCCCATGGCTCTAATTTAAAATCCCCGTGGAACGGCAGGGAACGGGTTTAGTCCCAGTGCGGTTGCATCTTATTTACCATTCAGTGCTAGTCACATTGTTTTTCTTTTTAACTGTTATGTAATGTTTTTTTCAGTAAGCAAACACCCATTTTTACATTAGCAGCAGGTTTTCACTAATATTAGTGGCATTTTACAGCTTTGTTACGTTTGTCCTCTCACTGCTTCCAACAATGCTTTGCAGGAGGAGCTGGCAGCGGCAGTGGCGGAACAGCAGGCGGCCGTATTGGCAGCCGGACTGCTGGATGCCAAGAAAGACAGCGCCGTGGATGATAGCGTCATTGGACCGAGCATGCCCGAGCCCGAACCTATACATCCAGAGGTACTGCACGTTTTAATCTGATCTAGTTCCGTTATTTAATTCTCATGTTTTATAAAGCAGTCACGTGAACGCATGTTAAACATCTTTGGCCACAGATGACAAAACTTTGAACTTAGAAGTTTAAAGAAATCCATCCATCCATTATCTTCCGCTTTATCCTATATTAGGGTCGCGGGGGGGTTCCCCACGGCCATCCAGGGGAGAACGTTTCGGGCGCTGGGCAGATACACCCAGGACAGGGCGCCAAGCCATCGCTGGGCACACACTCACTCACGCATACACACTCTATATGGGGCAATTTGGAGTACTCAATTGACTTGATCCATGTTTTTGGACTGTGGGAGGAAACCAGAGGACACGGGGAGAACGAGGAAACTCCACCCAGATGGGGATTCGAACCGAGAATCCCCAGCGCTGAGCCACCGTGCCGCCCCAGTTTAACGAAATGAGTGTTAATTACAAACTAAATAAATGGACTGTCTCAAGCACACTTCTCTTTTTACTAAAATGGAATGGAACCCCTGATGCTGGTTTAAAGGAAACCTGGTCCCTGTCTGAGCTAAATGACACATGACGGAATAACACATTCCAAATTATTCATTCATTCATTATCTTCCGCTTTATCCTCTATTAGGGTCGCGGTGGGGTTCCCCATGCCCATCCAGGGGAGAACGTCTCGGGCGCTGGGCAGATAGACCCAGGACAGGGCGCCAATCCATCGCCGGGCACACACTCACTCACACAGACACACTCTATATGGGGCAATTTTGAGAATTCAATTGACTTGTTCCATGTTTTTGGACTGTGGGAGGAAACCGGAGAACCCGGAGGAAACCCACGCAGACACAGGGAGAACATGGAAACTCCACCCAGATGGGTATTCGAACCGGGAATCCCTAGCGCTGGAAGGCGAACGTGCTAACCACTAAGCCACCGTGCCGCCACATTCCAAATTATTTTAAATGTAATTGATGTGATCTGTTGCAGCCGGTAGAAACCAGCACAGAGGACAAAAAGAAAGGAAAGCAGGAGAAGGTGAGGAAGTGCATCCGGACGGCGGCGGGCACCACATGGGAGGACTCCAGCCTCTCGGAGTGGGACACCGGTACGTGGAATCAACGCTTTTAATCATGTTTTATTGGTGGTTAGGCTTTGATGAAATGAAACATTATTAATTTATTTCTGGCTTCCATCAGATGACTTCCGGATATTCTGTGGAGATTTAGGTAACGAGGTGAACGATGACATTTTGTCCAGAGCCTTTAGCCGCTATCCGTCTTTCTTGAAGGCCAAAGTGGTGCGGGATAAACGCACCGGCAAAACCAAGGGATACGGGTTTGTAAGCTTCAAGGACCCTAATGACTACGTGAGAGCGATGAGAGAGATGAACGGTGAGTGGGATAAGACCACTGAACATACACTATACAGATAACGGTATCGAGACATTTGGGGAAGGCCCGTTTCTGTTCTAGCATGACTGTACCCCAGTCTTGGGTGAGTTTGGTATGACGGGACTTGGCTGGCTCTCACTGAGCCCTGACCTCAAACCCCATGGAACTCCTTTGAAACCCCTGTGTAATATACTGTATATATAGTATATATAGATATATCTATAAGTCAATATATATTATAGTTAGGGTGAGCTGCAATATTTGATTCGACGATTCGATTCGGAGACCCGTAGTCGACTATGATCATATCGAATGTACCATTTACCACATGGGGGTGTCCATTGCTGCTGCTAAGCATTAGTTTTTACATGAAATGTCTTTCTTTTCGTGTCCGCGTATATAGGTTTTGTCAAATAAAATTCATCCTAATTTTTCCCACAGAAAAAAAAAAGAAAAAAGGTTTTCATTTGTTAGAAAAACAAGTAAATATATTTCAAAAAATCTTTTTTAAAACCCATTATAGCGCCATCTTGTGTTGTGAAATTTTAACTGATTTGCTATCAGTCGACTATAGGGAAAATCTGCCGAATCCTGATTCGACTACGAAAAAATGTAGTAATACAGCCCAGCGCCTTGGTTCGAATTCCCCATCTGGATGGAGTTTCCATGTTCGCCCCGTGTCCGCATGGGTTTCCTCGACTCCGGTTTCCTCCCACAGTCCAAAAACATGGATCAAGGTCAATTGAGTTCTCCAAATTGCCCCTATAGAGTGTGTTTGTGTGAGTGAGTGTGCCCAATAGATTGCCCCCCTGTCCTGGGTGTATCTGCCCCCCTTTATGGTCACTGCCCATCGCTTGAGACGTTCTCCCCCCTGGATGGGCATAGGGAACCCCACCGCGACCCTAATAGAGGATAATATATATATATATATATATATATATATATATATATATATATATATATATATATATATATATATATATATATATATATATATATACATATATACACACACACATTTATTTTTTAAAATTTTTGAGTCATTTATGTGTTTTTTTTTTTTTTTTTTTTTTTCTTCCCAGGTAAATATGTAGGCAGCCGACCGATCAAGTTGCGAAAGAGCACGTGGAAAGACAGGAACCTGGAGATTGTGCGCAAAAAGCAGAAGGAGAAGAAGAAGCTTGGGCTCAGATGAGCTCCAGGAGGTCGTGAACTGTGAGGGTGTGGCTTTTGGAAGCACTCGGGGGTGGGGGGGGGTGGGTGGGTGGGTGGGAGTTCTGGAGTTACTGCTGCAGTATGCAGCCTCTGTAAACATTGGATAAATGTAGGTCTTTTAAAGTGATTAAAGGATCACGGTCATGTTCTCTTGACTGACAGGTGATGTCTTCTGTTCTGTTTTTTTTTATTAGTTTTATTGGTTGTTTCTTTGTCTGATGCTGAAAGGTTCGGTTTGATTTTACTAGTTTGTAAGTACAGTTATTAACGTTCATATCGGCTCATCACAACAATGCAGCTTTTTTAAAAAAAAATAAACTCAACGTGATTATTATTAAAATTTTTTTTATATATGGTCTGGATCATATTATGGTGTATTGTTAATTCCAGCTATTTTTTTTTTAGGTGGACGCACAGCTGAGCTTTATGCTTTAAAAATATTTACTGCTTTGAGTTATATACACAGACTCGAGGGTGGCTGCTGTGGTAGGGCAGGAAATGGGCCTTTTTTTTATAGCAAAAAGCTTCTGGTTGCAGCAAAACAAACAAACAAAAAAAAAAAGCAGAGGTCCTTTTTGGGTGGCGTGTGCATGTCCTCCCTGCACAAGTCTCCTTCCACGTTCCAATCACATGCTAATGTGATTGGAACTGTGCCGCCCCTTCTCAATATTCAGTCATTCATTATCTCCCGCTTTATCCTATATCGGGGGGGGGGGGGTTCCCTATGCCCATCCAGGGGAGAACGTTTCGGGCGCTGGGCAGATACACCCAGGACAGGGCGCCAACCTATCACTGGGCACACACACACTCACACAGACACACTCTATATGGGGCAATTTGAAGAACTCAATTGACTTGTTCCATGTTTTTGGACTGTGGGAGGAAACCAGAGAACCCGGAGGAAACCCACGCGGACACAGGGAGAACATGGAAACTCCACCCAGATGGGGATTCGAACCGGGAACCCCCAGTGCTGAGAGGAGAACATGCTAAACCACTAAGCCACTGTGCCGCCCATTCTCAATATTCAGTCATTCATTATCTCCCACTTTATCCTATATCAGGGTCGTGGGGGGGGGGGTTCCCCCATGCCCATCCAGGGGAGAACGTCTCGGGCGCTGGGCAGATACACCCAGGACAGGGCGCCAACCTATCGCTGGGCACACACACACTCATACAGACACACACTATATGGGGCAATTTGAAGAACTCAGTTGACTTGTTCCATGTTTTTGGACTGTGGGAGGAAACCAGAGAACCCGGAGGAAACCCACGCGGACACGGGGAGAACATGGAAACTCCACCCAGATGGGGATTCGAACCGGGAACCCCCAGTGCTGAGAGGAGAACATGCTAAACCACTAAGCCACTGTGCCGCCCCTTCTCAATATTCAGTCATTCATTATCTCCCGCTTTATCCTATATCAGGGTCGTGGGGGGGGGGGTTCCCTATGCCCATCCAGGGGAGAACGTTTTGGGCGCTGGGCAGATACACCCAGGACAGGGTGCCAATCCATCGCTGGGCACACACTCACTCACACAGACACACACACTCTACATGGGGCAATTTGGAGAACTCAATTGACTTGTTCCATGTGTTTGGACTGTGGGAGGAAACCCCTTCTCAATATTCTGTCCAAAAAAACCCAACCTACAATGGGACTGGTGGGAGTCCTATCCCTTCCACTGGGTGGCGCTGCGGTATTAACTTTTGAAATGAACTTCGCTAGCTAACGACGCGCGGCGGGTCTTTAATAAAGTTGCGTACGCATTGTTGACGCTTCCTCTGAGCTCCAGCAGCGCGTCGGTTGCGCGTCGGTGGTTTCGTTTCGTTCTCTGTCAGTGGAACCGCAGCTCGTGTGTCTCATTTCCTAATTTCACACTCAGTCGCGTCGTGACGGTGAGGCGGTGGAAGCTGCGCGCGGAGATGCGGCGCATCGGGACCGGTAGGGTTCGGTTCCACCCGCTCTGATCGTGGATTTCAACTTTTATGCCTCGTTTCTTTTTCTTTCTCTCTCTGCGTTTCCATTTCTTCTCTTTTCTTTTCTTTTCTTTTCCTCCGACTCTTTGATCTCGCCGCCGGCTCTGGGACTCGCCGTGGTTTAATTGCATTGTGCGTTATTGCAGTTTTGACGGCAGTGTGGCGGGTGGGAAGGCGGTTCGAGGCTCTGCGATGCCAGGAAACCAGATCAGCGGATAACAGCTGCTCATTTGCCTATGCAAATAAAATGACTAGCAGTTCCGTTATCAGCGCGTCAAATCTTTACCATCATTAGGGAAATCCCCACAGGATCCATTCTGAGCTTTAATATCAATAGAAAGTTCGAATCCAATTTACTTATATAATCAGATTGACGTTTTTTAAGTCGTGCATTTTGGACAACTATACTTCTAATTTTGCTGGCTTAGTGGTTAGCATGTTCGCCTCGCAGCACTAGGGGTTTCCGGTTCGAATCCCCATCTGGGTGGAGTTTCCATGTTCTCCCCGTGTCGGCGTGGGTTTCCTCCGGGTTTCTCCGGTTTCCTCCCATAGTCCAAAAACATGGATCAAGTCAATTGAATTCTCCAAATTCCCCCATATAGAGTGTGTCTGTGTGAGTGAGTGTGTGCCCAGCGATGGATTGGCGCCCTGTCCTGGGTGTATCTGCCCAGCGCCCGAGACGTTCTCCCCTGGATTGGCATGGGGAACCCCACCGCGACCCTAATAGAGGATAAAGCGGGAGATAATGAATGAATACTTCAAATTTTGGTGGAACAGTTTGGTGATGGGCCTTTCCTGTTTACTAGTGCAGGTCTATAAACGTATGATTGGGTGAGTATACTTTTGTTGTGAAAGAATTGACCTTATCCAGTATCTTTGGGATGAATTGGAACAGAGATACTGAGCCAGGACCTCCCGTCCAACATCGGTGTCTGACCTCACAAATGCTCTTCTGAATAATTCTGCAGTTCCCACAGACACACTCCAAAATGTTGTTAAAGGACTTTAGAAGCTGAGGAGGAGTTGAAGCCGTAACAGATACAAAGAAAGGGAAAGCGAGAAGCTGCCAAGAATAGGATTTTAGAAGAGACTTTCTGTAGGTGTATAATATGTAAGTGTCCTAATACTTTTCTACATGGGGTTTCAACATATTTTTGGTCTGTAAAGTTTAGCCGGTGATCTAAAGATAGTGTCATGATATAGGGCATCGAAACCATTTGCTCACGAGTGAAGATGCATATATTTTCGATTCAAGGATTTTTTATTGTCACATCACCTAGTACTGGGGTACTGGTGAGTGGAAAAACTTATGAGCAAGCGCCCACAACTGTGCCAAAAAAAAAGCGATATTTACAAATATAACACAGTCACGTCGTCGTGTCTGTTAAGCCTTCTGTGATCAACATTCTTTTTTTTTTTTGGTCCCGTGACTTCATTTTTTTTTTTATGTGATGACGACCAACTCAATTTTAGGACAGAAAGCAGAACCCTTTCTCCACACGGCTTCATAGTTGACCAGTTCCCATTTCTCGGGTAATGGAACTTCATTCCAGACACTTCTGACCTTCACTTGGCTTTGAACTTGGAAATATGTTCAGTGTTTATAGAAAGCAAGGCTTTGTTTTTGCTTTTAGACTAAAAGCAGACTGTCAGTTCGGATAGATTTATGTGCTTAATTTTTTTTTACTAGTTATTTTAATTACCATTCATTTCCTTGGGTGTAAATGATACAACCCATCTTATAAAAACTGACTTCCCTTCCCATATAAATGTGAAACAGATCGAATTCCCAAACTGCAGGCCTTGAAAACAGTGGCCTGTCCAGCTTTTATGCTACACCAGCAATTTTCTTTTTCAGCTCCTCTGGGGTTTCTTTCTGGCATCATCGCATGCTTCCCAAGAATAGATCTTTTTTGAAGATCCTACTTGGATTGCTGTTTTAAATGACTGTGCGCCTCCATTTTTAGGTCACTGGTTTAGCACACGACTTCGGGATGATGACGACGACGACGTGGAGATGATCAGAATCAGAATCAGTTTTATTTGCCAAGTATGACACCATGATGGTGTCTCTCTTGTGAATTGCAATGTACTGTATTTACAATGCACACGGTGGCTTAGTGGTTTAGCACGTTCGCCTCTCAGCGCCAGGGGTTCCCGGTTCGAATCCCCATCTGGGTGGAGTTTCCATGTTCTCCCCGTGTCCGCGTGGGTTTCCTCCGGGTTCTCCGGTTTCCTCCCACAGTCCAAAAACATGGATCAAGTCAATTGAATTCTCCAAATTGCCCCATATAGAGTGTGTCTGTGTGAGTGAGTGTGTGTGTGCCCAGCGATGGATTGGCACCCTGTCCTGGGTGTATCTGCCCAGCGCCCGAAATGTTCTCCCCTGGATGGGCATGGGGAACCCCCCCGCGACCCTAATCGAGGATAAAGCGGAAAATAATGAATGAATATTGAGAAGGGGCGGCATGGTGGCTTAGTGGTTTAGCATGTTCTCCTCTCAGCGCTAGGGGTTCCCGGTTCGAATCCCCATCTGGGTGGAGTTTCCATGTTCTTCCCGTGTCCGCGTGGGTTTCCTCCGGGTTCTCCGCTTTCCTCCCACAGTCCAAAAACATGGATCAAGTCAATTGAATTCTCCAAATTGCCCCATATAGAGTGTGTATGTGTGCGTGTCTGTGTGAGTGAGTGTGTGTCCAGCGATGGATTGGCGCCCTGTCCTGGGTCTATCTGCCCGGCGCCCGAAACGTTCTCCCCTGGATGGGCATGGGGAACCCCCCCCCGCGACCCTAATAGAGGATAAAGCGGGAGATGAATGAATGAATGAATGAATGAATGAATGAAAGAAAAGATGGAGAAATTTAGAGAAGGTTTGGAAGTGAACTTTCCCCCAAAATCCAACAAGACAGAGTTACAGACAAAAAAAAAAAAAAAAAAAAAAAAAAACTGTCTGCAGTCGGGCTCAGCCTCCGCCCCGCGCCGAGGTGCGCTCCCCGATTCCTTTTGTCCGTCCGGCCACTTCGAGGGGGAAAGTCCCATTCGGAGAAAAAGGGGTGGAAGTCGGTTGGGGACCGCCTTGGGAATGAGACGCACAGCCGAGCCTGGTGGTCTGCGCTTCGTACGCGTTATGGAATAAGACCGTGGTTTATAATCCACCCCGCTGTGTGCTGTGTGCGTGTCCATCACGCCTTTCTGGTTGCCAGTAAGCGTCGCAGTGTTCGGCTTCCCCCCCGCCGCGGCGCGTTGGGCTCGGCCGGCCGGCCGGCGCTCCAGCTGCCCCTCATTGGCTCCCGTGTTTTGGACGCGAAGGATGAGCGAGTAGCGGCTCACATGGACGCCGTCGCCATGCAGGCGCTCGCAGCGGGAAAATGGCGATTTATCCACTGACTCGCCCGCGCTCTCGCTCGCCGACGCTGGGGTCGTTCTGCGGAGTCCCAACGCGCCTGCGGAACGCCATGCGGGCGTAACGGCTCCGGCGCGTCCCGCAGTCCCGCTCGGCGTCGTGTTTGAATCGTAACGGTCGTCTGGTCTGGTCGGGTCTTGTCTGGTCGGGTCGGGAGGAAGGGAGGGAGGCAGTCGCTGGTCGGCGGGGGAGCGGAATGGCCGAGGCGGGAATGACGTTTTAATGTCGTCGAGCAACGCGGAGCTTTCGGTCGAGCGTCGGGGAGCCTCGCTTCCAGCCGAGCGCCGTGGGACGGATTTGAAAACGGAGCTCCTCAGACCGCAGCTCTCTCACCCGCTTCCCGGAATGGTGGTAAGTTGCTTCCCCGCAATGTTGTTTTTTTTTTTTGTTTTTGTTTTTTTGCAGCCATGTTCGTTTATCGTAATGATGTAATGCGAATAAACGTGCAGAGCAGCGAGCGACCGACTTGCTTTAGTTGGCCGATCTCACTCGGGGGCTTTTTTTAAAGCCTGACGGATTGTTATGGCGTGGCTGTGACGGTGAACTCCGGGCAGATGCTTTGTCCTTATCAGATGCTGAAGGCAAAGCCCTGGAGATGGTCCCTGGTTTACGCCCATCCACGCTGAAGCATGCACTCAGCTCCGTTATGTACATGTCCGCATACATGCACGTTGGGAGTTAGGTCTTCATCCTGTAGTCAGATCTTCAGGTCTTCATCCTGTAGTCAGGTCTTCATCCTGTAGTCAGATCTTCAGGTCTTCATCCTGTAGTCAGGTCGTCAGGTCTTCATCCTGTAGTCAGGTCTTCAGGTCTTCATCCTGTAGTCAGGTCTTCAGGTCTTCATCCTGTAGTCAGGTCTTCAGGTCTTCATCCTGTAGTCAGGTCTTCATCCTGTAGTCAGGTCTTCATCCTGTAGTCAGGTCTTCATCCTGTAGTCAGGTCTTCAGGTCTTCATCCTGTAGTCAGATCTTCAGGTCTTCATCCTGTAGTCAGATCTTCAGGTCTTCATCCTGTAGTCAGGTCGTCAGGTCTTCATCCTGTAGTCAGGTCTTCAGGTCTTTATCCTGTAGTCAGGTCTTCAGGTCTTCATCCTGTAGTCAGGTCTTCATCCTGTAGTCAGATCTTCAGGTCTTCATCCTGTAGTCAGGTCTTCAGGTCTTCATCCTGTAGTCAGGTCTTCATCCTGTAGTCAGGTCTTCAGGTCTTCATCCTGTAGTCAGGTCTTCAGGTCTTCATCCTGTAGTCAGGTCTTCATCCTGTAGTCAGATCTTCAGGTCTTCATCCTGTAGTCAGATCTTCAGGTCTTCATCCTGTAGTCAGGTCGTCAGGTCTTCATCCTGTAGTCAGGTCTTCAGGTCTTTATCCTGTAGTCAGGTCTTCATCCTGTAGTCAGGTCTTCATCCTGTAGTCAGATCTTCAGGTCTTCATCCTGTAGTCAGGTCTTCAGGTCTTCATCCTGTAGTCAGGTCTTCATCCTGTAGTCAGGTCTTCAGGTCTTCATCCTGTAGTCAGGTCTTCATCCTGTAGTCAGGTCTTCAGGTCTTCATCCTGTAGTCAGGTCTTCATCCTGTAGTCAGATCTTCAGGTCTTCATCCTGTAGTCAGATCTTCAGGTCTTCATCCTGTAGTCAGGTCGTCAGGTCTTCATCCTGTAGTCAGGTCTTCAGGTCTTTATCCTGTAGTCAGGTCTTCAGGTCTTCATCCTGTAGTCAGGTCTTCATCCTGTAGTCAGATCTTCAGGTCTTCATCCTGTAGTCAGGTCTTCAGGTCTTCATCCTGTAGTCAGGTCTTCATCCTGTAGTCAGGTCTTCAGGTCTTCATCCTGTAGTCAGGTCTTCATCCTGTAGTCAGGTCTTCAGGTCTTCATCCTGTAGTCAGGTCTTCATCCTGTAGTCAGATCTTCAGGTCTTCATCCTGTAGTCAGGTCTTCATCCTGTAGTCAGGTCTTCAGGTCTTCATCCTGTAGTCAGGTCTTCATCCTGTAGTCAGGTCTTCAGGTCTTCATCCTGTAGTCAGGTCTTCATCCTGTAGTCAGATCTTCAGGTCTTCACCCTGTAGTCAGGTCTTCATCCTGTAGTCAGATCTCCAGGTCTTCATCCTGTAGTCAGATCTTCAGGTCTTCATCCTGTAGTCAGATCTTCAGGTCTTCACCCTGTAGTCAGGTCTTCATCCTGTAGTCAGATCTCCAGGTCTTCATCCTGTAGTCAGATCTTCAGGTCTTCATCCTGTAGTCAGATCTTCAGGTCTACATCCTGTAGTCAGATCTTCAGGTCTTCATCCTGTAGTCAGATCTTCAGGTCTACATCCTGTAGTCAGATCTTCAGGTCTTCATCCTGTAGTCAGATCTTCAGGTCTTCATCCTGTAGTCAGATCTTCATCCTGTAGTCTGGTCTTCATCCTGTAGTCAGATCGTCAGGTCTTCATCCTGTAGTCAGGTCTTCATCCTGTAGTCAGGTCTTCAGGTCTTCATCCTGTAGTCAGGTCTTCATCCTGTAGTCAGATCTTCAGGTCTTCACCCTGTAGTCAGGTCTTCATCCTGTAGTCAGATCTTCAGGTCTACATCCTGTAGTCAGATCTTCAGGTCTTCATCCTGTAGTCAGATCTTCAGGTCTTCATCCTGTAGTCAGATCTTCAGGTCTACATCCTGTAGTCAGATCTTCAGGTCTTCATCCTGTAGTCAGATCTTCAGGTCTTCATCCTCTAGTCAGATCTTCATCCTGTAGTCTGGTCTTCATCCTGTAGTCAGATCGTCAGGTCTTCATCCTGTAGTCAGATCTTCATCCTGTAGTCAGATCTCCAGGTCTTCATCCTGTAGTCAGCTCTTCATCCATGGCTCTGCTGAAGCACTGCGGGCGGCTACGACTAATACTGGATGCAACCTGGGTATTAATTGGACTGGCGGTCCTGCAGGACCCCCTTAATGGACTAACACATAGTTTTCCAGTTGTTAGTTTTTCCATTTGTTAATTATAGTCACCCGATCTCGACACAATCTGTCCATTAGTGCCTTACACTGTTGTTGCTGCCTGGCCGCTCAAGGAGGACGAGTCCCCCACTGAGTCTCGGTCCTCTCAAAGTTTCTTCCTTAAAATAACAACATAACGGGGAGGTTTTTTTTCTTGCTTCTGTCGCTTCGGTTTGCTCTTTGGGGGTTTAAATGCTTCTCATTCTGTAAAGGTGATTTGTGACAATGTTCTGTTTTTAAAAAGCATTATATAAATAAAAGACTTGAACTTGGGTGTTGGGTCGTCCATGTCTGGGGTGCCAGGAATGGAGCTGGCATGGACGTTGGAGTGGATGCATTTGGGACAGCGTTGCTGTCATACTTCTATTGTTTTCATTACTCTAACAATCGAGCAAACCCGCCAGGGAGGTATCAGATAATGGACTGGAACGCTGTGTTGGTGTCAGATGCCTGATTTGGATCGGATTCATATACATCTTTTCAGTATGGGATCTAAACTCATCCGCTACTTTATCAGATCAGTGTGTTTCATCAGCTCCACTTACCGCAATCGCAGGACGGGTTCTCCATAAACAGTAACATCTCCTTTTTGCGCCAATCATTGACCATTTGATCGGTTCCACTTAAACTTTGTAGTTCTGCTATTATCCATTTCTGGAGTAAATTACACATTGTGTACTCTGTTCTCTAATGGACAGCACCTCAATAGTCCCACCACAGAGCAGGTATTAATGGGTGGGTGGATTATTCCTATCCCAGCAGTGTCATCGAGGTGTTTAAATGAAACTACTGCTGCACTAAAACCCCCCTCACCACATCAGTGTCACTGCAGAACTGACAATAAACAATCCACCACCCAAGTGATACCTGTTCTGTGATGGTCCTGACCAATAGAGAAGAGAGAACCAACGGGACTAACAACAACAAAGAACACAGATGGACTACAGTCTGGAATTTTAAAAACTACAGAGTCCATTTAGAGGATATAGACAGTAAAGCTAGTAGGAGGTATGGCTAAACTTTTGACTGGTACTGTACTTTATGGTCCCTTAACTAACTTGATCAGGACTGCTGTGTCTGATCATGTATTTGATCACCACTGTATCACTGATTCCCCACCCAAAGCATAGTCGCTCTGTGTTGATACTGATGGGGTTCTGACGATTATAAAACATGATAATGCGGAATAATAAAATCCAAACACCAGTCTGACACTGTAAAATGAGATGATACACTGGACAATGAGGGTAGAAACACTGGGTGAACCTAATTGACGATGCGAACGCATTTTTCAAAGCACTTGCAGTTACAATCCAGACGTCAAGAGATTTTCACTTTAGATCACATTCATCCATCAAAGACACGGGACTTGCTGACTATGTGACAGGAACGGATGCTGCGTCTAATGAAACAATACGCCTTTTGTGAACGCGGTAAACAGGACAGGCGGCACAAACCACATATAATATTTCAAATAGTCTTGGTTACTGTTTGTCACCCTCATGGAAAACCATTCTCTGTAATCTTCGATACTAGAGAGCTACAGGGGGTCCAGCAACTTAGTATTTAATGCCTCTGACTCAGTGGGTAGTAACACTAATGTCACACAGCTTCAGGGCCATTTTACAAGCAAATGCAAAAGATGTTAAACTGATGCAAACTGATGAAACCGAGGAGTCACATTCCACCTGGTTAACCTGGCTTTACTTTGTGTGATCACAGGACTCATGAGTTTGATATCGGTGGAGGTTAAACACACCCGGTAACATATTTAGTGCATCTGTGACTGTGCGAAGTGGAATCTTGGATTATAACTGTGTGAGCATTCCTATAAGGCTTAGCTATAAGCCACCAATCCATGAGCAGATCGCTAGATGACATGATATGAAAACCTAGCAGACAACAACAAACGCATGAGAGAAGGAAAAAAAGTTGGTTGTCCCGAGACTATCTCAATAATATCTCATCAGATTTGCTTATTTACATGATCCTATGGTCGGCTGGCATTCACAGTGTGCAGACACGTGACATAAGTTGAATGTAGACATTCCTCTCAATAGCAGGTCTATTTCAGGAGAATCTTTAGCACACAATATGACACATGATATTGCACCATCTGATGTGGAGCTCTTCCAAGATTCCACTGGTATCATCTGAATATATGACATTAAGCAGTCTCATAAGACTACTGAAATCCCTAAGTGTAAAAACCAATTCGTTTACATCATCAGCATCATTATTCTAATGACAAAGCCATATACGTTACTTTATAGCATGAGTTCAACAAGAACGGTTTGCTCGAGAACCTGGTTCTTTTGGATGTTTGCACCATGTGATTTAATTCTAAAGACATTACACTGCACTAGAGCTGGTAAATAGAAATATTAAAGTAACTACACCCGTTGCTTTATGATTTGAAGCAGTTAAAGGATGCTGCGGGTTTCCTTTACAGACATATACATTCATTCATTCATTTTCTCCCGCTTTATCCTCTATTAGGGTCGCGGTGGGGTTCCCCATGCCCATCCAGGGGAGAACGTCTTGGGCGCTGGGCAGATAGACCCAGGACAGGCCGCCAATCCATCGCTGGGCACACACTCACTCACACAGACATACTCTATATGGGGCAATTTTGAGAATTCGATTGACTTGATCCATGTTTTTGGACTGTGGGAGGAAACCGGAGAACCCGGAGGAAACCCACGCAGACACGGGGAGAACATGGAAACTCCACCCAGATGGGGATTCGAACCGGGAATCCCTAGCGCTGAGAGGCGAACGTGCTAACCACTAAGCCACCGTGCCGCCTTAGACATATACATGTGCCTGCTTATCAAAATCAAACCTGTAGTGTTCTTTTTCTGTTTCGTCCGACACTTTTATTATTAACATTTCTTAAGAAATAATGATTGAGATTCAGATAGCTGTATTTAAGAGCTGCAATATCAAACGGTTTTATAGGTTATTAATTACTGCCATTGGTTTAACATGGACTCGCTCTATAACCAGGCATTTTTTGGAAAGTCTGTATGAGACGGATGTTTGTTCAGAGATTGGTTTGACAAGCCAGTTCCACAGAACACCAAGCTCACGGAGTCAACGAAATGTGTAACTCATCAGCTCTCTGCCTTCTTGTCTTGTCTTGTCCTAATTGATGTTTCATTGAAAATTCTTCTGGTTTTGGACTGATGTCTTTTAAATTGTATTCAAGGTACATTTCGTGTCGTCTTTCAGAAGTTTAGGAAATAAATCAATCGGGCGTTAGTGTCGTGTTGTCTTTATGGGGAAAGCATTTCAACAGCACAAAGGGGAATGGACTTTAGACACGTCTCTAAACTTGTGTTGGACCAATTTGTCTCATCAATTAAATTTTTTTTTTTTTTTTTTTTACTTGTCACAGTATTAGAAGTACGTTTTGGTCACATTCACATGTGGCTTTTACATTCCTCCTGATCAGTGGACAGTGTTAAATGCACCCACAACATGTGTGAGCTTTGAGATCAGACCCCATTCTGAAGTGTTTGGAATGCAATCCGCCGAATTAAATGGTGGTTTTGAATGAGAGCCCCTTTATTATGTGGCGCCACATGTTTTGGTTTATATGTTTACATGCTTACACGTTTGAGTTTCTTGATATAAAAGTCGGTGCTGAACTTTAAAAACAGCAGGTGTGAAATCATCTCGCGTCTCAGGATTAACGTTCAAATTCACGTGAATTGCGGTCCAGCTGTTTCGGGTGGAGGTCACTTTGTTACAGGCCTCGTATGGATCACATTTCAGTAAATTCAGAAAGTGGACCAGACTGAAATTTTGACCGACGGGTTTAATCCGGCTGTCTGTCTTTCGCTGCCGTAACTATAATGCATACACTCTTTTATGATCTTAAGACGTGAGCATTATGTAACACTTGCTTCTTCATCTGTCACTACTCAAGTGTAGCAGTTACATAAAGGACTGAATGTTAAATGGAGTCAGATGAGCATGAATGAGCTCATTGTAGAAGACAAGTATATTTTTTAGCCTTTTTTCTCTCTGTCTGTCTCACTATAAACCAACAAACCACTAATCTTTTTTGAATGGAAAGCAGAACGTACTATTGTAAAGTTTTAGCTTATGTAATGTTATTTTCTATTTAATATGGTACAGGTGTGGTGTATATGAAAGGATGATTTCTGAGTTTAAGCCTTTGGTTGCTGCCTCCTCTCAGGCAGGCAAGTATGGGATGGAAGAATAGTAGTGTGTTCCCCAGGTTCTGTACCAGTGAGTGCAGTAGGGATGTTGGAATTGTTTGGCAGTCATGGAGAAGCCCATGTACCTCGGCTAACAGATGGTGGAGTTGGAGGCGTCTCTGTAATCCAGAGGTTAATGGTGACATGCTTTATTAATGCTCATTCATGCTCAGTATTAAATACAGATATAAAACAAAGAGATCCTGTTGTTTACTTTGCATTCATTTACTCCTGGTTTATGAGCTCGGTTCTAAAAGCTCCTGAATATGGATGTTGCAGAGCAAAATTCACAGGGCCGGTGTTGCCGGTTGTTTGACCGCAAACAACGATTATAAAAGCTTTTACAAATTCCAGAGCCCTTTGCTGAAAGAGTAAATGATTGGTTTAGGATGTAACATTTATACAATGTTACTTTGCGGAGTGAAACAGTTGTTATTAAAACGTCCTACGATTTCCACAGTAGCTCAGTTTTTTTCGCTGTAAGTAGCTGGCGTGCGTATTGTTTAACATCCATGCCATCTAAAGGTCAGATGGAAGTATGCAGCCGCAGATGGAACCGTTCAAGACAAGCAAGGCAACGTGCGTTTGACATTTTATGCAAATGTGCAGCTACTAAATAATTAGACTCATTAGTCATTAGGATCCGAGGCCATCAGAGAGGAAACGAGCTAATACTTCTGCTTTTGAGTTTGTCATTTGAGTTGGTGCAACTCCAGTGTGTCCTATTAGTTCTACAAAAAAGAATGCGGTTTGTGATTGGATTTCAAAGGGTCCTCGGTTTCTTACTCCTTTTCATGCAATTAAAACTTCTCCTCGATCCAATTTTCCTGTGATTTGACTCTCTAGGCCAGTTTCTAATTCCAGCGCTCATGTGCGGCTTGGATGATGGTGTAAGCAACACTAGATCAGAAAATAAGTTTAAAAAGTAATAAATTTGTATGTTGTACAAAGGCTGAATTTGATCTGTCGCAGTTCGATGTTAAGTTGCCGTCTTGAACGTCATGGAAATTTTTTTTTATGTTGATTTTTGCCTTTGTCTTGATTTAATTCAATGCAAAGAGACTTTTAGGTGTGGCATGAATATTTAAAAAGAAAGAGTCAGATGTGAAGAGGTGGAGCTATGTGTGGCAAAATTCAGTGACGCAAGTGTTCGCATAAATTAATAGTAGTCGTAATAGTAGTTCTGCAAAGTTAAACGTGATAACTCATTAATTGAATTGACAGAAACTCTAATATTGATTCTTGATCACATGAAATAAGTAACTGCTTGAGTGAGTTTATATACGGTAATTAAAAAGCCTGCTAGCAATGTGGCCACCTTCAGACAGGAGAACAGATCAACATCCGGAGTGCAAATCGAACGTTCCCATTCGATGAAAATGTGGCGTTCTATGTTCGTTGCAGATCATTTGCCTTTCAGCTTTAATTAGCTTTAGCGTCAAATTCAGTGGGGGCTCAACATGCCAGCTGTGACTTTGACCTCTTTCTCAGGCCGACGGCTCTGGGTGCATTCTTGATCCGAAATCAGATCTTATTTAGTCATCAAGTCTCCCCTATGCCCACTCAGCCCTCATCCGGTGTCCCCTGTGTTCTTTAGATCAGAAGAGCATGTGTGCTAGTTTTTTTTTTTTTTTTTTTTTTTTTTTTTTTTTTTTTTTTTGTGGAATTTTTTTTTTTGTTATCAAAGTTTAAGGGTGTTTTTTTTTTTGTGTGTGTACGTGAGTTCAAAGTGAATGTGGAGTCCACCATCCCACTTATTATTCTTACACCAGAGTTCTGCACAAACATAAAACAAGTGAAAACAAAGACAAAACGTAGGCACAGCTTCGAGATGAAATAGGGCTGTGAGCTGCTCCGACAACCACTCTCAGATTTTTCTGGTGAATTGAAGTTACTTGTGGGTTTCTATGAGATGATGCTTTTTATATTTTCCAAAAATTTGTATCTCTCATGCCTTTCTTCCATGTCATGGCCACTTTCCTTTTGCACTGAAACAAGGCTGTACTTCAGCCCAAAGACTCCTATTGAAACAGCTGCTTTGAACTTGTGCCCGGATCACGGCGTGCAAGCGCAAGTGCTCAGAGTGGCATCATTCCTGAAGCCAGCCCCACCCTTCACCGAGACCACGTCAGCCCACTCTTCTGCCCAAAGCCCCTCTTGTTCTCCCTCATCCTTATCTTTCTCCGAGTCACATGACCATAGACTTCCACACATACTCGCTGTATCTCACCATTTTCTTGTTGTCTTAAAACTCTTTGCTTAACTTGTCTTTGCCCTGTTTTTTATTTTTACCGCCATCTTTTAATCCTCCCAGAGCTCCAGCTGGGTCGGAGTGTTTAGTATGCTGCCCATGGCTCACTGTCTTTCCTGCCCCTTCATAGAAAGGAGGACAGGGTGTTTAGCACCGAGGGATCGTGGGGGTGGGCCGTGACACTGTCAGAGTTTCCAAGACACCATGATCCGGAATGCCCATGAATCAAGTTTGACCCAGAAATGATCTTACCCAGTGCCTAGAATTGTGCCCGTCCCCCAAACCTCTCATCCCACCACCAACCACTCCCAAGTTTTTACTTGTTTTATTAAACGACCATCATATGAATGGAAAAGAAAAGTAGTAGTTGGGAGTTCAATGGGATTCAATGGACATATTGATTATCAGTAGTGAGTCTTTGAATGAGGCCTTCCGAAGTGAGGGGGGGGATGGGTGAGATCATTAAGATGAGGCTTGGTATTGTAACAAGCAACAGGAGGGGGAGTTCTCATGGCTTTCAGGAGGCACGGGTAAATGGGAAGGCCAAGGCCGCCTTTGTTTCCTGAATGGTCGAACGTTTGTGAAAACTGTGGGACAAAAATGTACAGAACTGTATGCTGAAGGTCCGAGAGACAGAGCTCTGAATTCAGAAGCATTATGACGGGACGAGTAAGAATACGGTTTATAAGACGTTTTTACTTTTCCCTTAGGCTTAATGTTAAGATTTAACAAAGCCACCATCTGATCCAGAACATGTCCATCAGGTTTGCAGGTCTCAAACTTCGACTCCAACAGTGTATGATGCAGAATTTGTCATTTGCTTTACCTGATTTTAATGCAGTTAAAACATAAACAGGGGTTTGAAAAAGAGCAGAGACCTGAAAAGAGCAATAAATGTCTCTGACTTGCTCGTCCATGTGAAATGTTTCGTATTATCTCTGTTCCTGTTGATGGCTTTAACAGAATAAATAGATTTTTTTTACTGTTTGTAACCTATTGTTAAGTTTAAAGGCTTTGCTGAATGGACCCCAGCTTTACAAGTCTGTTTGTGAAGTTTCTTTTCTCTTGGATATTCCATGTCCCAATGTAAGTGGTATTATTAAAAAAGTGGAAGCATTTAGGAACCACAGCAACCTAGCCATGAAGTGGCGGACCACATAAAATTATAGTGCAGGGTCTAAGTGCCGAGGTGCATAAAATGCTCTCTAGACTCCTCTGGCTTTTACATCAGCAGAAAAATGGTGTGCTGAGAGCGTCATGGCTTACGTCTCTATAGCTGAGAAGCTGAGAATGCAAGCTGGAGTTCACAACTTTGTCAAATTTCAACTTCTTCCAGCCGTCAAACTTCAGGTTGAGTGATATAAAACATGCTGCCACATCCAAACGGGATACCTGTTTCAGTCTGTGGAATTATTATTAAGTGGATGTTTGGTCATGTGCCTAATATTTGCTAATATGAGACACTGTATGAGTGACAAACATGTAGAGATGAAACGCCAAAATTCCAACAGCGTTAATAAAACATACAGGTTCCCGCCTAATGTTTAAGCGGCAGGTTTAAAGAGCTTACATCCTGTTCAGCTGTTTGGATAAACGCTGCCAGCCACACTGAGTACACAGACTATTTCAGTTTGGTTCATCCAACCAGCATCACAGTTGACCCAATACACCCAAACTCACAGATATCAGCTGTAGATAGCAGTGTGAGTCTATGATGCAGCTGCTTGCACAAAGACAAAGTCCTTAATGTGGATGAGCTCAAAGTTGTGAGGCAGATCAGTTTATGAAAGTAAGATGAGCCAATTAGAATGCGTCTTAATTATGTAGATGCTGCTTTGAAGACATTTTCTTTAGATATTCAGTAAATGTTTAAAATGGAGAAGCCAAGAGAAAAATCTTCATTTCAGGGTTAATGTCGTACCGTGAACCTGGTCACATATTAGTCCAGTGCTTTTGAGAAGAAAATAGGCCCTTATGTTGAATAGAGTGGAGGATGCCGGGATAGGGGTAGTGTGAAAGGCATAGGCTTTCATCCTCTTGCAGCTTTCTGGCATTAAGGTTTCAGCAGATTGACGGGTTGTTGGGATTATAAGAATTGCCTGGTGTTGGAGAAAATTGGAATTCTTGTCAAGACTCACATGCTTTTTAAATAATTTATTTCAAAGAGTTACATAAGTGAGCGTGAGGGAGGGTTTTTTTACTTCGAACACAACATCGTTCTGTATGTGTATAGTGTTGCGGCTTTCCAGTCATCTGACTTTTCAATTGTGAAGGACAACCAAGTATGTGCATAACGCATTTTAATAATCTCATTAATTTAATGATCTCTGGAAGTGTATAGTGCAGTATAAAATATACCGTAACATGTAAAATTAGTATATGATGTGTGTGTGTGTGTGTGTGTGTATATATATATATATATATTAATTCATTCATTCATTATCTCCCGCTTTATCCTCTATTAGGGTCGTGGTGTGGTTCCCCATGCCCATCAAGGGTAGAACATCTCGGGCGCTGGGCAGATAGACCCAGGACAGGGTGCCAATACATCGTTGGGCACACACACACTCACACACACACACACACACACACACACACACACACACACACACACTCTATATGGGGCAATTTTGAGAATTCAATTGACTTGATCCATGTTTTTGGACTGTGGGAGGAAACCGGAGAACCCGGAGGAAACCCACGCAGACATGGGGAGAACATGGAAACTCCACCCAGATGGGGATTCGAACCAGGAATCCCTAGCACTGAGAGGCGAACGTGCTAACCACTAAGCCACCGTGCCGCCCTATATATATATATATATATATATATATATATATATATATATATATATATATATATATATATATATATACACACACACACACACATTAGTATCTTATTTTTGTCAACCAAGCATGTATGTACATGTGTAAAACTATTGTTAGTCCGTTTGTTCTTTAAGCACTCGCAGCCTGTGTGCTTCCAGCCTCTTGTTTCGAAAACCTGAGCGGTTTCTATAGAGATGCAGCCCACATGATGGTCGAGACCACGACTGTATGCCGCTTCTATATTAAGCCTTTTATGTGTATCTCAATACACTCCTGCTGTAACCAAACGACAGCTGAATTGCTCACAGCCTTGACCATCACCATGTGCTCGCTGTGTTGAACCACACTGAGTGAGACTTCACCCAGCTAAGGGATCTGCTGTTCCGATAACGTCGGCGTGGGTGTCGGGTTTCGTGTGTCCTGCTGGATAAATCTGACTTTCTCAGATTGTGAATGTAATCAAAAGCTGTGCCGGGTGTACACTCGTAATCATGGGTTCAAATAAAAAGTATAAGCACACTTTGTTGTCTTACAATTGCAGGAGGCCAGTGACCTTCTCTACATGTTTGCTGTAAAACTGCCAGGATATTATTATAACTGTGTATATTAATCCCACCTAACATTTATAACACATGTTCAGTAATAAGTCTTTTATTGTATAACGCACATTGAACTAGCACGTTCGTTAACACCAGTCTGAAGCGTTTTGGCTTTTTGAAACCTAAACACTGAATTTCTCTTGGATTTAGTGAGGAGTTATTTGTAGCACTCTTTGTGTATGATCATTTCCTGTTTATTACTTCCTCAAAGCGCAGTTTCACTGAAGAACCATGACACTTACTGCAGATACACGGTGTTCTGCAGATCTGTTTTTTTTTTCATCGCTGTCCTTTCACCTTCAGAACTCTTCCTTTATTTCACCATATGACTTAAAGCTGGCTCGGGGTTTGCGTTCCTGCTGTTGCCTTTTGTCATTAAGCTTAAAAATGACGTCAGAGTCCTTCCATTAAAATGATCTTTACTTTCCCTTTTTTGTGCCAAGTGTCAGGACCCGACTGGGTTCGGAAATGCACCATGTTTATACGAGCAATGAGCCTGACAGAGATGTCTGGTAAGTTCTTTCCACCTGAACGTCTTGCTTGAAGGATGAAATTCATCGGCGGCTCATTCCAAGTTCATAATCATCAGCATCTGAACCGAGCAACAGCAAAATATCCAATCTGAGGGCTTAATGGTGTAATTGTCTAGATGTCCCCATACTTTTGCACATTGTATATTGCTTATTTCACTCATGCCATTTACATTTGGTCGTTTATTGGACGCTTTTATCCAAAGCGACTTACAAGGTGAGCACAGGGTTCATCACAACATCCCTGGAGCAATGAGGGTTAAGGGTCTTGCTCAAGGACCCACACTGGTAACTTCAGTGGACCTGGGATTTGAACCCCCAACCTTCAGATTGATAACCCAACACCCTGACCACTGAGCTACCACGCCCCTCATGTGATGGTAAATAACATGGTTTGTCATTTTTAAACAGCTTACTTATGTAAATAAATACTCAAACTGCTTGCTGAAGATGCAGAAGTCAAGATTTCTGCTGTGATATACTTCATGCTTTACCAAAATAAAAATAATACACATCCTCTAAAGGACAGTGTAAACATTTAAAAAAAAAATTACAATATTTTGTAATCTATAAAATGAAGAATTTGCATTTCTGAAGTGAACAGTTTTTAAACACCAACCCCTTTGTTCCTGCTGTAAACCCTTAGAACATTTGTTAACTGGAAACGGTTACGTTGACTCCGGTTCACTTGCTGGATGAGCTGATCGCAAACTCTACGCCCGCCGACGTGCATGTCCGCTCCGTGTGCCTGATGTGATGTGTGTTTGCATGTTTTCATCGCTTCTGAGTCGCTTCTACTTTCTGTGAGCGCACCTTGGTGTTCGCTGCTTGTGCTCCTGCAGTGCTGTCTAATCTCATCAGAATGAATATTGCCACTGTAAGCACTTTGTGAGATCTATGGTATAGGTGTTTACATGTGAATTTAATTGTAGAACAACAGGCATGTTCGTATATGTCGAATATTAAATGTGAATTTGATTCTATGAAATTTAAACTGTGATGCTGCATAGAGAACGTCAAGAATTTTCGACGGGTTTATAAGAAAATAAAAGACTTTGGTCTGTAAGCCATCAGCCTGCATTCGTTACATCACCGTTTCTGCTGTTGAGCCAAATGCAAACAGAAAACTCAGCCTTGAATGGATGTAGTTCTTTGGAAACCCTCTCCCCAAGTAGCCACTTCCTTTCAGACTTAATACATCATTATTATGTAATAACTTTATCGTTATTGTGATTGCAATGTGCGCAGATGATTTTATAAGTGTGGAGGTCCTCTTTTCTTTAGGTTTTCATATTTCCTCCAATTATGAAGAAGCTGTAATCAGACTTTTGGGTTATCTTTTTAAAAAAAAACTCTTAAAAACTTTGTAGAATCAATCGCATATTCCAGATTAAATGTTTTTAAGATAACGTTCTCATGACCGGGTCTGACTTGGGTTTAAAAAAAAAAACGAGCAAATAAAAAAAACGGGACGGTTTAGAAGAAGCTCAGGAAGTCCAATTTCATTTTTTATGACCCCGCCGCATACCAGCAAGAACAGCTGAGGAGCCCCGACTGACCCGTTTTCAGATCGTACTTCATCACATCAAATATTCAACAAGTGCTTCACATGCCTCAGCAGTCGGGACAAGGTGCAGGGGAGAGAAACCAAGAGCGTGCAAGAGAAATGAGCTTTTGTGATGACAGTCTGGACACACAGGATGTGTGTGAGTCGGCTGTGGCGACGTGAGGCACGGAATCCAATCCAATAACTTTGGACTTAATGACCAGGAGACGGCGGAAGTGGACGTCGGCGACGGAAGCTGGATGGGACGGAGTCTGTGACCAGCGTTCGTCTGAGTCTGAACGTTGGTTTTACCGTCGAGATGTTCAGGAAGATAGAAAAGTGGAAGGTACCAGGAACCATTCTTGAAGTGTAGAGGCCTTCTATTAGTGTGTGGTGTGTGATCATTTGTCCTAATGCTGTGTTTCACAGTAAATTTAAACTTCAAAATTTAGGATCCACAGGTGTATAAAGTCACCTGGTCATGCTCGCTGGGCCACTGTATGTCTCCACCTTTGAGTCCTGACTTTAACTTCATTAAATACCTTTTGGGATGAAAACAAATGCTGCTCTGTATCCAGAAATCATTTCTTAAGAGAAAAAGCTTAGAACGGGATAACCTAAAGACTCCCGAAGGTGGAGTAATTCCTCCTGTCATGACGTCCATGTGTGTATTTAAATTACGGCAGACCCTTGTTCTAAATTCCTGATGGTGACTGGTAAATTCCTACCACCATTTTTTTTTTTTTTCAAACAGCTGCGTCATAAAGGCTCCTGTCAGCTTACTGTCCACACAATGCCTGACGAAGAAACTTGAGCCAACCACAAAGCATGGGTGTGGGGTTACCGTCCAAACCAAGACACCAAAACACCGATGCCTCTCAGATCTGGAGCAAACGTTTCGTATCGGAGGCAGAAGTCCTCAAAGAGCCCGCCTGTTTTATTTGTGTGTGAGATTGTGATGTTTGATGAAGAATGAACTGAAGATGACTTCAACCGGAACTCTACACCACTGACATGATGTGTGTGTTATCATATTATCATAATACAGGTGATGAGCCTGTATTAAAAGTTAATGAATCGATTCTTTGTGAACAGCTCGGTGCTCAACTCTGTGTGCTATATGCAAACCAGAATGACCGTATTGTTTACAGTAAACTTCCCAGAGACTGTAGCTGCTAGGTGTGTTTGCATACCGTTCAGCCCGTATGCTGTGTGTTTTGGAAAAGGTTGCATGGTTCCAGCTGGGTTTTATTTTCGCTGCTATACCCACACAATGTAGGCGAAGACAGCGGAGCCCAGTTGGCAGATATTCCAGGCATCGTAGCCTTTTTAGTAAATGAGCACGGTGCTTTTTTTTAATATTATATATTTATAATTTGTATATAATAAATATATTTTTTTACTGGAATGGATTTCTTAAGGGCGGCACGGTGGCTTAGTGGTTGGCACGTCCGCCTCTCGGCACTAGGGATTCCCGGTTCGAATCCCCATCTGGGTGGAGTTTGCATGTTCTCCCCGTGTCCGCGTGGGTTTCCTCCAGGTTCTCCGGTTTCCTCCCACAATCCAAAAACATGGTTCAAGTCAATTGAGTTCTCCAAATTTCCCCATATAGTGAGTGTGTCTGTGTGAGTGAGTGTGTGCCCAGCAATGGATTGGCGCCCTGTCCTGGGTGTATCTGCCCAGCGACCGAAACGTTCTCCCCTGGAATGGGGAACCCCCCCCCCCCCCCCCCCCCCCCCCCCCCCCCCCCCCCCCCCCCCCCCCCCCCCCCCCCCCCCCCCCCCCCCCCCCACCCCCCCCCCCCCCCCCCTCCCCTGGATGGGCATGGGGAACCCCCCCCCCCCCCCCACGATCCTAATAGAGGATAAAGCGGGAGATAATGGATGGATGGATTTCTTAAGTCCTAAAATATTGTTTCTGTTTGTACTGATAACATCACAATTTTGTCTCGTGCCACAAAAACAATTCCAAGGCAGGAGGCAGCAGAGTGTCGCATTATAAAACCCTGAGGTAAAATTGACAAAAAACCAATGTGAACTCCGATGTCTTAAACTCAAACCTATGAAAATGTTGCACTTAAACATGCAGAACCTTAATATATCAATGCTGTTTATACTGTGAAGTATTTCTGTGGAGTGTGTTATTCAGTCCCATTAACACAAATATTTAAACCAAATCATTTAGTTTGCATCTTGGTACTTGAACATGGTACTTTTCAGGATTGGCGTCCTGTCCTGGGTGTATCTGCCCAGTGCCCGAAACATTCTCACCTGGATGGGCATGGGAAACCCCCCACGACCCTAATATAGGATAAAGCAAAAGATAATGGATGTTGGCATGGCAATTTTGAAGCGGCCAGTTCATCTGAAAGTCTTTGGATTGTGTGACCAAACCGAAGAACCTCGATTCGAACCTGGATCCCCAGCGCTGGTGGATGTGCTACTCAATATGCCACTGTGTAAAACATTCATTCATTATCTTCCGCTTTATCCTATATTAGGGTCGTGGGGGGGTTCCCCATGCCCATCCAGGGGAGAACGTTTCGGGGGCTGGGCAGATACACCCAGGACGGGACGCCAATCCATCGCTGGGCACACACTCACTCACACAGGCACACTCTGTATGGGGCAATTTGGAGAACTCAATTAACTTGATCCATGTTTTTGGACTGTGGGAGAAAACCGGAGAACCCGGAGGAAGCCCACGCGGACACGGGGAGAACATGGAAACTCCACCCAGATGGGGATTCGAACCGGGAATCCCTAGCGCTGAGAGGAGAACGTGCTGACCACTAAGCCGCTCGTGTAAAACAATATATATTTTTCTACCTGAAAAGTCATCATGCACATAAATAAATAAAACAGTATGATGCATGATACTGCGGCCCTTCAGTCATTACCTCACCATTAAAAATCTATTTGTCAATAAAGCAATGCGTCTGTGGTAATGTGCACTTAATACATTAATCATTCTTTTGCTTCTTATGACGTTAAGCAGCCTTTTTAAAACCCATTAATCCTCGACACTGAAGTGTAATTGTAATCCTGCGTGGTTTTATAGATTCTGGACTGCTGCCATTCTAAATCGGAATTGATTTGTCTGTCTCTCCTGCACGTGGCATTGCCTTAAACTGTGGGGCTACCATGAAACTGAAAAGAATGTCTTGCATTAGTTCAGAGAAAGTAACGGCTGTTTTTAGGGCCGGGCGATCCTTACGATCAAGATTGAAAACGTGTGCCGTCTGTGTGCAAGTGAAAAGGACGTGTGAATTTGAATTGTATTCCAATTACTTTTAGATTTTGGCTTTGAAGTCTGCGGATTAGTGTTCTGCTTCATGCATTGCCGGCTACTGTCTGCTTGCTTTTGGATGTTTAGAGATTTGAAATGTTAGTAATTAGTAATAGTTTGTTACAGAAAAGTTTTGCAGAGTGACTGCTGCTTGCTAATGATTTTGCAAACTGGATTAAAATCTCATATTCTTTGAAATAAAATGCATGACCTTACTTATGACCATTCTTAAAGGTTTCTCCTTGCCCCGGTCAGTGCAGTTGGCTTTGCCGGTAAGTCAGTCTTGTCCTCATTTAACAGAACTTTAACCAATCAGATGGCTTTTTAGGAAAGCCTGTCCACTCTGTATGAATGCTGACTGACCGTTTGAGTGAGGTTACAATGTTCCTGGGTGTAACCAGTAGGGGTGTCTTCAACTAAGGATTTTCATCGTCGAATCTGATTCGTCAGATTTTCCCTATAGTCGACTGATAGTCGAATCAGTTAAAATTTCACCACAAGATGGCGCTATAAGCGTGTTTTTAAAAAAGATTTTTTAAAATATTTTACTTGTTTTTCTAGAGCACCGTAAATGGGATCCCCGTTCTGGACTTTTTAAAAAATATATATTAACAGAAATTAGGATGATTTTATTTGACAAAAGGCTATATATATATATATAACGAAAACAAAGACATTTTATATAAAAACTAATGCTTAGCAGCAGCCATGGGCGCCCCCATGTGGTCAAAATGGAACATTCGACTATGAGGTTCATAGTCGACTTCGGTTCTCCGAATCGAATCGTCGAATCAGCGAATATTGCAGCTCACCCCTAGTAACCAGTGTTGATATAACAGAACTGGATTATTTAAGTTGAATAAAAGTGTTTGGTGGATTATTATGACAGATTAAACTATTTAAGTAAAAAAAAAAAAAAACATTCGTGTCAAGTTATTGATTTCTTTGGTTGAAGGCCATGAAATAATTAGTAGAATATACCGCAGTCTAGTTATTACTGCTGAATAAACTTCTAAAGTGTGATTCAGGTCCTGCATCACTGTGTTTATTCATTACTTGGCTGTTTCTCTCCCTCATGTGAGTGATAAGTCCATCACTGGCCACCCTAAGATGGAGGAGGAGCCAGTATGTTCTCACCAGGAGTGCTATTTCAATCAAATGTGCTTTTAATGGCATTGAAATTCAAGTGTGTTCCCTTTAGATGTTTAAGAGAAGTTCTTTGACAATGGCAAAATAACAATATTTTCTTCGGCAGGTGCTGTACAGAGGGAAGTGTATGTGTTTGTGTTTTTTTGTTTGTGTAGTGGAGAATTGTCAGCACACAGACATGCAGTGTGAATGCAACCAAGGGCACCGCTTAACCTCTGCTGTCTGATCTTTCTCCCCGTCCCTCCGTCCTCGTTCTCTCTTCAGGCTCGGAGCACAGATAATCTGGACAGTTCAGGCGAGCCCGCCACCCGCTCGATTGGCACCACTGCCAACTTGAAGGGGAAGATGAGCAAGAGGTGAGAAACTGATTGCATCTAAAGTTGTGTGTCAATGTTTGAATATCCCTTTTTTAAATCGCATGTGATCTGTTCTGTTTCTGCAAATATTTGTTCTTGCAGAAAATATAGCATCTAATGTTTGTGCCTTTATTTCTATACAGGATTATTCTTACCGTAAAGATTCTCTATCATATATATAACTGGGTATAAGCTTTAAAACTTTTAATAACAGTTATTTTTGTAGTATCCAGCTTTAATTATTTGTGGGCCTTAAAAGCTACTATGGGACAATTGTCTCTAATTAAAGAGATAAATAATGTTTGGTGATTTTGCATGCAGGCATGATGAGGGCTTGAGCTTTCCTCTGAATCTAGTTAAGTTGAATCGTGTGAAGAGAACCTAATGACTAAATATAGATTAGAATTTTAAAATATTGTGGTCTTACACTAATATTTTACAAAATGTTTAAATAGTGCAATGTTTATGTATGTATTATTTAAGCATTCATTTCGAACCCAACTCTTAAAATTATGTACATTTTCACATGTCGATAACACTTCAGTTTTAATGCCGTGAAGTCCATGTGCCGGGTGCATGTTCAGATTTCTTCACAAGGTGCACTGACATCTAAAACAGGAAGCATTTTTGTTTCATTTCCCTTTATGTACAACTGATAGCGAGATGC
Organism: Corydoras sp. C115; assembly: GCA_019802505.1. Lineage (NCBI taxonomy): Eukaryota > Metazoa > Chordata > Actinopteri > Siluriformes > Callichthyidae > Corydoras > Corydoras sp. C115. The sequence goes on along the minus strand of JAFMOC010000171.1, from coordinate 879,580 downwards.
AAATTTTACTCAAATAGGATCACATCTTTGTTTCACTGTAGCACTTCTGTCAGTCTTCAAAAATGAGTTACTGTGGGTGCTCCGGTTACGTTCCACATTCCGAATGACATGCCGTTCGATGAATTACAGCTACTGAGTTTTCATTCCTGTCAGGAAATGCCATTAATGCCGTTCAGATGTTCAGGACTCGCAAGTAAACAGAGTCCAGCCCTTAAAACTAGCCATGCAATCACAATCTGAGTACCTGCAAATACACATTACCACTACCAATACTTATCAACACCGTCGTTAGTTACAACAATGACTTTTAAAGACTATTGTCATGAGATACTGTTCAATATACAACAAAATGCCATTTAGGCAAAGACTGTCAATTGTTCTTATTATATTTTTTCATTGACATTTGGTCATTTATTGGACGCTTTTATCCAAAGCGACTTACAAGGTGAGCACAGGGTTCATCACAACATCCCTGGAGCAATGAGGGTTAAGGGCCTTAACTTCAGTGGACCTGGGATTTGAACCCCCAACCTTCAGATTGATAGCCCAACGCCCTGACCACTGAGCTACCACGCCCATATATTAAACCCCCCCCCCCCCAATCAACATGTCAGAAACATCCCCATTCTAAATGCATTACATTAATGTGGCGCTGAAGTGAGTGAGTGATGTAATCGCTCTGGAAAGGAGGTGGGGGGGTTATTTTGTGGGGGTATTATTCTCAAAGTGCACTTTAGACAGCGTGGTGCGTTCTATGTTTTCTGGAGGGCAGAGGGCGAATGTAAACTTAAACGACTTGCGCACATCTGTCCTTATTTTTTTTAAACGAGCTCTCTTAAAATAAGTTTAATTATTCCGTATCCCGCTCCATCTCGTTGCCGTCGCACTTCGAAGGAAATGAGTATTTAGGGTTCTTAAAGATTGTTGCAGACTGATTACATCACTCGCTCATCTCACTGCTGCATTGTTGTCAGTATTGAAATTAAGACAAAAAATGTTTTTCTTCCATGAAAATGCTTTGGTGGTGTCGATGTTGAATTCAGGTATACTGTAGTTCGGATAAAACATATCTCTTAAACCAGGATTAAAATACATATATTTGTTTTAAGATTGTTCACATGTCCTTTATAATTGGACAGATATAGCTCACTGGTTTTATTCATTTAAATACGTTTTCTAAATGTTACCTTGGAGACTGATTTCTGATCACTGGTTTCGATCTCAGGCTGTCTGTCGGCAAAGGTCACTTCCCGAAGCTTGTTGACTGTGCCCATTTTCATTATGACAACGTCGACTTCGGTTCCATTCAGGTAAGTCTTATTAGTTGGATAATCGTGACAATGCGAGCACAATGTGTAGCATGTGATCAGAGTGTCCTGCTGTATGTGCATCATAAACATTTGGTTATTGTAGGCCAAATTCACAACCAATACACCAAGAATTACATCATTTTGTGCCACTCTACTTTAAAAGATCCTGGGTTCCATTTCAGGTTAGGGGCAGGTGATAAATCATCATCTTATATTACAGTTAAAAAAAAAGGGGGCTAAACAGTGATCATTAATCCATAGTCCAACAAAAAGCAGGCCTTAAATTTAGAATAGACTAATATTTAGGTCAGAGCCAAGTCATGGGTGTGTGTGTCAGAATAAATCACAGCTATGGGCTTTGACATCTTAGGAAAGCAAAAAGGCAGTACAGAGCCGTGATCATCTTCAGAATTGAGGCAGGCACTGAAGATATGTGTTATAGTGCTCAAAATTATAAATAGAACTCTTTTAGTGTGTGTAGGTACTTACCCTGCACGTTAATACCATGCATTTTGTATACGTTAGGTTACTGTTCCCCACACATAAGCATCAAGCTGCTCCATAAAACCATGGAATGTAGGCTGTTTGAAAGAAATACCCTGTTAATGACCCGAACACATATTTATTCATGACCCCGTGATGCATCATGATAAACCAGGTCAAACTGTCAGCTAGTTCATGTTGTTAAATAAGTCAACACGTAACCTCCAGGGGATTTGGAAGGAGTATTTGTTACTCTTATCTTGCGCTGGGTGTTGGCTGAATGTTTTGGTATTGTGATGTGCTGCACATGTGAGTCTGACTGCATCTGAGTGCAGTGTGCGTTCCTGGATTACTGACTCATTATTTAAAGGTGTTTATTCAGTGATATTATGTTGACGTGAGGATTAAATTCCCGTCATATAGATCGTACTCATCATTTTGACTGATCTGTGTGTGTGTGTGTGTGAGAGCGAGAGGGAGAGAGAGAGACTCTGTGATGTCTATTGGCTCCCATTTTTGTGTTCTTAGTTTAAGGAATGCAAAACACCTCTGCCAAATTTTCCCATGACCTTTGCATGCTTTTGTGCTGAGTCTGATTTCCCCTCTCATTTATGTTTCTACATATCATTAAAATTCAAGACCGATTGATTATTAAGTGGAATTTTATTCATTTTATTCATTCACTTCGAACCCCGTTTTCAGTTCGATCGTATAGATTTTCATCCAACTGCACATTTATATACAGTGGTTACAGCTGAGTAACAGCTAAGACCAAACTTTTTACTTTAAAAAAAGTGGGATTGGCGGAAATTAGGGATGAATCAGTTGTTTGCTCATCAAATGCGATTGCACACACCACCCACTCATCTCCCGTTTAATAACGTTCTCTGTGTAAATATTATCTGAACCTGCCATCAATTTGAAATAATGTGCTGTAATGATTGACATTCTGAAGGCGGAAAATTGTGCTCATAGTCCTATACCCATCCATTATCTTCCACTTGTCCGGGGTTCGGGTCGCGGGGGCAGCAACCGAAGTAGGGAGACCCAGACCTCCCTCGCCCCAGTCACCTCCACCAGCTCGACTGGGGGAACCCCGAGGCGTTCCCAGACCAGCTGAGAGATATAATCCCTTCAGCGTGTCCTGGGTCTTCCCCGGGGCCTCCTTCCAGCCGGACTTGCCTGGAACACCTCCCTAGGAAGGCGCCCAGGAGGCATCCTTACCAGATGCCCCAACCACCTCAACTGGCTCCTTTCGATGCCGAGGAGTAGCGGCTCCACTCCGAGTCTCTCCCGGATGACCGAGCTTCTCACCCCGTCTCTGAGGGAGAGCCCAGCCACCCTGCGGAGAAAACCCATTTCGCGATCTTGTTCTTTCAGTCATTACCCAAAGCTCATGACCATAGGTGAGGGTTGGAAAGTTGATCGACTGGTAAATCGAGAGCCTTGCCTTGTGGCTCAGCTCCTTCTTTACTACAACAGACCGGTATAGGGTCCGCATCACTGCTGACCCCGCCCCCATCCGTCTGTCAATCTCACGCTCCATCTTACCATCACTCGTGAACAAGACCCCGAGATACTTAAACTCCTCCACTTGAGGCAAGATCTGATCCCTTATAGTCTTATATCCCTTATAGTTTTATGAAATATGATCTTTTTTAATTTGGAATTTTTACCTACACACACACACACACACACACACAGCAGCGTTCACACACAACCTCAAAAAGTAAACACATACATGTGCACCTCACAATGCATTATTATAAACAAGTGTTCAGCACGAAACCTCACTCCAGACATTACACACATCACTCCCAGCAGTCCATATAAGGCCCCAATGGCAAATCAAATGGCACATTCATAAGGATCCTGTCAGTTTGTAAATACTTTAAACATCTAACTGTACGGGGCTTAAATTGTGTTCAGTGAAATGGGGTACAAAGTGAAGCCTCCTGATGGTTAATCGTCACCCCACCGGTGACTGTAGGACAACAAAATAATATATAAATCCTTCTTTAACTTAATTACATATATACCAGTTCTATATGCTGAATACATCGCTGTCATGTTGAGGTCTGTTGATGTTTTGAAAACTTAAAATGGGGAATTCTGTCATAGAAATATAATTGACGTTTTCTTTCCAGCACATTTTGAAAATACATTTAAGAGACGTGCTACACATGACGTTTGATCAGAGCGTTTTCTTTTTTTTAAATAATTTATTGCTTACGTTATGTATTTATTTTAAGAATTACCATGATCCTTTACTGCCACTGTAAATTTAAAGCGCTTAACTCTCTTAGTGCAAAATGTGCAACTGCAGTGCTGCTGTAAAATCTGTTATGTTGTAAGCATGAGGAAGCTGATCGAGCTCATAAGGATGTGAAACAGTGACCGATTTCACACTATTGTTTGCAGGGATCTTCCCAGTTTCCTGTAACTGAAGTCTATTAGAGGCAGGATCCTGAGTTGAAAGGTTAAAATGATATATTCTGGGTGTTTTCTTTATACACTAACCGTATGCCTGTTTGTTTGTGTTTGTGTGTCTGTGTTACCCATCAGCTCCAGTTTGCAAGCGAGCAGGGAGATGCTAGCTGGAGCTCAGCCAGTGCCAAAGACCTCGTGTTCCTTGTGCAGGTTTCCTGCCAGGTGGGTGGTCTCACCCGCTTCAGCTAAGGATTATTAATAAACACCGTTCCGTAATAATTAGGCTCGTTAAGAAAAACACGTGACGCATTCCACGATATCAGTTTGTTTCATCGAATGAACTACAGGCGTTCCGCAGGCCGACTGACTGCATGACACCTTATTCTTTATTTTGAGATCTTGAGATATTCTAGATGCAGGCTATTCTGGTCAACGCAGATGTCTTTATTTGGAACAACTTCTGCAGAAAAATAAGGAAGGAGATCATCAATGAACCTGCGTTCATGTGGAAACAATAACACAGATATAATTCTTAAAAATATTTTTGTTATAAATATTAAATTTGACTTTCTGAATCTGCGTCTTCAGGCAGTTTAATTGGAAATCCTGAATCTCCATTGGATTTTAATGTGTACATGAATTTTTATTTGTTTATTTGCTCTGTAGCTCCAGAGTACTTCTTAAATATTTTCCCAATAAACACCGGGATAGGCTCCAGCATCACCTTATTAAGGAAGCAGCTTGGTAGTGACTAAGTAAAGAGAACGGCCCTAATTAGTAATAACCCATCTAATCTCTGCTGTCCTCTCTTTTCTGTATGCAGGGTAAGATGTGGATGGTGCGTCGCTCATACGAGGAGTTTCGCACCCTGGATGCTCACCTGCACCAGTGCATCTATGACCGCCGGTACTCTCAGCTCCTGGCCCTGCCATCGCTCTGTGAGATCGGGGAGAGGACTGAGGTTAATCTCTCTCGGATTTGGACTGATTTCCATGCCGCAGCACCTCTAACGTTGCCCTATCAGCACCCAATGAGCAAAGACACTTGTAGCCGAGACACAGGGTGCTTATTAGAGGAGTTCTACAGGAGGTGTTTGGGGTGTAAAAAGAAAGTGCACTCGACTCCCTGTATCACTCCGCCACTTGTCCAGCTATTTGTAAATCGATTACAGCAACTTGTACCCTGATACGGTGGCTTAGTGGTTTAGCACGTTCGCCTCTCAGCACTAGGGATTCCCGGTTCGAATCCCAATCTGGGTGGAGTTTCCATGTTCTCCCCGTGTCCGCGTGGGTTTCCTCCGGGTTCTCCGGTTTCCTCCCACAGTCCAAAAATATGGATCAAGTCAATTGAGTTCTCCAAATTGCCCCATATAGAGTGTGTGTGTGAGTGTGTGCCCAGCGATAGATTGGCGCCCTGTCCTGGGTGTATCTTCCCAGCGCCCGAACATTCTCCCCTGGATGGGCATGGGGAACCCCCCCACGACCCTAATAGAGGATAAAGCGGGAGATAATGAATGAATGAATGAATGTACCCTGATCATGGGGTCTAGTGCTTGTCGTCATTTTTTATGCACGAGTTTTTCCATAAATGGTCTGTGGTAAAGAAATAGAATCCAATATGTTTTTATCAGGCGGCATGGTGGCTTAGTGGTTGGCACGTTCGCCTCTCAGCGCTAGGGATTCCCGGTTCGAATCCCCATCTGGGTGGAGTTTCCATGTTCTCCCCGTGTCTGCGTGGGTTTCCTCCGGGTTCTCCGGTTTCCTCCCACAGTCCAAAAACATGGATCAAGTCAATTGAATTCCCAAAATTTCCCCATATAGAGTGTGTCTGTGTGAGTGAGTGTGTGCCCAGCGATGGATTGGCGCCCTGTCCTGGGTGTATCTGCCCGAGACGTTCTCCCCTGGATGGGCATGGGGAACCCCACCGCGGAGATAATGAATGAATGAATGTTTTTATCTATTGGGTATCAGGTGACGAAGGGCCTTACTAGCATGGCACAGTCTACAAAATATCGACATCCACAGTGGCCTCCAACATTTGTTATTATTACTCCATTCACACCGTTTTCTTTTTCTTCATGTCTCCCTTCCAGCTCTTCGGTCCCATGCTGTCGGAGTACCTGAGCCGACTCTCTGTGATCGTGGACAGTAAGCTGAACTGTGGGCCTGTGCTCACCTGGATGGAGGTGAGGGGGGAGGGGAGGGGGGGCTACAGCTTTGTATAAATATGATGAGACGACGTATTCCTGCCGTCTGAAAAATAGGACGTTTACGTGTTACACCTACAGTGGAGAAGTAAAGCTAATTCAAGAACTTTTCGTTTCTTTTTATTCAGATCGACAATCATGGCAATCGGTTTATGCTGAAGGAGGAGGCTTCTTTAAACGTGCCAGCAATCGCAGCCGCGCACGTCACCAAGCGCTACACTGCCCAAGCCAGCGACGAAATCTCCATCGAGGTAAACGTGCTCAAAGACTCGATTTCCACTCTTCTGTTTAAATGAAGATGGAGGGAGTGAGTTTGTTTCCACAGTGTTTTCATGAGCGGGAGTTGACGACGGCTCCCGTCTCTCCTGATGGTTAATGTGATCTTATACGCGTGGATGAAGCTCGCGACTAAAGCAGACCTTTTTATTTCTTTTCCATAACATGACTGTATTTATGATAATCAGTTATATCATATTGCGGCACGGGGGCTTAGTGGTTTAGCACGTTCGCCTCTCAGCACTAGGGATTCCCGGTTCGAATCCCCATCTGGGTGGAGTTTCCATGTTCTCCCCGTGTCCGCGTGGGCTTCCTCCGGGTTCTCCGGTTTCCTCCCACCGTCCAAAAACATGGATCAAGTCAATTGAGTTCTCCAAATTGGCCCATATAGAGTGTGTCTGTGTGAGTGAGTGTGTGCCCAGCGATAGATTGGCGCCCTGTCCTGGGTCTATCTGCCCAGCGCCCGAAACGTTCTCCCCTGGATGGGCATGGGGAACCCCCCCCCCCCGCGACCCTAATATAGGATAAAGCAGAAGATAATGAATGAATGAGTTATATCACATTAATAAAGTATACAAATACCCTGAAATTAATTAATTACGTATGGATTTTATTCTGAAAATGAGTCCAGTGTAGAATTCTCACATCGGTTTCCTTCTCCTCTTCCTCATTTATCCACTTTATTCTTGTCCACCCTCCCCAGTCTTTGTTCCATATAAAGTGGCTCTTTCTGGGCCAGAGAACAGGGTCACCTGGCACATTTAGAGCTTCTTCTTTTTCTTTTTTTCCCCCCCTTCCTCTTGTCTATTAAGCTCTCTTGATTTCTGTCAGTCTTTGCACCACGTCCCTTGTCTGGTCTCTTCGTGTTATTCCAACGTTTTAATGAAGTCTGCTTGCTCTATTTAACTTAAACGTCATGTCATCCCTCCACTTATGAAGCACCACCTCATCTCCCTGAGAGAAGTTACTAAATAACTGTAGAACGTGTGTGTTGACTGATCAGTACAGCTGTTGTCTGCATGCCTGCCTGTGAATGTTTAGTCTTTCAGAGCCAGGCGCAGATGTGGAACTTGTAGAACATTATTAACATGTATTACATGTTCTAGAATTATTATTATTTTTTTACATAACTCATCTGCACATTAATTGGCGAATAAAAAGGAGCTTTTGGACAGATCCTGTTTGAAAGCTAGAGGAATACAAGGGTTTCACTGCCCCCAGCAGGTGCTGAAGCTGTACTACAGCATCTTCAGGATATCATTTAGCAAATTTATAGGGGGAGGTGACCGCCTACTATCATCCCGTTAACACACAGGAGCTCGAATCATTCCACATTAGCTTTTAACAGTGTGTTTAATCACATTTATTATTTTTAACATTATTTATTAAGGGCGGCACGGTGGCTTAGTGTGGTTAGCACGTTTGCCTCTCAGCACTAGGGATTCCCGGTTCGAATCCCCATCTGGGCGGAGTTTCCGTGTTCTCCCCGTGTCCGCATGGGTTTCCTCCGGGTTCTCCGGTTTCCTCCCATAGTCCAAAAACATGGATCAAGGCAATTGAATTCTCCAAATTGCCCCATGTAGCGTGTGTATGTGTCTGTGTGACTGAGGGACACGGGGAGAACATGCAAACTCCACCCAGATCGGAATTCGAACCGGGAATCCCTAGTGCTGAGAGGAGAACATGCTAAACCACTAAGCCACCGTGCCGCCCGTAGAGTAACATCTCTTGTTATAATTACTGAGACAATATACACATAGGGCGGCACGGATTCCCGGTTTGAATCCTAATCTGGGTGGAGTTTCCCATGTTCTCCCCGTGTCCGCATGGGTTTCCTCCGGGTTCTCCGGTTTCCTCCCACAGTCCAAAAACATGGATCAAGTCAATTGAGTTCTCCAAATTGCCCCATAGAGAGTGTGTCTGTGTGTGAGTGTGTGTCCAGCGATAGATTGGCGCCCTGTCCTGGGTGTATCTTCCCAGCGGCTGAAACGTTCTCCCCTGGATGGGCATGGGAAACCCCCCCCCTCCCCCGCGACCCTAATATAGGACAAAGCGGAAGATAATGGATGGATGTATTATTTGTAAAAGCCTTTAGTTGTGACTTTAACATTTTTCAGCAACCTGAACATGCATGTCATTAAGGCTGTTTTTGTTTCTAAAGGTTGGTGACATCTTGTCTGTGATCGACATGCCCCCCAAAGAGGAAACTACATGGTGGAGGGGAAAACATGGCTTTCAGGTAAAAGTTCAAACTTCAGATCACTTGAAAAGTAATTTTATTGAACCCACAACTACATTCTGTTCAGATTCATTCATTCATTCATTCATTCATCCATTATCTTCCGCTTTATCCTCTATTAGGGTCGCGGTGGGGGGGGGGTCCCCATGCCCATCCAGGGGAGAATGTTTCGGACGCTGGGCAGATACACCCAGGACAGGGCGCCAATCCATCGCTGGGCACACACTCACTTACACACACACACTCTATATGGGGCAATTTGGAGAACTCAATTGACTTGATCCATGTTTTTGGACTGTGGGAGGAAACCGGAGAACCCGGAGGAAACCCACGCGGACACAGGGAGAACATGGAAACTCCATCCAGATGGGGATTCGAACCGGGAATCCCTAGTGCTGAGAGGAGAACATGCTAAACCACTAAGCCAGCGTGCCGCCCTGTTCAGATTTATAAATATTTACTTTTAATGGAGAGTAAAACATCATGAACAGAAAAAAAAAAAGAAAAGAAAGTGGAGCAGCTGGAGAGGTGTTTCTCTTCCGAGCCGTCGGGGTTGTTGTGTTCGGTCTCCTCTGCCAGCTGGAGGCTGCATATAAACTCACGCACCACCTACTACACAGTACATCAAGCTGTAGGCGAGAAGAGATAGTATGTTTTAAATATAGAATAGGCGTTAAGCAACAGGCAAGAACTTCCCAAATGACTTAGAGAATAGTAAGCCATGCGTCCACCGCGCACCATCCTCCCATAATTCAACTAGAGCTCAAACGTGATCGCGGAATAGTGATAGTCTACAGTTCATTACAGTTATCAATTATTTATTATTAATAAGAATATTTGGAGTAGAGGCACGGTGGCTTAGTGGCTCCTCTCAGCACTAGGGATTCCCGGTTCGAATCCCCATCTGGGTGGAGTTTCCATGTTCTCCCCATGTCTGCGTGGGTGTCCTCCGGGTTCTCCGCTTTCCTCCCACAGTCCAAAATCATGAGTCAAGTCAATTGAGTTCTCCAAATTGCCCCATATAGAGTGTGTGTGTCTGTGTGAGTGAGTGTGTGCCCAGCGATAGATTGGCACCCTGTCCTGGGTGTATCTGCCCAGCGCCCGAGACGTTCGCCCCTGGATGGGCATGGGGAACCCCACCGCGACCCTAATAGAGGATAAAGCGGAAGATAATGAATGAATGAAAAGAATATTTGGAGTAGAGGCATGGTGGCTTAGTGGTTGGCATGTTCTCCTCTCAGCACTAGGGATTACCGGTTCAAATCCCCATCTGGGCGGAGTTTCCATGTTCTCCCCGTATCAGGGTGAGTTTCCTCCGGGTTCTCCGGTTTCCTCCCGCAGTCCAAAAACATGGATCAAGTCAATTGAGTTCTCCAAATTGCCCCATATAGAGTGTGTCTGTGTGAGTGAGTGTGTGCCCAGGGATAGATTGGCGCCCTGTCCTGGGTGTATCTACCCAGCGCCCGAAACGTTCTCCCCTGGATGGGCATTTGGAGTGTTATGCGTCATTCTGCTCTCTGTGATTCCTCACACAGTAAAGAGATTAGCCAACAACCTGCTTAATGGAATGATTATTAATAAAAATGAGGGTGAGCGGAGTGATGGGAGCTCTGAATCGGCCTGTTTTCCTTTCCACTGTAGGTTGGCTTTTTTCCCAGTGAGTGTGTGGAGCTGATTAATGAGAAGAAGCCTCAGGCTGTCAGCGCTCCTTCAGCCAAGATGGGTACAGAGCTCCATCCTTTAATCCTTCGTTTGTGGTCGAACCGTTTAGACTTTATCGTGACCGAGTGCCATTCTCTCAGTAGAGTGTGAAGCAGCGAGCTCCAGACCGGGAGCCGCCGGTGCACCGATCCCGTCTTCACCCACATCAGGTGAGCTTAACCTACAAAACTGACCCGCTGAAATGGTCCAGCTCTCATAACAGAAAAATACACTTTTTCATTCTGCGATGTATGAGGATCCACATTATTATTATTATTAAACAATCCAAACACATTAGACATAATGTTATTGTTTTAACACTAAGAGGTGCGGTCTGAAACGCCATAATCAACAGTATGGACTAAATGTAACCCAGTAATTTCAAAATAACTCACTTTTATATAAGCAAATTCAATGAATACACGTCTTCAGACCCACTACTGCAATCCTATCAGTGTCCCGTGAAGTGTAAAGTGTTTGACGTGATTTAATAAGTGTGTATTATTATGAATAAATCAGACCTCTTTCCTGTGATTTATTCTCAATAATGCACCTCAACTGCCTTTTACAAACACACTATAATAAAAGAAACAAGTTTTGATTCATAAATACATTTATTTAAAAAAAATCGTTACTAACCTGGTATTCTGTGACATAATCTAGTCTAGTTTTTCTTAATGTGAACGCTGCTCAGGATGCCGAACAAATACTGCCAACTAGTGGCCAAGTTACAGAATGTAGTTTAATTTTTTAATTTAAAAAAATCACACATTGATACAAACGTGAGTGTGATAGAAGTGTTTGTTTCTGCTGATTTGTGACTGATGCATTGTTGGACCGCGTTTTTTAATAATGTCTGAAGATCATGCGGTGCATTTAATCTAGATTTTAGGAAACGTTATGATGTGTTATCCGTGTCTATCTTTTTCTGTCTCTGTATCTTTCTCTCTCAGTTCTTCAGCCTTGGTTCCTAAGATTCACCGGTAACACTTTCCAAAAAGGAAATTAACATCCTCCGTCCATATTAACTTCTCTGACTAACAGACACGTTGTATGTTCTGCCCTGGGCAGAGTTATCGAGAGGACTCGAGCCATTTACACAACGAGCAGATTGCATAAGGATCAGGAGTGGGTGGTGTAGGCAGCTACCGCACAGGATAAATCACAATAAAGTCGCCTGTCTGTTTCCTTCTGCTCGCTGTGTAAACCTCAGGCATCCCCCTGTATAAATCAGACGCTGTGTCTGAGTTACGGCACTTAATTAATTTTATGTGCATCCGCTCTGAGATTCCTTTTTAAATGCATTAACTCGCTAATTGTTCTAATGGTGATACTAATAACCGAGAGCTGTGAATAATTCTGCTGGCACTGAGCATCACTGTTGCATGTGCATCTGAATTCTAGGTCCGTTTGCTCATGCTGTACCAGAACTTAACATGTTCTTATCCGAGGACTCGATGCAGTCGTTATTCAGAAAACTCTGTGTCTTTTACATAAAGACAAACTGGTAAAGAATAGAAAATATAGAAACAAAATGTTTAATGCAGGCAGATGATTGAAATGGTGCTGGCATGTCGTTTTATTTGTCTTTTGAAGAGAAGATCATTTATTGACTGAGAAACATCATTTTAATTCCGTCAGTGATAAATATGAACCGGGCAGCACGGTGGCTTAGAGGTTGGCATGTTCTCCTCTCAGCGCTAGGGGTTCCCGGTTCGAATCCCAATCTGGGTGGAGTTTCCATGTTCTACCTGTGTCCGTGTGGGTTCTCCGGTGTTCTCCCCCAGTCCAAAAACATGGATCAAGTCAATTGAGTTCTCCAAATTGCCTCATATAGAGTGTGCCTGTTTGAGTGAGTGTGTGCCCAGCGACAGATTGGCACCCTGTCCTGGGTGTATCTGCCCAGCGCCCGAGACGTTCTCCCCTGGATGGGCATTGGGGAACCCCCCCCCCCCCCCCCCCGATCAGAAAGTTTTTCACTTAACGGTTTGGTTTTAAGTGGGCTTTTATTGTGAGGAGTAGATTCTGTAGGTGAAAAAATTATGTATTTATTTATTATTATGTTATAAAGCATTTTTATGTAAATGAAGTAAATTCTCAAGACTTTACGCCTTGTTGCAGAATGATTTCCCACAAAAATCTGACCCTGTAGTTTTTGGAAATCACGTGTTGGTTCTGTCCGTCTTTGGAGGGGGGTCGTGGGAAAAGTACTTATGTTTGATAGATGTCTTTCAACAGATTTCGTACTCAGTCCCTTATAGAGACGGATAGTCATTATAGAATCGTCATTAAACTACACCCGTGTCGTTTTCATCGTGGCTCTCTAATGTTGTTAATCATTTTGACTTGAATCTTTAAAAAATCCATAACTCCAGCACCATTTTCTAACAGCGCCCAACTCGCTTGCGATCACCATCCATTCCTTATTCCTGGAGTTCAGGTGCATTTCTATTAATTTATCTCCTCTCACTATCCCCTCCTTGCGGCAGTATCCAAGAAGCACGGTAAACTAATGGGCTTCCTGCGAGTCTTCATGAAGTCCAGACCCAGTAAGCAGAAGCTGAAGCAGCGTGGCATCCTGAAAGAGCGAGTGTTCGGCTGTGACCTGGGAGAACATCTTCTCAACTCTGGCCAGATGGTACCCAGATGCATGGCTTTTAAAACAATATTACCTTGTTGCTTAAACTGAATGCTGACCTGCATTTAATTTTGATGTCTTAGTTCCCCAGGTGCTGAAGAGTTGCTCCGAGTTTATTGAGAAGCATGGCATTGTGGATGGCATTTACAGGCATTCTGGGATTTCCTCTAATATCCAGAAGCTCAGGTCAGCATGGTGTTTTCATCTCTACACTTAAGAAATGAAAAGATTAAAAAATAAAATACTTATTGTAAGTGCACACGCCTACCTGTACACACTGCCACAAACTGAGTGTGTTTTATTAAAAGACACAAATCTGCGTTACGTTAGATTTGGATGTGAAGGACATTCTGCCAGATGGCAAGTAATAAGATTGCAGCTTCATTATGGATGCTCCAAATGTGTTGCATGCAAGGTTGGTTTTTAAAATCCCATGCTGTTTGTCTCTTCTCGCTTATACAACACCCTCCCGAGGTGCCACTTTCAGCTTCTTGTTTCTTCAGTCGTGTTTTTATTTGTTTGTGTAAAATCATTCCTATGAGACCACATCGCCACATAAAAAAAAAAATCCTCTCTTCATATTTTTTTAACGAAATAAATGGTGAATGCTGATTTAATTACTTTTATGTACAGATGAATTTAAATGCTCATTTGCTTTTGCCCATTTTAAACTCTCAGGTGTTTGGCAGCTGTATGCCGCCGGTGTTTAACGGCATTATTAATGTCATTACACTGTGAGCCAGCATGTATTTATATCTGTATATTTTATGGGTCACCTACTTTGTGACGGATATACCTCCAGTAATCAAGGCTGTGATTTGAAATGGAACGGTCTGAACGTTATTCTTATGATTTAAAGTTTAGCTCTAGTGTTTTAAATGACAAACTGTAAACTCAAACAGTCGGGAAGTCTTTTATTAAGGTGTGGTTACTCTGTGTGCCATTTCCAGGCATGAGTTCGACAGCGAGAACGTTCCGGACCTGACTAAAGACATGTACATGCAGGACATTCATTGTGTGGGCTCTTTGTGCAAGCTGTACTTCAGAGAGCTGCCCAATCCTCTCCTCACCTACCAGCTCTATGATAAGTTTGCTGTGAGTCCCCAACTCCTTTTAATATCCATGTTAATGCAGCGATCGCTTATTGACAGCTGTACATGATGCCCTGCATTGTGAATGTGGCGGTACTGAGCTCATGTGATGTTTATAGGATTGCATGGGGGAGATGACTGAGGATGAGCGCATGGTGAAGGTTCATGACGTCATCCAGCAGCTGCCACCACCTCATTATAGGTAAATAAAATGCACACACACACACACACACACACACACACACACACCACACATACACACATATATATATATATATATATATATATATATATATATATATATATATATATATATATATATATATTATATATTAGGGGTGAGCTGCAATATTCGCTGATTCAACGATTCGATTCAGAGAACCGTAGTCGACTATGAACCTAATAGTCGAATGTACCATTTTGACCACATGGGGGTGCCCATGGCTGCTGCTAAGCATTAGTTTTTTACATGAAATGTCTTTGTTTTTGTTATATATATATATATATATATATATATATATATATATATATATATATATATATATATATATATAGCCTTTTGTCAAATAAAATCCATCCTAATTTCTAGAAGAAAAAAAAGAAGAAAAAAACAAACAAAAAAAGATTTTCTTTTGTTAAAAAAACAAGTAAAATCTTTTTTTTAAAAAAATCTTTTTTAAAAACTACGCTTATAGCGCCATCTTGTGGTAAAATTTTAACTGATTCGACCATCAGTCGACTATAGGGAAAATCTGACGAATCAGATTCGACTATGAAAATCTTTAGTTGAAGACACCCCTAATATATATATATATATATATATATATATATATATATATATATATATATATATATATATATATATATGCGGCACGGAGGCTTAGTGGTTAGCACGTTCGCCTCTCAGCACTAGGGATTCCCGGTTCGAATCCCCATCTGGGTGGAGTTTCCATGTTCTCCCCGTGTCCGCGTGGGTTTCCTCCAGGTTCTCCGGTTTCCTCCCGCAGTCCAAAAACATGGATCAAGTCAATTGAGTTCTCCAAATTGCCCCCTATAGAGTGTGTATGTGTGCGTGTCTGTGTGTGAGTGTGTGCCCAGCGATGGATTGGCGCTCTGTCCTGGGTGTATCTGGCCAGCGCCTGAAACGTTCTCCCCTGGATGGGCATGGGGAACTCCCCCGCGACCCTAATATAGGATAAAGCGGATGCTTTTTTCATCTGTACCCAAACTCTAAAAAGCTGTAGGGATGTGAACATGGCTTCTGTGCCCATGTGCTGCGTGCACGCATGCATGGCTGGTGTGTGCAGTGTTGCACGCTACATTTCCTAATTTTTAGGACGGCCAAAAGAGTGAGGAATGCAGTGGGGTGGGAGTTTGTACAGTGGTTTCTGTTCTGTTAGCATATTGTGTATTGTTATTGTCTCTGCCTTTAGGCTGCTGTTCAAATAAAGGAATTCTTCATAAAGTGGTGCCTCTTTTGATGTACTTGTGGCTTACCATAGTGTGTGTGTGTGTGTGTGTGTGTGTGTGTGTCAGGACTTTGGAGTATCTCATTAAACATCTGGCACATCTAGCTGCCTACAGTGAAGAGACCAACATGCACATTAAAAACCTGGCCATCGTTTGGGCTCCTAACCTGCTCAGGTAATTATCCTGTGTTATCAGATCTATTAATCTCTACAAATAAAGAAATTACAATGTGTTTAGCAAGTAATTAATATTCTAAGTCAATTACCCTGTTTGTTAGTGGTTCCTGGATCCCATTTTAGCATTATTTGGGCTGAGGACAGGTTGCCAGTCTGTCACAGGGCAGACAAACAGAATTGCTCATCATCCCTTTAAAGATGAAGACTGGCCTTCTTTATATATTTTTTTTAATTTAAAATAGATGTTACCTAATGCATCCACATTCTTAAGGGAAAGACCGACTCACTTACATCTCCAGAAATCGATGAAGTCACTCGAGTCTGAACTCTGATCTGCATCCGATAGGAAACGGATTAAAAGCTGGCCGAGAGATGCCTGATTCCGAACCGTGCTTTCTGTTCCGCTGTTTATTGGGCGCTTTAGGTCAAAAGAGATCGAGGCAGCGGGGCTGAGTGGCGCCGATCCATTTAAGGAGGTGCGCATTCAGTCTGTGGTGGTGGAGTTTCTGCTCACCAACGTGGAGGTGCTGTTTAGTGACTCATTCACCTCGGTGGGACGCATCAGCGCAGGTATGTTTAAGTCTTCTCTGAATGGTAGAAGAAAACCTCTGAATAGTGACAAAAGTGCTAACATTTTTTTAAAAGTTTTTAGCTCCTGCTCTCTCCTACTCCCAGCTTTGTGGGCCTATGAGCATGAGATATAAAAAGCATTTAAAAAAATATATATGAAAACTTTTCTGTATTGATTTGCCTCCCAGAGGGTCACTGTGCAGCGCAGTAAGGTCACTTTAGATAAAAATGGGTTTGTGATGAATTTATAATCAAACAGGCAGTTGCAGTATATGTGTTTCCATGACAGCAGGAGGCCCGGAGCGCAAGATCCCACAGCGGCCCCCAAGAACAAGGCTGGTTAGCCTGCAGGAGGCACGTGGGAAGATCCCAGAAACCGCTTCCACTGCTCTTTACCAAGACTCAGATCTCCGGCGCTTCTCTGTAATATAGGGCCCAAGAATATTTCAGACTGTTTAGCGATGAACAGGCTTTAAATACCCAGATTCCTCGCCTGCACGAGGAGGCCTGTGTGTGTGTGTGTGTGTGTTCGGTGCGTTTAAATTCCTAGTTTCTAGAAAAGGGGCTGATTTATTGTCTTGTTACATAAAGTCTTGCATTCTTGTATGCAAATAAAATAAGACGGACAGTATTTAAGGCTTCAAATGTCACGTGTAATCAAAGAGTCCTCAGCAATGTTGCTCTAAATTATATATCGTTTTATACAAAACAAAGGCTTGGTTTTTAGAAAACGAAGTCTAAAATGTTCGATCATAATCCAAAAATATGCATTTATGTTCAGATGGTAGATAAATGATTTTGGATTTTGAGAACGAAATAGTTTTGCTCTCCTTAAATTAACAGGCCCGTGAATAAGAGCTGATGCTGCCTGAGATTATACGATATTGATGTTAATTAGGAGAAAAACACTGCAAGGCTATTTACCACAGTGTTTGTAACGTACATTCACACACGAGTTCGTAATTTAAGGCCGCTGCACTCCTTACCACTGACCCAGTTTTATCTGTGTCAGCAAACGTATTGTATATCAGTTGTACACCATTCAATTTTACTAAGATTTTGTAATTAAAATGTGTACGTTTCTAATAAAGTCTTATATGTAGTCTAATAAAGTGTTTTAATCTGCATATATTTGCTCACGAATAATAATTATAAACTGGTATTTCCATCCTTAAATCTGATTGGCTGACCGCTTTACATTCGTATTAATGCACCAACTTATTATTATTATTATTATTATTATTATTTTTAATATTAAAAGCGATGAAATGATTTGTGTAACTGTTCACCGAATTGAATCATCTCTGCATCGTACTGCGTCATAATTGAACTGAACAAAAACGCTGGAGCGAATTTCTCGTGAGCGTAGAACAACTCAAACAAAAGGCTCCAAACCAAACTGTTCCAGTTTACCAGAAAAGAAACATGCGAAACATTACTTTAAATCATTTACCATTAATGAAAATGTACAGATTAATATTAACAGCAAACCATTTTCTAACATGCATGTGTGTATATATAAAATATGTAGTTATATTAATAAGGTTATCAATGTAAAATTTGGTGGTTCAAATGTGAAGTCCACTAAAATTGCCAGCGGAGGCACTTGGGTCGCCCCCTCATTGATTCAGGGGTCATGTGTCATGTCTGACCCTGTGTTTTCACCCCAACCATCAAGTTGAGATAAATGCAAGTTGCTTTTAATTGTGCAAATGATTACAACACAATTTTCTTTTTTCTAATTTAAATCTTTTTCTCAATATGAATCCTGCCCACCAAAAAAAAGCCCCTTAAATTTGTTGTAGCAGTTCTACATTTTTCGTTTTTATAGATATTTGTGGATATTTATTGTAATGATCTTGCTCTTTATTTACGATGTAACTGGTTTGACTTGTGGCCTCATCAGCTGAGCTGTAAGAGCGTTTTATTGCAGAGAACTCTGGATGTTGCTTTGTGTTCATTATTGGTGTTCTAAGTCAGAGAATTAAGGTAAAACCGTCCCACCTCCGTTTAACTCGTGCTTCATTCGTCTGCTTTGCATATTTGTGCATCAAGCCGATCAACGTTGAACCCTATGCTTCCTGACGGGTCGTTTCAACGCCCCCTTGGCTTTACAGTTTTGTGTAATCGCTGTTGTGGCAAGCAGACATTAATCAGCGCTGGTGTCTTGATGTTATGCGAGCTTTGAATTTCACTTTGTAATCTTTATTTTTCAGCAAGTCTATGCGTCTATGTCGAACAAACCTGGTTTTATGCCTCTACTTGCTTTAGTTCAAAGAACTGAACAGTGATGTGGACAGCGCGTGCCTTTTCCGTTCTCAGGCTTTCCTGCCTTTTACTTTTATGAACAAAACACATTTCCTCTTCGCCTGCGTCACCTGCAGAGTGTCTAAAGTCTCGCCTGCCCACGTCTCTCCTGCGCTCGATCTAATCTCCTTCTCTCTTCTCCATGTTCAGCTCAACAGTCCCTTACCAGGCCCAAGTCCTTTGTATCCACCAGGCTGCTATCCCTGGAGGAGGCCCAAGCTCGATCTCAGGCCCCTCTGCTCCTTCAAGGACCTTCTCATCTCCTCCACGATCGCTTCCACACGGTGCTGGACCATCCCGCTAACAGGTAAAGTGACGTGGTTCAGAAGTAACTATGAAGGACACGAAGAATGAAAATATTAATTCGACGTGCTCCATAATGAACCAGGAAACGAGCCGGAAAAGTGCGAAAGACAACCGGAGGGAGCTGGAAGATGTTCTTCGCCATCGGGAGGCCTGCGGGCTCAGGCCGTCGAAAACCCATCCGTATCAGCTCGCTGTTCCAGCCCTCCACCTCTCATGCAGGTAACCAAACTGCCAGGTTTCGTTAGTTTGGGGGTTTTCTTTATCATGGGCCTGATTTGTTCAGTATTAAGATGGAACGCCTACCAAAAACCAAAAACGGAACACCTACCTAGTTTTATTGCTACAGAAAAGCTGGTGGTATGTTTTGGTTATTCATTCATTCATTATCTCCCGCTTTATCCTCTAGTAGGGTCGCGGGGGGGTTCCGCAAGCCCATCCAGGGGAGAACGTTTCAAGCGCTGGGCAGATACACCCAGGACAGGGCGCCAATCCATCGCTGGGCACACACTCACTCACACACACACACACACTCTCTATATGGGACAATTTGGAGAACTCACTTGACTTGATCCATGTTTCTGGACTGTGGGAGGAAACCGGAGAACCCGGAGGAACCCCACGCGGACACGGGGAGAACATGGAAACTCCACCCAGATTGGGATTCGAACCTGGAATCCCTACTGCTGAGAGGCGAACATGCGAAACCACTAAGCCACCGTGCCGCCTGTTTTGGTTATGGGAAAGAAAATTGATCAGATTCATCAATATTGTCACCAAATTTTCAATTATTTCCAGGGAATAAAAATGGGGCTCTACACTTTGATTACCTTTTGCATTAAAGTCAAAGTAAACACACGTTCAATTGGCTCAGTAAATTCATTACAAGTTTCTAAAAACATCTTTAAATCCTTATAGACAACAACATACAACAACCTTTTTACTTGTACAATGTATTTGATTATTGATGCTTAATATGTGTATAAGGGCGGCACGGTGGCTTAGTGGTTTAGCACGTTCGCCTCTCAGCACTAGGGATTCCCGGTTCGAATTCCCATCTGGGTGGAGTTTCCATGTTCTCCCCGTGTCCGCGTGGGCTTCCTCCGGGTTCTCCGGTTTCCTCCCACAGTCCAAAAACATGGATCAAGGTCAATTGAGTTCTCCAAATTGCCCCATATAGTGTGTGTGTATGTCTGTGTGAGTGAGTGATGGTGTGCCCAGCGATAGATTGGCGCCCTGTCCTGGGTGTATCTGCCCAGCGCCTGAAACGTTCCCCCTGGATGGGCATGGTTTATATATGGGCGTGACCCTAATATAGGATAAAGCGGAAGATAATGGATGGATGGAATATGTGTATTAATTAGTACTTAATGTGATCATCATGGATATTTCTGTTCGGTGCTGTAGGCTGCAGGGTGGACAGTGTGACTCTGAGATCAGCTAAGAGTGAGGAGTCTTTATCGTCCCAACATAGCGGAGCCGGTAGGAATAACGACCCCTTTTAAATTTATGCTCCAAGTCTCCAGGTAATGTTTTTAAAGGATTTTATGATCATCTTCAGGTCAGGTAAAGCTGCAGCGCTTACGCCGGCCGCGCTCCAGCAGCGACGGCTTGTCCCTGGCCGCCTCCATGGACCCTCAGCTCCTGCTTCAGCAAACTCCGCCACAGATCCCGCCAAGTCGTTCCTACGACAGTTTGTTACCCGACGAGAGAAAAGGGGTCCACGAGGATGACGAGGACGAAGATGAAGAAGGTGTTTACATGCTTCCCGATTTCTCCCAAGACTCCGCCACGTCCTGGCTGGCCGAGGACGTCGCCGACTTCAGCCCCACTTTCCCTGACGAGGTGCCAATCGGGATTGGAAGCAGCGGCGCTGCGGTTCCTGGGGGCAGGGACTCGCCGCCGCCGGCCGCGCCCCCTCCATACCGCTGCCTGGGTCGCCAAGGTCATGCCCGGTCTGGAAGCCAGCGCTCGATCACTGAAGACCCAGATTCTGTGCTCAACCAATCAGAAGTGGCGGCTCGCAGGAGTTTGATTTTGGCGGCTGCCGCCCCCACCCAGCAAGTGTTTTGTCAGCCCAGGCCTCCAGCTGGGGCAAACGCTGCTTCTAACTCCAATCAGCACGGAGAGTCCAATCCCAGTCCCTCCCACAGCCAGCCTGCTGCGCCCTCGTCCTCCTTACCCACCGCTCAGCCGCCACAGGAGAGGCGCTCGTTCACCAAAAAGGTGGTGCATGCGCTCTCACCGAAAACACCAAAATCGCCTCCACTGGACATTTCAGACCCCATTTCTATCAGTGTACCTGCCAAGGTGAATTTATTTCCCCTCAGTTTTTACAAATACAGTACTGTACTGCTGATAAACTGAGACGCATAGCGACTGCTGGCTGTAGAGTCTTGTCAACTGCCCTCTTTATGGGTTCCTTGCTCCAAACTCACCGGCGTCCCGTGATTTCAGGTGTTGGAAATGATCGGTGGGCGAGCTGGTGAACTGCAGCCTGGGACACCAGGGGGTGGACCTCCTCAGCAACCTCAGATGATCTCAATGCTGCTCCGGTCCTGTGATTTTCAGCTCACCGAAAGCTGTCAGCAGGAGCTGAGCAACAAACTGGGTCCAGATACCAAAATCAGAGGGAGCAGTAAGTTCACAGAGCAGAGTTTATTTATTAATAATTTACCTTATGGCGGCACGGTGGCTTAATGGTTGGCATGTTCCCCTCTCAGCGCTAGGGATTCCCGGTTCGAATCCCCATCTGGGTGGAGTTTCCATGTTCTCGCCGTGTCCGTGTTGGTTTCCTCCGGGTTCTCCGGTTTCCTCCCACAGTCCAAAAACATGGATCAAGTCATTTGAGTTCTCTAAATTGCCCCATATAGAGTGTGTGAGTGTGTACCCAGCGATGGATTGGCGCCCTGTCCTGGGTGTATCTGCCCAGCGCCCGAGACGTTCTCCCCTGGATGGGGACTGGAGTTTGCATGTTCTCCTCGTCTCCGCGTGGGTTTCCTCCGGGTTCTCCGGTTTCCTTCCACAGTCCTAAAACATGGATCAAGTCAATTGAGTTCTAAAAAATTGCCCCATATAGTGTGTGTATGTGTGCGTGTCTGTGTGAGTGTGTGCCCAGCGATAGATTGGCGCCCTGTCCTGAGTGTATCTGCCCAGCGCCCAAAACGTTCTCCCCTGGATGGACATGGGGAACCCCCCCCCGCGACCCTAATATAGGACAAAGTGGAAGATAATGAATAATTTATTAATTACAAAATACAAAGAACATTCAAGGACTTAAAATAAGCCTGTTATTTCTTTCTTCTTATTTCTTTTGCAGACGTCATTGGTCCCACTGGCGTTCCCTTCCCCTCGCAGAAGCCCCCTCCTCCTCCACCTAAAAACCCAGCACGGCTAATGGCGCTGGCACTCACCGAGAGCGCCAACAAAGCTCTCCGGCAGGGCGCCTCTCCTCCGTACCGTCCCCGGCAGACCGGGAGTCCCACTGAGGCAGACGCGCGTTTCCAAAGGTCCCTGTCTGCAGAAGCAGGCATGGTGCTGTCTTCAGATGTAGACCAGCTGTATGCCACTGTGCGCCCCCTGGCTGTGTGGATGACCGAAGGCCAAAGTAAAACAAGTACCACTGAACAAGCTGCAGATGCGGCTCAGGAACAGGAACAGACTCACCACCAGGCCAGGTCTGTTAGACACTAAAAAGAAGAAATTGTGTTTAAACAACTTGTACTGTAAATCTAATTAAATTTTAAATAATATTAGCACAACCACAGTCCCGTGTTGAGAAAAATAGCCTTAAAATTCTGCTGTATGCTTTGCTGTTCACTAAAAAGCCACTGTGGTCTGTAACTGTTCCGTTCTGTGCCGTCAGGACACCGGGACACTTTCATCTGATACGTCCGTTTCTGACTCCGGAGCATCCAACACCGAGTTGTCGGTCAGCAACTCTTCTGCCGACAGCAAGAAGACCCCCAGTCCAATTTATAAAAATAATGAGCAGATTTCGTCCTCCTCGAAGCAAACGCTTAAGTCCAGCCCACCCTCGCTTAGTGAAGCCCCCCCACAGAGAAAACCCCCAGCCTACGGCCGGCAGTTCTCCGCTCCGCACCTCCAGCAAGAAAAGGCGGCGCTGGAGTTTATGAGCCTTCAGCAGGCCTCTTCTCAGATCCTGCACTCCAAGTCAGAAAGCTCTCCCTTGGTCCAAATCCAAGCTTTCCAGCCCATTCGTCCCAAAGTGACCCCCAAGCCGTGGACCTGCCCTCAACGAGGGCGCCGCTGTTCAAGCCTGATCGGCACGACCAAATGCGACGCTCGATGGACGGCGGCCATGTCCGACGTGTAGCGGGGCCCGCTCAAGTCAACCAACCGCTCGCGAGAGCCTTTTCCGAGCGCATTAGTGGCACGTCGGACGTTCTGTCCCGGTATCACGCGGCCAGAATGGCCCAAGCTGTGCCAGCTATGCAGCAGCAAGTTCAGCCACCTCACGTTCAACCAGCTTTTTCGTCCGCCGAAGACCCTTCCAATATGGAAAACCTGTATTATGAGATTAGTGCCCCTGAACATCCACAAGCGCCACCACCCAGCTATGCGCGACATAGCTACCAGAACATGAGGCTTGATGTGGATGGTAACCTCAGGATTTTGGACCCTGCCAACCAAAGGCCCCAGTCCCGAGGACATCAGCCACCTCCCTACTCACAAGTGCAAGGATCCTCCAGAGCTGCACAGCTTTGGTCGTCCGAGGCCACCCGTGCCTGGGCCGCAGCCCACTCACAGTCATTCTCTCATTCCCATTCTCACAATCATCCCAATAGCAACCCGTCCAGCTCGCATGGCCACCCGCGGCTGCAGCGTCAGACCTCTTCCTCGGTCAGGTTGACCCGCAGCGAGCTGCACCCTATTCCCTCTGCCACAGGCTTGGGCTTTTCAGTGGGACTGATGCCCCTGTCTGTGCACCAGCGTAGCCTGCAGTGTTCGATACGGTCGCCATCCTCCAACCTTATCTCCTCGCAGTTACATCCTTACTTTGAAAATGGAAGGGTCTGTTATCGTTTTTCTGCGGGACAAGTCGAGGAACCACTAAGCCACCATCAGCCCCCCAGCGCGTTGTCTCCTCAGACCCATTCGTCGCCACTGCAAGAACATAAGCCACCCTCCAAAGATGAGCCCATCTACATGAACTACCCCGTGGCTAGTCCTCAAGGAGCTGGAACAAATGTGAAGTCGTGGGCCACAACGGATCTGGATGGAGATGTTCAGCGAGCACCAGAACAATCCCCCGACGAGCACTCATTGTTGAATGAGCAGCAGTCACCAGACCGGGCTCTAGACCTGGAGAACCCCGCAATAAGTTTTGGTAGCCCTCCCCAAAACGACGGGCTGTTAGGTTCGAGAACAATGGATTCACATGGAGTGTCTGAGACGACACACTTTCACAGCCACTCGGATCCACAGAACTCCGAGCCTATCCCAGCCATGACTGGGAAGGACATCGCTTCTCTGCTAATTGAGAAGTTGGCTGAAGACGAACGAGAGGGTCAGAGTGTAGCCAAATCATCGTCTGCATCTTCTTCACCCCACGTTGACTACCCTCCTAACCCTTACCCCAGCCAACAGCAGCAACAGCGCCCACCTCCTCCCTACAATCTCTACAACCCAAGTCCTTCTCGGATTCATTTTGAGAACCAGATCATGCCACGAGATGGCCAAGGAGCTTTCCAGCGCCAAGACCCCATGCGTCGTTCTTCCAGCGGCCAGTACAGACAAGCCTTTGATGTCATGCCATCTGGGGACCAAGTTCTTAGGTTTTACCGAAGCCAAGAGTTACTCCCAGCCTCCCAAGGGCAAAGCACAAATCCGAACCCCTATCCACCCAGACCTCACTATCAAGATTCCTCAAATCCCTCTCGCAGTCCACAGGCACACCCAGACGCGCTCCATTCCTCTACTCCCCCCTTTGTGGCCTTCTCAAACCTAGCATTAAGCACACCACGAGGATATGGGGTCCAAACAGGGGTCAGTCCTTATAACCAATACCCATGCCAGGCAGGTCCGGTACTTCCCCCATACCCCAACGCCCCTAGAAGGGATGCGATCCTGGATCCGACCATTCAACCTCCAGGACTTCGAAGTCAGAGGGACTTGAATCAACAGGGTAGTCTCTCCGGTCCCAACTGGACCATCCACACTGAGGGCCAAACTCGCAGCTACTGCTGAAGCACAAACGTTTGCTTTCGTCAACATTAGGACTGGAAGCGAGGATCAGTGGGAGGAATGTCTTAAATAGCCCCACTGCTCTGCTGCATCGCTGGGCCTCGAGAGGAAAGGAAATGGATACGGACAGGAAGGAGACAGAGTATCAAAGAAGTGAACCGTAAAGTGGCTTAGATATGTAAACATTCCAGTTGACACTGTGTTGTCCAGCAGAGGGCGCCAGAGTTCTATGGCTGCTGTCCCTCTGAAGGGAGTATCAGGTATTCTGCATAGTGAATTGTTTTTTGTTTTTTTTTTCTTTAATTTTAGGTGCTTTTTGGTTCATGGTTAGCTCACTAGTCGACTACAAAGACGGAGAGTGGTCTGTAACGAGGGAATAAGCTCAGAGTTAAGCATGTTAATCTTATGCTGCTGATTGGTTTTATAAAAAAAACAAAAACATACAAAAAAACAGTTTGATTTTATTTTGCTTCAGTATTTTTCTGTTCGCAGTCTGACGTTTTTTTTTTTTTTTTTTTTTTTTTTTTTTCGTTTTTTTTTTGCTGCTTTTTAAACATTTTTTAAGTTAAATTAACTTCAGTACGAAGAAATCTTGTAAAATAGTTTTGTTTCGAAGATTGTGAAAAATACAATTATTTTAGTTTTATTCTTTGATTTTGTGTGCGAGAGACCGAGAGACAGAGAAAGAGAGAGGGGGGGACTGAGAGTGTGAGAATGTTTGTCTTACCATTTTCATAAAAAGATAATGAAGGAAAACACTGCCATTGTGTGTGTGTGTGTGTGTACGTTTGTGTGTGTTTAAGGAATGTATGGCACATCTGACAATGAGTACTGCATGGTGGATTTCATCACTTGGTGATAAAATCCCAAATCTTGCCTCAGTTGAAAAATAAGAATTAGGGAAATGGGGTTCTTTGGGGTTCTAACAGGTCTGGTTACCACGTATCAATCCCCCCAAAAAAAAAAAAAAAAAAAAGGTAACAAGCATCACTAGACTGACCACAGAATCAGTGCCGACACCTGGACTTTTTGGAGGTTTTTATATTTTTATATTCACTAACAAATTTGCTTTAACTCCCCGTGTACCAGCAATGTTACAGGAGGCTGGAGCTTTGTGTAATAAATAGCCCTGGTTCTCCACCCATAACCCAACTGAATTACTTTTTTTTTTTTTTTTTTTTTTTTTGAGCGCGGGAAAGAGAAAGACAGGTGTGTACTAGAGGAACCGCCTGGAAAATCTGATGCTACAGATAATGAGTATTCAGAAGCAAAGCGTTTCAGTGCTCCACCAACTTGAACGAACCACATCTGATATTCAGACCGATGAGAAACTGCTGGCTGGGTTCTAATATTTGACCTTTCAATCATTACCGTTATATCATTTGTACTTTGTTTTGATCTCAAGTGACGGGAAATGAATTTAACTCCGGAAACACAAAAGGTCTAACGAAATCACAGTGCGATTTGCGCTCGCCACCCTTTTTCTTTTTTTTTTATATTATTCTAAGGTAACATGTCTCGAGGGTTCAGAATCCGTGGAATTCTCAGTTCATCTAAATCTTTCACAAAATGTTCTAAAAATAAATGCAAATTATACCATTAGAAGAATCAGTGCAATACATTGATGATCTGAGACCTAAATAAATAAAACATAGTTTACATGATCTACACTATGTGGACAAATATGTCAGGACACGGGTGGTAATTATTAAATGGACACGTCTTTATCAGTCCCACGGACACCTTGGATCATTTTATGCGTTTAACTTTGGAACAGTTTGGGGAAGACAGTTTTTGTCTTTCAGCGTGACCAGCTACACAAATCAAAGCCTATGAAAGTCATGGTTGGTTGGGGAGTTTGGTGTCGGAGAACTTGATTGGCCCGCGCTGAACCCAGACTCTCATCCCACATCTTTGGGATGTATTAGTCCCTCTCATCCAACATCAGTGTCAGACCTTACCGACTCTCTTCTGGTGTTACAAAAGGCTGTAATTTGTAGGCATCCTTTTATTTTTGTCTATACAGTGTGGTTTAAAAGCAGCACACCCTGCTTTATCCAACCTGCTTTAACTTGGTAACAGGAGGAGACAGCAGGATGTTCCAAACTGCATCATTACCATTGAGTCTTCTATTTCAAGTGTCCTTGTTTTTTTTTTTCTTAAGGGTGTAAGTGAGATTTGTAACATTATCTACTCCTTAGTGGTTCAGACTATAATGGAAGGATTTATTCATAAAGTAAAGAGAAGCACGATGCCACCAAACTGTCCATTGGTCCAAATTCTATTCTAATTCCAATGGATCTTCTCACTACAACGTTTTCTCTAAAGCCACACCATTAAGTCTTAAATCTTGTGTTGGTCCCTGCGATCCGATTCGGTTTCTTTTCTTCGACGGTACTTCGGTACTTATTGTGGCCAAATCTTAAGTACAGCAACTATGAGCAGAAACAGGGTTCAGCTTCACGGCATCGTCACTTTGAAATTCAGTGCAATATGACGATGTGTGAATCTCCATGATCAGTCCTCACAGGACCTACCTTACCTTACCTTACCGTAACCACACCCGGCTCTGAAATGTGGGCACACCTAGGAAGCGCTCCGCTAAATGGCTTCGGCGTGATTAATTTGGGTTGTGCTTTCATTCTATTGGAGGGCAGCTTTAACAGAACACAGCCGCACGTCTCGCAGGGCGGAGCCGTGCTCATTCTCTTAGGGGTTTTTTTGTAGTAACCGTTGGCTTTCCTTAAATACCTGTTTGGGTGATGTGTGTGGGCGTGAAACTTACCTCATGAGTCAGTGTTAATAAAGATGCTTAAAGCCTTTAATTGTTGTATTTTAACTCGGCCCTACTACCTGTACAGTTAACACGTTGCACAGTGTATTTTTGTTCGCTGCTCAATAGTGAGCAACTTATTCGACCACTTTCAAAGGTACTTAGTTTATTAGTACGAGGCGTGTCCGTATGCAACTGAGGATAAATAAGAATGCTCTTTCTTTTTTTTTTTTTTTTAAGTGTATCTATGCAGCGAGTAAGTTCCAGGAAAATACTTGTATTTCTTACCACTTGTAACCATTTCCCCCCCAAATGGTTGGATGTGAGGTTTTCAGTAAATACGAGCGAGTGGGTTCTGTGTGTGCATGTGTTGGTTTATGTGCTTTAAACCTGATCATCCTGTCGTACGGTCTCTTCTGCCTTTAGCACTTTGCGAAGAGCAGTTCATCCTATTTTGTAATATTTACCGATGTGTGAATAAAAACCCCGTTGCATCAGTTCTAAATGGTGACGTCTGCTATGTTTGTTGGGGCCGCAGGGTGAAATAATGAACAACCTCACAGTTGGTCACATCATCGACGACTGGGGATTAAATTGTGGATTGCGGTTGTGGCTTAAAATCAAGTGGCAGTAAAATATTAGGAGTTTGTCATCAGGTTGAAATTGTGGAAGGTGTTAAGGGAGCACGAGAGAAATCATTCTCTCACATGTGTATTAAGCCCAAATAGTTTCTACCTTGTGACACATTGTGTAGTGTGCAAAAAAAAAAAAAAAAAAAAAGACCATACTGCGTGATCCCACTCCTCCATCATCGATTTAAAACCCTTCGTGACGCATTCCAAAAGCTTTAAAGGGCAAAATGTGACCAGATGCCCAGTGTTATAGATGTGAAAATACTCATTTTTGACACTAGGGGGCATGTTTTTTAAGGACTGGGAGTGAAGGAGATGGTGCTTATGTTTTGTATGTCCAACCTACACGATCATACTCTATTTCAAGAGTCAAGAAAATTTTGATGAGATTAGAACGAAATTATGGGTCACGGACCCCGATTACCCTGTTATTTTAAAATTAGAATTTAAATTTAAATTTTAAAGAAGAAAATTAGATTTTTTTTTTAAATACAATATATAGATGTGGAAATGTGAAATATAATAGAATATATGTGAAATATAATACACATATATTCTATGAATATACAACTATGAATATAAATATAATATGTAAATATATGTATAAATAAAGGCGGCTTAGTGGTTTAGCACGTTCGCCTCTCAGCGCTAGGGATTCCCGGTTCGAATCCCCATCTGGGTGGAGTTTCCATGTTCTCCCCGTGTCCGCGTGGGTTTCCTCCGGGTTCTCCGGTTTCCTCCCACAGTCCAAAAACATGGATCAAGTCAATTGAATTCTCCAAAATTGCCCCATATAGAGTGTGTCTGTGTGAGTGAGTGTGTGCCCAGCGATGGATTGGCGCCCTGACCTGGGTCTATCTGCCCAGCGCCCGAGACGTTCTCCCCTGGATGGGCATGGGGAACCCCACCGCGACCCTAATAGAGGATAAAGCGGAAGATAATGAATGAATGAATGAATGAATATATAAATAAATATGGACAAAAGTATTGAGACACTTCTTAACTTTTAAACCAGAAATTATGGACAAATGTATTTATCTTTGTGGAAAACATTTATTAAAAAAAAACAAATATAAAGGTTTGATTGGATAAATTGCAATTGTTTGATTACAAGAACGGGGCGGCACGGTGGCTTAGTGGTTTAGCATGTTCGCCTCTCAGCACTAGGGATTCCCGTTCGAATCCCCATCTGGGTGGAGTTTCCATGTTCTCCCCGTGTCCGCGTGGGTTTCCTCCGGGTTCTCCGGTTTCCTCCCACAGTCCAAAAACATGGATCAAGTCAATGATTTCTCCAAATTGCCCCATATAGAGTGTGTCTGTGTGAGTGAGTGTGTGCCCAGCGATAGATTGGCGCCCTGTCCTGGGTGTATCTGCCCAGCGCCCGAGACGTTCTCCCTTGGATGGGCATGGGGAACCCCCTCCGCGACCCTAATAGAGGATAAAGCGGAAGATAATGAATGAATGATTACAAGAACATGCAGAGAGGGAGATTAGAGATACATGTCACCCCTCTGACTGTTTTAGGAAATGGAATTGATGTTTCGATGCTTTAAACCAAAGGCCTCAGTGTTATTTTTTTTATGGCTTTTGAGTTTTAGAGGTCCGGTCTATAGGGCTCATTTCCTAAACTAGGATTGAGAGACGGATTGAAGATGCCTGAGAGACATCACAGTCAAACTTCAATACCTATTTCTAATGTTCACCTTAAAGTATATATTTGCTGCATCAAGTAAATTTTTACAGAAGCAGCTGTGTGTTATATCATGAAACCTGATGTATAGATCTCCTTAAGCAGGTATGAGACGGATCTTCCTCCTCCTCCTCCTCTTCTTCTTCTTCTTCTTCTTGGGTTTCAGGCTGCTGTTCACCCGCAGCAGAAGTAGACACCGTTATGTAACACCTTCACTCTGAGGCACTGGATCTTTTCACAGACCAACAATAGACCGACGCGATTCTTAAGAATGCTGTTCCGATTTGGCCGAGGGGGAAATCCAGGCAACTTCATTAAATCTGCGTCGGTGACGGTGGTTGATTGTCACTTTTGTTTGCATGCAGACAATTGACTAAGACCTCAGGGCTGCAGTTTGGTACAGTGCTCCGTCAACATGGTAAAGAACTCTCATTTTCATTAACCATCAGACCAAAAAAAGGTCTTTATAAGGACAGAAAAGTGGGACGGGAACATGGGAGTCGGAATTAATTACACTGTTCATCACAAATCATTGAATTCAAAGTTTACTCTTTAGTCTAGAGATATAACATTACAAACCTAGCCCTGCATTTTGGATTACTGTATGCTTTCAACTTGTGTAAACAGTTTGGGGAAGGTCCCAACATGGCATGGTCAGTGATAAAAAATCAAGGTTCCCAGAGACATGTTTGAGTTTTGAAAACACAGAGCCCCGATTTCAAGCCCATCGACCATGTGCGCAATAACATTGAGTGAGAGTACCTTAGAAAAACTCCTCAATTTCCATTTGTCTTAACTTTATATTCAAGTCATTTAACATTCATTCATTCATTCATTATCTCCCGCTTTATCCTCTATTAGGGTCGCGGTGGGGTTCCCCATGCCCATCCAGGGGAGAACCTCTCGGGCGCTGGGCAGATACACCCAGGACAGGGCGCCAATCCATCGCTGGGCACCCACTCACTCACACAGACAAACTCTATTTGGGGCAATTTTGAGAAATCAATTGACTTGATCCATGTTTTTTGGACTGTGGGAGGAAAGCGGAGAACCCGGAGGAAACCCACGGGGAGAACAAGTCATTTAACAATCTCAGTCATTCACTTACTAATGACTTTGTACCTAATTAAGTGGCCAGTGAGCGTGTTACTGTGAGAAAACTGTACAGTTTTTCCCTATAAATGCTCTCAAAGTGTATAATGGTATTAAAGCCTTTAACTGCTGGTGCATGTGCAGGGTTCCGTCTGTGGAACATCCTCATACCGCCTTTTATTTTCTGATAAAGGGCGTGAATTAAATGCCTATTGTGTATTTACCACTGAAACTCATGACACATGAGTCAGAAATGTCCTTAAAGCGTTAGACGTCATTAGTTACAGAAGAGACTCCATATCATATTAAACATTAAAGTTTAGCCTAATGTCATGTAGCAGGTGTTGATGGGTGCTGGTGGTGGAAACAGAGGACGGGTCATAATGCTGTAGTTGTCCGCTGTAATGTGCATTAATGGAAGCGTGTGTCTCTTTCCCAGAGGAATAAGCCTGTAAATCAAGTCTGTCACTCCGCCACCTGATCCACTCCTATATGCAGACCGATGTGACTCAGGCGGCGGCGGCGCAGCGAGAATCAACCTTCCTTTGGAATGAGGTATTTTGTTTGTACTGGGTGTTAACGGCCATCACCATGACAAAAGTCAAAATCTCGTTCGACCGACACACACACACACACACACACACACACAGAGCGGCACTTCAGAATGTTTATTAATACGATCACAACAGTACAAATGCATAAATAGATTCGATTGCAAATGTCTGAAAGTTCAGAAATCGTCTCCGGCGAAGAAAACCCCTGAAATGTTCTATTCATTCCCAACAGCGTTTTTGTTCTTTAATTTTGAAGACTGAACAGAATCTGAAAACTTTTTTTAACGAGACCAAAGTGCAACGAAACACTATTACAGGATTATTATTATTATTATTATTATTATTATTATTATTATTATTATTGGACATACACAGAAAACGAGATAACTTAAGTTGTACTTTATCAAAAGTTGTGCAATCAGTTCGATTTCACCGTTTGGCCCCGGAGGAGGCTCTCGGTGGCAGCAGGCAGAAGCAGTGGGAACAGGAGGGGCATCTTTCCAAGACCAAAAATGACGTCTAGCTGGTGTTTTATTGCTGGCACTTTATCCGATGTTCATCCGATTCTCGCATCTTTGGCTGGAATTGACTGCTCCTCTGGTTATTCCAGAATTATATAGTACACGATGGCAATCAAGATGAGGAAGAACTGAAACGGAAATATAGGTGTAATTTAATATCCTTGAATAATTCAGAAAGGGGTGTAACTTTCATTAGTGCAACCTGTGTGCAGTGATAAATTTGTGGCTTTTTATGGTGAAGTGTATTCATAAAGTCCCGTGGGCGTAATATACCGGTGTCTTAATAATTGTGTCCAGACTGGGCACTGTTGGTAATTAATAATTTGGCACCTAGACACTGTTTTACCTAGACACTGTTAGTGATTTGGCATGTTCTCCTCTCAGCACTAGGGATTCCCAGTTCGAATCCCAATCTTGCATGTTCTCCCCATGTCTGCGTGGGCTTCTCCGGTTTCCTCCCACAGTCCAAAAAACATGGTTCAAGTCAATTGCGTTCTCCAAATTGCCCCATATAGAGTGTGTATGTGTGCATGTCTGTGTGAGTGAGCGATGGATTGGCGCCCCTGGATGGATGGATGGATGAATGAAATCTATGAGATTACAACTAAATGAATTGGATCTGAGTGGATGGATGGATGGATGGATGGGGGGGGGGGAGATCCGGGTGGGTGCATGAGAATGAGAAGCTTGAGAAGATTTTTTTTTTTAATATTTACTTTTAAACTTTAAAGTGAAGGTTAAAGTCAGTGGTGTTAAATCCTCATCAGCAGTAATATTCGTTTAATACTCATTTAATACTCACCATGAACATCTGCACTGCAAAGCCATACCAGCATATCGCCCAAGTGTACAGATTTAATTTAGACCCAATGTAAGTGTAACAGCCCTGAGGGGTAAAAACAAATCCTAATATCAGCAACATGCTCTTTAAAGATAAGGAGAACCTGGTGATAAACATGCCCTCTGACTGCACCAGATCTCAGGAACCCTCCGTTTTGCCTTTACTCACCTGAGTGAACGTGGAATTGGATGTGCCGAGTCGGCAGCCAGCTGCATCAGCCACGTCTAAAGTGCTGGTCCGTTTGCAGCAGTTCAGCGGCCAGTAAAAGATGTTGCCGTTCACCTGCCTGAAGGTGGAGTTGTAATTGACCCAGTCCATCGGACTATCTGTTCCACAGCATTGCACCTACAAAGAGGCAAAGGACAATGTTAAAGAAACATGAATGACTGCTGATGATCACAACTTAAACCTTCATAGAACAAATACAAGTGAATCAGGTGAAATTCATTCATTCATTCATTATCTCCCGCTTTATCCTCTGTTAGGGTCGCGGTGGGGTTCCTCATGCCCATCCAGGGGAGAACATCTTGGGCGCTGGGCAGATAGACCCTGGACAGGGCGCCAATCCATCGCTGGGCACACACTCACTCACACAGACACACTCTATATGGGGCAATTTGAAAAATTCAATTGACTTGATCCATGTTTTTGGACTGTGGGAGGAAACCGGAGAACCCGGAGGAAACCCACGCAGACACGGGGAGAACTTGGAAACTCCACCCAGATGGGGATTCGAACCTGGAATCCCTAGCGCTGAGAGGCGATCGTGCTAAACCACTAAGCCACCGTGCCGCCTCAGGTGAAATTAAAGAAATTAAAGATAAAAAATTTCCAATAGATACGAATGTGTTAGAATTTATTTCTGTGTTTTGAGCCAAGCAGCTTTAAGAATTCATATATTTTAGAAATCCTATAACGATAATTATTTATTCAGACTTGCTTCATCAACATGTGATTTAGATTCACATTATATTTAAGATGTCATGCCAAATGATGTCGGCGTGTTGCAGGGACAGCGGACAATAGCTGCCGAGCCTGAATTAACTTTGTCAACAAAGTTGTTTTTTAAAATGACAATAGCAGATCTAAATTTATATCCCACAAATAAAAGGGCTGATGCAGTGTAGTGAAACTTAAAGAAGAGAGCAGTTAAGCGTTAGTATAAATCTATAATATAATTCTTTTAAAGTGAAAGAAAATGAACTAAAACAGCTTTGATATTTATATTTAAGGTTTAGGTGTAAATACATTTGGCCATGTTTGTTATTGTTATATCATATCCTGTTGTCTAGTATTCTTTAATAATCTTGTGGGTTTTTTTAAGTCTAGTTGTTTTAACTTGTTAATAACTGCCAATATATATATAAAAAAGCACAACCTCTTGTTCCCACACACGCCGAATACGGGGTAACGAGTTAGGGCTGGGTCAGGCGTGTTTAGTCAAGTTTAAGTTGACGAGAATCCAAGTTAATGATGTTCCTGCTTGTGAAAGGCCTTTCCATTGTGTGACAAGGACACAATGCACTGAAACATGAAGGCTTTGTGGAATGTAGCTAACGAAAACCAAAGAAGGTTCCAGAATAAAGGAAACTTACATTTTGCATCACAGTGTTCCATGTGTTTGTGATCTGCCTTCCGCCGTCACTGTCCTGTGCGTAGTACGTTAACATCTGCTTTTTCACCACATTACTGTTTCCAAGCAGCTGTCAAAAGCAGAAAAGAACCGAAGATTAACCAAAACACTAAACGCTAATATGGATCAATTTAAATAAATTAAAACTAAACTTTTTTTTTTTTTTTTTTTTGATTTGTTTTGATTTTGTAACAAATTGTAACAATTTTTTTATTAGTTATGTTTTGCAAACAACAAAAGTACAAATATGAACCCATTTTAAATAAACCAGATGTGTGGATGGGGATTTTCGCAGGATAGTGTTCTGTATGTTCTCAAGTTCTACTTGCATTAAATTTTTTGATTTTTGTCAATGTTCTGTATCAGAAACCACGTTTATATCTGAAGAATTTATATTCAGTAGATCCAAAACCAATCGATCTGTCTCTCTATTTAACCAAATTATTTTATTTAAGTGAAGACTTAAGTGAAGTTATTGTACCAAACAGAAACCTAGACTCACACTTCAGCAAGTGAAAGACGGCATAAAATATTTTCAGCAATTTACTTGGTGTTAATGTGAGAATATTATTTATATTTTATAGTTACAATTGTTCCACATACGATTTAGATTTGTTTCTTGACTTTACAATTATAGGCATTATACCAAAAAGAAAAGAAAAAAACGAGACCTTATAATTATATCACATCTGATGTGTTATACCAAATATGAGGTGAAATTAGGCCTTAAACCAAATCTGAGGTAAAACCTGACACATTATATCAAAACTGGGGTTAAATCATTAGCATTAAATTTATTAAATCAAATCTCACACCAAGGTCTCTATACCAAATCTGAGGTTAAATCTTGGGCCCATATTTATTATACCAAATCTTAAAGCAACAGACTTTAACTTTTTTTTTTAATTAACAAAACTAGAGCCTATGGGGTCCAAATCTTGTTTATTATACCAAAATGAAGACGTTATAACATACTGACTCTGTGGTTATATTATAGGAATTGTAATA
Organism: Corydoras sp. C115; assembly: GCA_019802505.1. Lineage (NCBI taxonomy): Eukaryota > Metazoa > Chordata > Actinopteri > Siluriformes > Callichthyidae > Corydoras > Corydoras sp. C115. Next base: position 843,429 of record JAFMOC010000171.1, on the reverse strand, counting down.
TATCCAAGATCAAATCTGAGGCATTCTGAAATGACTGAGGCGTTCAATTTAATCAGAGGTTATATCTATACCATGTATTATACCATGTTTGGGACATTAAGCTACATGTGTGTCCTTATACCTAAACTCTGAGTTAAAAACTTATGCATTACACAAAATGATCGACATGTGTACTTACGAAGTCTCTGTTGGTTACAGTTGTGATACAGGATGCACACTCGAATATGAAGATGATGAACATCAGGATCAGATACTGTTAAACCATGTAAGTAAAGGAAAAAAAAACATCTTATGTTTCTAGTGTCCTTTATACTGTAGTCGTGTATAAGCTGTGTATAAGCTAAATTATTTTATTTTAAAACCTACCACCAGCATGAACGAGCGTTTCCTTTTCACAGCAGCAAAGATGCCATACATGCAAACGCAAAAGTAGGCAAAGCCGGTGAAGATGGCTATCCAGGCTCCAGCAAAGAGGTCGGTTTTCCCTGACAGTCCAGATATGGGGTACAGGTTGTAAGGGTCCACAACCACCCAAATAGCAAGTGCCATTAAGGCCAGTCCTGCTGCCTGTTTGGGCAATGACATGGTGCAAAACAGACACACCATTAAACAATGATGAGGATCAATTTTACATGAATCTTAGAATTTAACTAAAATGTCATTAATTTAGAATGATCACTTTTTAATTATCCTATTCCAGACTTACTCCCATTCATTCACCAGGTCTATAATAATCCATTATTCTAAAAAATCTTGCTCTATAGATGACATGGAGCATTACTAGAAATAGAAATAAACAACACTTACAGCACCGAATATATTCAGTAGGATCAAAAATCCCATTAAAACAGTGACACCTCCACTCCCCATGGCTGTTTTGTCCGTATGTCCTCACACGCTGAATCCAAACACAGAATGATGGCTGTGCTTACTCGTCCCTCGACATAAAAAGCAGGGCCTAGGACAGTAGGATGGGGAGAGGCAGATTTGTTTACGCCATCAGTTATTCAGCTGGAAGCAGGAGGGGAAAAAAAAGTGCACCAACCAGTTTGTCCTCTATCGTCAAGATAGAAGAAAAAAAAAATGACAGAGGAGGGTGTTTCTGAATCAGGGTCTGGACTCAGTTCTGCACCCTGTGTTACGTCAGTGACGACAATTACACAGTGATTGATTCAGAGTTGTGATCACCGTACGTGATGCATCATTTAAGCTTGTACAGATTAAGCACGTTGTGTTTCTTTAGAGGTTTTAAGTGATTTTTCTTTCATCTTTGCTCACTTTGGGCAAAAGACAGGACAGTATAAGAGCAGGTTTTAATGCCCACAGCAAGTTATACACGAGTTATTGCTCTAGAGCTGCTGTTTGCTTTCTAACTTGTGTCAACTCTTAACTGCTTGTTCTCATAACATATCAAGGCATAACAGTAAGGGCGGTGATGTTTGCAGCCATCTGCTATGGTTCACACAGGCGCATCATAAATAGAGCAATTGCGTATGAAACCTGATCGTCCCTTTGCTTTTCTAAAAAAAAAAAAAACAACAACATTATAAGTGACAAGGTGTTGGTGAAACAATAATGTAGAGGGCATGTCTTAAATCACATTACTCACTGACTACAAGGTGGGGCAGAAGACATTTTTGATTAGTGAATAGTGCATTCACAGGACATGGTTCCTCACATAAGTGCAGTTTAATATCTTATTCGTTCAGCATTCTAGTCCTGTTTAAATAATTTTTTTTAATAAACTACCTTCTTTAAAATATATTTGAATTTAGATTTCAGGCGGCACGGTGGCTTAGTGGTTTAGCACGTTGGCCTCTCAGCACTAGGGATTCCCGTTCGAATCCCCATCTGGGTGGAGTTTCCATGTTCTCCCCGTGTCTGCGTGGGTTTCCTCCGGGTTCTCCGGTTTCCTCCCACAGTCCAAAAACGTGGATCAAGTCAGTTGAGTTCTCCAAATTGCCCCATATAGAGTGTGTGTGTCTGTGTGAGTGAGTGTGTGCCCAGTGATAGATTGGCGCCCTGTCCTGGGTCTATCTGCCCAGCGCCTGAAACGTTCTCCCCTGGATGGGCATGGGGAACCCCCCCCGCGACCCTAATATAAGCGGAAGATACTCTAATATAAATCTAAATCCGCGCGCGACTCTAATATAGGATAAAGCGGAAGATAATGAATGAATGAATTTAGATTTCAGCTCTTCCTGATCAGGTATCGAACCAAGGACCTTTTTGTGGTTCCTTCTTTTATAACCTTGTTAAGAACACAGTACCTGGATTCATTAGCTAGAAAAGTTTTTTGTGAAATGCCTCCAAACTCAGCATAATTCAGTGATGGTCGTTTGAACTCTGTTTGATGCTGTCCACTTGTGATCAGATCGCCCACGACACATTTAACAACCAAGTGTAAACGGATTTAAACGGTGTAAACGGGCCTGATTTTTAAGAGTTCTATCAATTTTCTGACATTATTTATTAGTCAGGGGCGGCACGGTGGCTTAGTGGTTTAGCACGTTCTCCTCTCAGCGCTAGGGATTCCCGGTTCGAATCCCCATCTGGGTGGAGTTTCCGTGTTCTCTCCGTGTCCGTGTGGGTTTCCTCCGGGTTTTCCGGTTTCCTCCCACAGTCCAAAAACATGGATCAAGTCAATTGAGTTCTCAAAATTGCCCCATATAGAGTGTGTCTGTGTGAGTGAGTGTGTGCCCAGCGATGGATTGGCGCCCTGTCCTGGGTCTATCTGCCCAGCGCCTGAGACGTTCTCCACTGGATGGGCATGGGGAACCCCACCGCGACCCTAATATAGGATTAAGCGGGAGATAATGAATGAATGAATGAATGAATGAATGAATTTATTAGTCTTCTCTGGGTAAGGATTTTGATATTGGAATTGGAGAGACAAGGGTCCTAAATTAATAGTTGGGGTTGGAACGTAGTGTCAACCATGATACAGCGGTCCTGAAGCAATAATGGTTAAAAGTCTTGCTCAAAAAAATCTGTACATAATGTCTGTTTCAAACTATAATTGTTTAACACAATTTCTCAGCATTGTTTTTTTAAAAAAATTTTGTTAATCTGATTTAAAACTAAGGCACGGTGGCTTAGTGGTTTAGCATGTTCTCCTCTCAGCACTAGGGATTCCTGGTTCGAATCCCCATCTGGGTGGAGTTTCCATGTTCTCCCCGTGTCTGCGTGGGTTTCCTCCGGGTTCTCCGGTTTCCTCCCACAGTCCAAAAACATGGATCAAGTCAATTGAGTTCTCCAAATTGCCCCATGTAGAGTGTGTCTCTGTGTGTGTGAGTGTGTGCCCAGCGATAGATTGGCGTCCTGTCCTGGGTGTATCTGCCCAGCGCCCGAAACGTTCTCCCCTGGATGGGCATGGGGAACCCCACCGCGACCCTAATAGAGGATAAAGCGGAAGATAATGAATGAATGAATGATTGATTGATTTAATACTAATAAAACAGAAAGACATTTACACTTTCTACTATTGTTACCTTAAAGGCTAGATCAGTGCTGCCATCTGCTGGATGTCTCTTTCCCTGCCGCTGATTAAATGTCATTCTAACTCTTTATATAGATTTATACTGGAAGTTTATTTAAGAGGGCATGAGGATGTGTTATCTTTGTCATAACATTCATTTCACATTAAAACTTCTGCACAGACCACAACTGAATTTATTCTGTAATCTAAATTGTGTAAACAAAATTACACGGACCCATCTGTCCTTCAACATTCTGTCCTGTAAAATCAACCACACCGACATGCGTTGTGTTCGTCAGTGCACCTCCAGTTTTATAAAACAGTTTAGGGTTTATTTAGCAGAATGTCTAACCCTGTGCACAGAGCAAAGTTTATAAAGTCTTGGTTGGTGAGTTTTGTGTGTAAGAACCTCACCGGCTCGCACAGAACCCTGACCTCAACCCCATCAGACATGCTGGGATGAACTAGAAGTGGATACTCCTGTAGCTGTAAAGAAATGTGTCTGTGTCCTGATAGATGTGTTAGGTTTCCACATGTGTGCAAACACTTTGCACAGATATGAGCTTCTTAAAATCAGTAACAGCCAGAACTCTATAGAAACCATCTTTCTATGAAAACTGCGCAGCTGTAACCTCATAGCCCTCGCTTTGCACCTAGGCACAGTGATGCACACTTATTTTTTCTCCTCAAAAAAATATTTGTTGAGATGTCACTGTGTTTGTCGCATTAACATGAATAACTGAAACGTCGTGGCTTAATTTAATAAATCATTTTTATATCTAACTCTTTAAAAACGAGACATTTCTTGATACCCGTAGTGAATAAACCCACATTCTGCGAAGCCAGTGGAAGTTACGTAAAGTTTGAAGATGTCAGTTTGTCGAGGGAGGTGACCTGGGTGTTTCTAGATAAGAACATCCATCTAAACAGAAAGATTATCTGCACACATTTGTACATAAACTTTAATTACAATGTAAATAGACACTCAATTATCGTACCCATCTCACTTTATTGGATTTATTTTTAAATTCACAATTAAAAATATATTTTATTTAGTTATTAAATTTTACCAATTCGGGTTTTTAGTACACAGAAGAGTTGATGTCCACACAGGTCCTGGCACAACAAATGATTTCCTCCACTTACCATATAGCTGGACTTTGTAGTTCTACAATTACAGACTGTAGTCCATCTGTGTTCTTTGTTGTTGTTAGTCCCCCGGTTCTCTGTTGGTCAGGAGCATCACAGAACAGGTATCATTTGAGTGGTGGATTGTTTATGGTCAGTTCTGCAGTGACACTGATGTGGTGAGGGGGGTTTTAGTGCAGCAGTGCTGCTGTAGTTTTATTTAAACACCTCAGTGACACTGCTGGGATAGGAAAAATGCACCCACCCAATAACCCCTGCTCTGTGGTGGTGCTATTGGGGTTCTGACCATTAGAACAGAGTACACAGTATGTACTGTAGAACACAAACAGATGGACTACAGTCTGGAATTGTAGAACTACAAAGTCCATCTTTACGGTAAGTAGAACAAAAAGGTAGCGTGTCCAAACATTTGACCGGTACTGTATATGTATATTTAAAACAAACAATACCTCACAATTCAGAATTCTGAATTATGATGTCTTGATATTGTACATTTTATATATATATATATATATATATATATATATATATATATATATATATATATAAAATATTATATATAAATAAATAAATATTATATATATTATATTATATTATATATTATATATATTATATATAATTTGTCTTCAGATTAAGCCTGTTGGTTGAATGTAAATATTCTGATCATGACACTTTCTTTTCTCTGTCTCAGAGTTATTTACACAGAAATCTCATCTGAACCATGAAACTTCGACGCCCTGAGAACACAGTTTGCATTTCTCATTATGAACTGCTGCTGAAAACATCGACACACTTACCTGGAATTATATTTCCTCTCCGTCTCTGAGGCTCCTGAGCTCAACTTTTCGTGAGTTAAAGTGTCGTGAGTCAAACCTGAATTATTTGATATAAGTATATGAACGTTTTAAAATGTGTTATCGGATAATCAGACACTAACGACTGGATTTTATCATATATTTGTAATATAATAGATGATATTAATTCCTGTGTATTAGGATTTAACATTTTAAAAATTATTGTTTTGTGTGAATATTATTATTTTATTTATTTTTTTTAATTATAGATACCGTCTTGGTCATATAACATCATTATTATTTTTTTTTCTTTCTCGAAGAAAATGGATGGAAAGCTTTCAGATGATCAAGTCAAGTCCGTGTTGGCGCCGTGGAGACTTTCCCTGCAGTTGAGTGGCTTTGAGAACAGACTCCAGACGGCGCTGGAGCTTTATGAACAGTTCCCTTTAGATGTTGCGGTCACTGGCGGCAGCAGGGATGCAAACGCGCGGCTGGCTTCGGTCATCTTTGGATTAAAAGAGGAAGATGATTCAGACGAGGATGAGCAAGATGAGGACACCGGCGCAGAGGAAAGTGAAGAGGAGGAGGAAGATGAAGACGATGAATCCACCTGCAGCCCTGTGAGGAAACGCCACGTGAGAATTGCCGGCTTCACAGACGATTCTGACGAAGAGACTTTTGACTCCGTCCCCGTGTCACACCCTCAGCATCCCAACGTCCGTCTTTGGACGGTACATGGACGTTCGGCTCCTCTGCAGCACACCTATGACGTGATGGTGGTCCTCACAACGGAGCTGCACCAGGAGGACCACATGAGACTCACGATGGAGCAAAGTGAGAAGAAGAAGACCCTGTATCTGGTTAAAGCCGAGAAGGAGGCGGATCTGGTGCGCGAGGCCCCGGCGGGCCCCTGCAAGACCTGTGCGTGGGAGCGAATGCAGGCTCGCACTCTGGAGTTTCAGAGGAGACACAAGGAGGCTTTCAAATCGGCAGAGAGTACCGGGGACCTCGAGACGTCCTCGCCTGCAGGTTCTCGTCCCTCAGACCTTTTCAAACTTTGGGAACCTTCGGAAATCTCGGGCGTCGTGTTGAAGGCGGCACCTGAGCTGCGTAGAAAAGTTTTCAGTCAGTTTCTGGTGGACGTCACTAGTGAACTTCAGGGCCTTAAAGCACAGAGTCATGGCAAGGGGTAAGTTGATTGACCTGTCTGTCCTCCAAAAGTATGTGGACAGAGCATCCTGCCCTTATATATTCATTCATTCATTATCTTCCACTTTATCCTCTATTAGGGTCGCGGGAGGGTTCCCCACGCCCATCCAGGGGAGAACGTTTCGGGCGCTGGGCAGATACACCCAGGACAGGATGCCAATCTATTGCTGGGCACACACTCACTCACATAAACACACTCTATATGGGGCAATTTGGAGAACTCAGTTGACTTGATCCATGTTTTTGAACTGTGGGAGGAAACCGGAGAACCCGGAGGAAACCCACGCGGACACGGGGAGAACATGGAAACTCCACCCAGATGGGGATTCGAACCGGGAATCCCTAGTGCTGAGAGGAGAACATGCTAAACCACTAAGCCACATGCCCTTATATATTTATTTGTCTATTTATTTATCCAAAGTGACTTACAAGAGGGGCGGCACGGTGGCTTAGTGGTTGGCACGTTCTCCTCTCAGCGCTGGGGATTCCCGGTTCGAATCCCGATCTGGGTGGAGTTTGCATGTTCTCCCCGTGTCCATGTGGGTTTCCTCCAGGTTCTCCGCTTTCCTCCCACAGTCCAAAAACGTGGCTCAAGTCAATTGAGTTCTCCAAATTGCCCCATATAGAGTGTGTGTGTGTGCCCAGCGATAGATTGGCGCCCTGTCCTGGGAGTATCTGCCCAGCGCCCGAAACGTTCTCCCCTAGATGGACATGGGGAACCCCCCCGCGACCCTAACATAAGCGGAAGATAATGGATGGATGGACTTACAAGAGTTGGGTGGTTAAGTGGGTCGAAAGTTTGACTTCACTTTTTACAAAGTAGCTACATACTTTGGGTCCTTTAGTCTAGCCCATGATTGCCCCACTTGCACCGTACAAGTCTGTCTCTATCTTAACTTTTAACAATTATCTCCTTTACCCCACAGGCCTCTTGTTAGCGCAGCGCTGAAAATCAGAAAGATAACCCAGGACGACCTGAACCGCATCTCCACAGTGTTCCAAACGCAGGACCTTACTGACCAACCATCCAAGCTCCTCTCAGTGTTCACCGCGCTGGAGTCTTTTCGTCTGGACGTCGGCCTGCTGGGGGAGACGGGCTGTGGCAGCTCCAGCTTATACAACGCTCTCCTGGGCCTTGAGAGCAGTGAGCAAGGTGCCGCCCCTGTCGGAGTCACTGAAACTACAAAGGAGCCTCAATCGCATCCCTACCCAGGACACCCGAACGTCCTGCTGTGGGATCTCCCAGGCACGGGACGGGTCGGAGAGTCACACGAGTCCGCGCTGCATCAGCATCCGGGACCCATTTTACCCTCTGCTCTTCCGCTGTGTGATGTTTACATCCTGCTGTCACCGCTGAGGCTCCGTCTGGGGTACATCCAGCTCCTGAAGCACCTTCAGGCCAAGGGCAAGACTTGCTATGTGGTGCTCTCCAAAGCTGACCAGATAGAGACTGCAGCCACCGAAGAAGCGAGGAACCGGAGTGAAGAACTCTTGGGCCGATTTGGTCTCAAACAGAAGGTCTTTCTGGTGTCCACGCGTCAACGGGAAATCCTGGATTTTAGCAGAATGAGAGAGACGTTAAACGGTGGATTGCAGAGCCATAAGAGAGCTGCTCTGGCCGGCTACGTCACCAAGCTGGTGGAGGAAAAAGCTTTTTGGAAAGTGGCTTACCCCTGTAAATTCATGTGAGTTCCAAAAATAGGTATAAATTCATGTGTGTGTGTGTGTATATACAAATTAAGACACCCCCTCCACAAATAACACTTTATTGGACCGTCTTAACTTTCCATGACATCACACTGTGGTATCGTCTCCACAACTTCTGCAGTCACGACATTTAATCCGGTCCAGAGTTGCGTCCGTTTCCCCCCCAGGATGTTGTATGATTGAAGATGTGCAGGGGAGACACTGTGCCCCCTGGTCCACATCCCAAAGACTCTCACTGGGGTTCAGGTCTGGACTCTGTGGTGGACCGTCACCTCTCTGTGTGTGAGAATGATGTCTCATGCTCCCTGAACCACTCTGTCACAGTTCAACCTTCTGAAACATCTGGACATCTAACACACGACCACAGGATGCGTCCTCCACAGGGTGGCTTAACGAACGGGACGCTCTCTGCATCGGTTCCCCGCAGAAATTATCCAATGGGAGGCTTGTACATATTTGTTTGGTTAAATCCAGGCGGTGACTGGGTTTTTTTTTTTTTTTTCGGTATATGCGTGTGCACACACACATATAGTGTTTATGTGCGAGATTGTTGCGTGAATAGATTTAAAATTTAATAATAATAATAATACATTTTATTTCATAGGCGCCTTTCTGACACTCAAGGACACCTTACAGTTTAATACGCTGTTAAACTATTATTCATTCATTCATTCATTATCTTCCACTTTATCCTCTATTAGGGTCGTGGGGGGGGGGTTCCCCATGCCCATCCAGGGGAGAACGTCTCGGGCGCTGGTCAGACACACCCGGGACAGGGCGCCAATCTATCGCTGGGCACACACTCACTCACACAGACACACTCTATATGGGGCCATTTGGAGAATTCAATTGACTTCATCCATGTTTTTGGGCTGTGGGAGGAAACCGGAGAACCCGGAAGAAACCCACGCGGACACGAGGAGAACATAGAAACTCCACCCAGATGGGGATTCGAAGCGGGAATCCCTAGTGCTGAGAGGCGAACGTGCTAAACCACTAAGCCAGCGTGCCGCGCTAAATGACCAAATGTAATGTAATGTAATTTATTTATGGACAATTTTTCGGCATTTAAGACTCTCGTGGTGGTTGGGCCCTGTTCCTGTTCCTGTTCCTGTTCCAGCCCGATTCGTCCACTCTACACAAATATATCCGAGTGCTTTAAACTGACGGTTCATACAAACATCCGCTGAACAGTCTGTGTATTCAGTCGTTCGTCACCGGCGCTGTGTAAACAAATGTAGAGTTCTTGTGAAATTGTATTCGTCCTAAACAGAGAACTACAATTTTAACAGTTACTGCTGTTCAAGTCTGCGTGGTTATGTTTTTGAACGTTCAGGAGTGTATGAGCTCTAATTCGAGTCGTGAGTCTGAATCCCAGATGAAAGGCCCGCGTTCTGTCTGCGTAAGGGTCACATGCACGGGGACTCCTGAGCGGCGATTTACGCCGGACCGTCGCACACGTCTGGGTTCTGCGTCTGTAGGTCGGCATGAAGCTTGCTCCACCACCGCTCTTCAAAGTCCTTAATCGACAGAGCTGATAAACCTTCACCGTCCTGGTTCTCCTCTCGCATCTTCTCCGGGTTCAGATCGTCAGCCATCACCTGGTCAGAGCATCGGACTTTAAACATACAGAATACAGAACCGTCTCCACGGAGGAGGTCCACCACTGAGAACGGAGAACCGTCGGGGTTCGGACGACTTGTGCACGTTATAGCTTCTAAAGTTCTAAAGATAGCACATTAGTCGGCGACCTCTTTATTCCACATCCCGGTTTTTTAAATGTTGATTTTTCATCGTTGTGGGATTAGGAAACATTCATTCATTATCTCCTGCTTTACCCTCTATTAGGGTCGTGCGGGGGGTTCCCCATGCCCATGCCCATGCCCATGCCCATCCAGGGGAGAACGTCTCGGGCGCTGGGCAGATAGACCCAGGACAGGGCGCCAATCCATCGCAAGGGCACACACTCACTCACACAGACACACTCTATATGGGGCAATTTTTGAGAATTCAATTGACTTGATCCATGTTTTTGGACTGTGGGAGGAAACCGGAGAACCCGGAGGAAACCCACGCAGACATGGGGAGAACATGGAAACTCCACCCAGATGGGAATTAGAACCGGGAATCCCTAGCGCTGAGAGGCGAAGGTGCTAACCACTAAGCCACCATGCCGCCGGATAAAAATTTATGATTTGTAAATACTTTGTGTTCAAGGAAATTAGCGCATTCGATAACGATGGGGCAATCTGGCCGACAGTTGCCCAAGGCCTATATTTCATGAAAACTAGCCGAGCTGTATCGAGCTCCCCCAGATAAGGGATGGAACGGCGTGTTCACCCCCCCCCCCCATAGAACTCCTTCGACAAGTTGTTTCAGAATAAGAAGAACGAGGGATGGGTGTTTTCAATAAATAAGGTCAGGAACTGGACTTCGGGGCTCGGTCTTGGTGGGACCGGTGAGTCGGATCGCGATCTTGGGCTCGTCTTGGACGAACACGGCTTTGACTCGGTTCGTCATATTAATTCCAATAACTCTGAAACCATCCGTACCGTGCTTTTTGACGCCTTCAAAATTGGTTCATCGGGGAAATTTCAGATTTCCTAACATGTCCTTTAAAGACGTTCGTTTAACTTTAACGAAGTTGTAGAACTTCCAAAAGCAAGTGGATAAATGTAACTCTCGACTGCTTTTGATGAAACGTAACCGAAACACAACAGCGTCTCACCTTCGAGATAATCTGTAGGCTTTTTTCATTCAGCTGCAGTTTTAACAGAGACTCCTCAACGACCCGCAGCGCGCTCCTGCTTCTCTCCAGCACGAACGAGAACTGCTGAATCCGCAGGATCTCGATGAGCAGCCTGAAAAGGTAGAGCACGTTATTGCCTTTATGTTTTCGATGAGCAGCGTACAGACGACTGACCCTCACGTGGACAGCGTCACATCGTGATGAATTCCTGTTCTCTCAACGTTAAGTAGGTGCCTGCAAACTTCCGTCTCCGTATGAATGTGACGGACCTCGCTCTGATGAAACACATGCCGGCTTTCACGCAGGTCAGCTCCTCGTCCTGCGGATGCCCGGGCTGACCGGACGGCTGCGCCGGCAGGAGGTTCAGGTGGACGGTGGCCAGTTTGAGCCAGTGCCACGGGTTGAAGGGATGAATGGAGCAGAGCCGCTGCAGGATGGGGACGCCGCGGGCCGGGCAGATACACCCAGGACAGGGCGCCAATCTATCGCTGGGCACACACACTCACTCACACAGACACACTCTATATGGGGCAATTTGGAGAACTCAATTGACTTGATCCATGTTTTTAACTGTGGGAGGAAACCGAGAACCCGGGGGAAACCCACACGGACACGGGGAGGACATGGGAACTCCACCCAGATGGGGATTCGAACCGGGAATCCCTAGCACTTCGAGAGGAGAACATGCCAAACCCTAAGCCACCGTGCCGCCCCTATGTGTATATTGTCCAGTAAATATAAGAAGAGCATGTTACTCTACGGGCGGCACGGTGGCTTAGTGGTTTAGCATGTTTTCCTCTCAGCGTACAGGGATTCCCGCTTCGAATCCCACATCTGGGTGGAATTTCCATGTTCTCCCAACGTGTCCGCGTGGGTTTCCTCCGGGTTTCTCCGGTTTCCTCCCACAGTCCAAAAACATGGATTTCAAGGTCAATTGAGTTCTCCAAAATTGCCCCATATAGAGTGTGTCTGTGTGTGTGTGCGCCCAGCGATGGATTGGTGTCCTTTCCTGTCCTGAAACGAATGGAGCCCGCTGGATGGGCATGGGGAAACCCCCCTCCCCCGCGTACCCTAAATAGAGGATAAAGCGGGAGATAATGAATGAATGAATGAATATAAGAAGAGATGTTACTCTACAGGCGGGCAGGTGGCTTAGTGGTTTGGCATGTTCTCCTCTCAGCGCTGGGGAATTCCGGTTCATATCCCGATCTGGGTGGAGTTTCCATGTTTTCCCCGTGTCCATGTAGGTTTCCTCCGGGTTCTCCGGTTTCCTCCCACAGTCCAAAAACATGGATCAAGTCAATTGAGTTCTCCAAAATTGCCCCATATAGAGTGTGTCTGTGTGTGTGTGCCCAGCGATGGATTGGTGTCCTTTCCTGTCCTGAAACGTTCTCCCCTGGATGGGCATGGGGAAACCCCCCTCCCCCCGCGACCCTAATAGAGGATAAAGCGGGAGATAATGAATGAATGAATGAATATAAGAAGAGATGTTACTCTACAGGCGGGCAGGTGGCTTAGTGGTTTGGCATGTTCTCCTCTCAGCGCTGGGGAATTCCGGTTCATATCCCGATCTGGGTGGAGTTTCCATGTTTTCCCCGTGTCCATGTAGGTTTCCTCCGGGTTCTCCGGTTTCCTCCCACAGTCCAAAAAGATGGATCAAGTCAATTGAGTTCTCCAAATTGCCCCATATAGAGTGTGTCTATGTGAGTGAGTGTGTGCCCAGCGATAGATTGGCGCCCTGTCCTGGGTGTATCTGCCAGCACCCGAAACTTTCCCCCCTGGATGGGCATGGGGAACCCCCCCCCACGACTCTAATAGAGGATGAAGTGGAAGATGATGGATGGATGTTACTCTACACTATGGCATTTTTTGGGGCTGATCAGTGAATTTAAAGTCTTTATTTATTTCACACGCTTTTCTTTGAAGTGACTGAAGCTCACCAGTTTCTCACACGTCTCTAGAGCTTGCTCGCGCATCTGCAGATGACTGTAGCATCTGGTCATGCCCTCCAAAACATCTCGTTTCAAAGACAGATTGTTGTTGGTGACCAGCGACAGAGCAGCTGTGTAATCCTGCAGAGCGGCCTGAGAGAAAACGCACAACAAAAAAAAACACGAACGTTATCCGAAACCCACGCCACCGAACTGAAGAGGAACCGCATCTGTACACGACTCGCCTCGTACTGTCCTCTCCTGTACTTCAGATCGGCGCGGAACTTCATGGTCTTCTGTTCGTCCAGCTGGTCTTCAAAGGTTTCGTGGTGACAGAACCACTAAAACCAGAACCACATAGAAACTAAGGAATTGGAGATAATAATATTCATCCATATATTTATTTATATATATATATATCACCAGTTACCCGTTTAGACACGCCCCCTTTCTGCTCCATTTATTCTCCATGTTCTCAGTTCCACTTTGTAAAGATGGACTTTGTAATTTTACAATTCCAGACTGGGCGCCACGGTGGCTTAGTGGTTTAGCATATTCTCCTCTCAGCGCTAGGGATTCCCGGTTCAAATCCCCATCTGGGTGGAGTTTCCATGTCCTCCCCGTGTCCGTGTGGGCTTCCTCCGGGTTCTCCGGTTTCCTCCCGCAGTCCAAAAACATGGATCAAGTCGATTGAGTTCTCCAAATTGCCCCATTAAGTGTGTGTCTGTGTGAGTGAGTGAGTGCCCAGCGATTGATTGGCACCCTGTTCTGGGTCTATCTGCCCAGCGCCCGAGACGTTCTCCCCTGGATGGGCATGGGGAACCCCCCCCCCCCGACCCTGATATCGGATGACGCGGAAGATAATGGATGGATGAATTCCAGACTGTAGTCCATCTGTTTGTGTTCTACAGAGGGTGCGGTTGCTCAGTGGTCAGTGCGTTGGGCTGTCAATCTTCAATCTGAAGGTTGTGGGTTCAAATCCCAGGTCCACTGAAGTTACCAGTGTGGGTCCTTTAGCAAGACCCTTAACCCTCATTGCTCCAGGGATGTTGTGATGAACCCTGTGCTCACCTTGAAAGTCGCTTTGGATAAAAGCGTCCAATAAATGACCAAATGTCATGTAAAGTACATACTGTGTGCTAATGGTCAGAACCCCAATAGCACCACCACAGAGCGGGGGTTATTGGGTGGGGGCATTAGTCCTATCCCAGCAGTGTCACTGAGGTGGAGAAATGAAACTCCAGCAGCACTGCTGCACTAACCCCCCCCCCCCTCACCACATCAGTATCACTGCAGAACTGACCATAAACAATCCACCACCCAAATGATACCTGTTCTGTGATGCTCCTGAGAACCAACAGGGGACTAACAACAACAAAGAACACAGATGGACTACAGTCTGTAACTTGTAGAACTATAAAGTCCACCACTATGGTTGGTGGAGGACAGAAAGTCAGATAAAGTATAAATGACTGACCTCAGGTTCACAGCATTTCGGTTTATATGGCGGGAAATCTGTGGCTCTCTCTTTATTTCGTGAAACTTCGAACACTGAGTCGTCAAAGGTGCTTCCGAGGATTTCCATGGTTTTAATTAAAAACAAAAATTAAGAAAAACAAAAATTAATGTCGCCGCATGATCTGCTTCTTCCCGTCTCTGTCAATGCGTGAAAGAGGAGGCTGTTGATAGTGCCGGCGCCCTCTAACGGACACCGTCGGTATGACGTCCCCCCCCCCCCCCCCACACACAAAATCCACTAATTTAGTATTTTTAAGTACAGAACATTTACCCGCCGTTTTCTCAAACACATCGTTAACAGTTCCACTTACCATTCAAATGCACATTATAATTCTAAGAGACAAGAAACAGTAGTTTTTCATACTCTGTTAGTAGCTTTCCACTGTTTTTTTGTGATTAAAACTATACAGAGTACGATACCTGTTCTGTGATGGGCCTGTGAGGTCCTAATCATTAAAAGACTTAATTAAAATTAATTTAAGACTAATAAAACGAGTAAAGAAACAGACTGACTGCAGTATGTAATTTTAGAGCTACGATGTAAATAACATAGACAATAAAATTGCATCTTATTTAAAACCAAATAGAAAAGACAGGTTTTACAACAGGGTGTAAAAAATAATACTGATTAATCAGAATCAAAGTACTTTATTAATCCCCGGGGAGAAATTGCAGTTGAGGTGCTACATTTCATTTTTAAATGTATATGCAAAATTGTTAAATGTTTAACAATGTAAGAAAAATATTTATTATTCATTATCTCCCGCTTTATCCTCTATTAGGGTCGCGGTGGAGTTCCCCATGCCCATCCAGGGGAGAGCGTCTCGGGCGCTGGGCAGATAGACCCAGGACAGGGCGCCAATCCATCACTGGGCACACACTCACTCACTCACACAGACACACTTTATATGGGGCAATTTTTGAGAATTCAATTGACTTGGTCCATGTTTTTGGACTGTGGGAGGAAACCGGAGAACCCGGAGGAAACCCACGCAGACACGGGGAGAACATGGAAACTCCACCCAGATGGGGATTCAAACCGGGAACCCCTAGCGCTGAGAGGAGAACATGCTAAACCACTAAGCCACCGTGCCGCAAGAACAATATTATAAAATGTAATATTTATATAAAAGACTAGTATTCCATTTAAAGCCTTTTTAAAAGCATTACCTATTTTCAAACGGCAGGTGGCAGCATTTCTCCATTTAGGTGATCTTTGGGTGGTGTTCCAAATCTAATATAGACTTCTTTAAACCTGAGTTTTGTACGAATCCGCCGCCTTGTCGATTCAATTTCAGTGTGTAGGGTCTAAGGGAATAGGGAGTAAGTAGGTTTTGGACACAGCCTATCAAGGGACAAAGCGTATTCGCTGCACATATCACGTGACCGACGCGACTCCGCCTCCTGTCGCGTAAACACGTGGTTTGGTTTGTCGGCAGTTCACAGCTTTTGAGTTTTAATTTAGTTATGTTTACATTTTAAATATTAATATTAATTATCGGCACGTTGCGCACAGATCAAAGGATGAAGGTGAAGGTGCTTTGTAGGAACCCGGACGATTATGTGCGCGAAACGACACGGGACATACAGCGAGGTGAGTTTAGCCTGTGCTAAGCTAATGCTAGGGCTGTGTTTCAAACGAGGACGAGCTCACTTCACCCTGATCTCAGTGTCCTGACCGTAGTGCGCCATACATAGTGCACTTCGTATTGTGTAGCAAGCAATTTGGGTTTTCGTTCTTAATATCGGTCTTAGTTTAGAGATGTGTAATTTAATTGTGTTTTATAGTTTCATTCATTCATTATCTCCCGCTTTATCCTCTATTAGGGTCGCGGGAAAGGGGGGGGGGGTTCCCCATGCCCATCCAGGGGAGAACGTCTCGGGCGCTGGGCAGATACACCCAGGACAGAGGGGCAATCTATCGCTGGGCACACACACACACACACACACACACACACACACACACACACACAGACACACTCTATATGGGGCAATTTGGAGAATTAAATTTACTTGATCCATGTTTTTGGACTGTGGGAGGAAACCGGGGAACCCAGAGGAAACCCACGCAGACACGGGGAGAACATGGAAACTCCACCCAGATATGGCTTCGAACCGGGAATCCCTAGCGCTGAGAGGAGAACGTGCTAAACCACTAAGCCAGCGTGCCGCTTGTGTTTTATAGTTTCATTCATTCATTATCTCCTGCTTTATCCTCTATTAGGGTCGCGGTGGGGTTCCCCATGCCCATCCAGGGGAGAACGTCTCGGGCGCTGGGCAGATAGACCCAGGACAGGGCGCCAATCCATCGCTGGGCACACACACACTCACACAGACACACACACTCTATATGGGGCAATTTTTGAGAATTCAATTGACCTTGATCCAAGTTTTTGGACTGAACCCAGAGGAAACCCACGCAGACACGGGGAGGACATGGAAACTCCACCCAGATGGGGATTCGAACCGGGAATAATCAGTTTTTTTAAAAAGATCTTGAAAAATCCTACTTTAGATACAAAGCGGCCGGAACGTCTAACGTTTTAATCTCAAATGATATTTATACTTGGGTTTAAACCCTTCTGCCGCGACATGCATTGGGACCCCGACCCCCTTAATTTAAATTGGGCGTTTTATTGTAAAGTGATTTATTTTGCCTACTGTACTTACAGAGGGTTTTGTCCTACACATTTAACTCATTCGTGCAGAGAAACACACACACACACACACACACACACACACACTGAGTGAAGTGAGCACACGTGCCCGGAGTGGTGGGCAGTACACGGGGAGCAATTGGGGTTAGATGTCATGCGACCTGAAGGTTCCCAGTTCGATTCCTGGTTCCTTAACCACAAGCCTACGACTTCCCTATATGTGATATAGGGTTGGCCCTGAAGAGGGTGGTGAGGACAGCCGAGTCCATAATCGGGAATAAACTCCCTGCTCTTGTTGACATCTACCAAACCCGCAGCACAAGGAAGATTCGTAGAATCCAGCTGGACAGCGGTCATCCAGCACATGGACTGTTCACCTTACTGCCATCAGGCAGGAGGTACCGCCGCTTCCCGGCCAAAACGACCCGGCTTATAAACAGTTTTTACCCGCAAGCCATCGGGCTACTAAACAAAATGAACAGTTAAAAACTTCCACACTCCTGCTTTTTTAACTATGTCACTTTACACTATGTCACTTTAAATTGTCTATGTGTATATATATATATAATTTTTTTTTTTTGGCACATACATATGTAAATATTGTGTATTTCATTTTATCTTCTATGTAGAGTGTACATACTGATGCCTCACCTTAAGGATTTCTATGTGCACATGTCCCAACACGTAGCACAAATGACAAACTATTGTCACAGCAAGAAACAACATTGCTTTTTTTTTTTTTTTTTTTATTGTATGCCTCCACCTTCGTGGAAACATTTTGTTCAAGGCCTTTTTTCTGTATATTTTACTCCTGGGATCAAAACAGGAGATTTTTAAAGTTTGGACTGAAGAATTTTGGGTGTCGCGCACAAATCCCTGCCTTGAAGTATGATTCCTCATTGATCTGTCATTTCCTTTGTTTCCATCCACAGTCCCCAGGAATTACGACCCGCATCTCCATCCGTTCGAAGTACCGAGGGAGTACACTCGAGCTTTAAATGCCACCAAACTAGAGCGGTTATTTGCCAAGCCCTTCGTGGCATCTCTGGATGGGCACCGCGATGGCATCAACTGCATCGCCAAGCACGCCAAGAGTCTCTCCGTCGTCTTGTCAGGAGCCTGCGATGGGGAGGTACGGTCCCGGGCAGCCGTACTTACATTTGGCACTCTTTATTAAAAATGCATGTATATATATTATTTCTTTTTTTTTCTTGCAATAGGTGAAAATCTGGAACCTGACGAAGCGGGAATGCCTTCGAACCATTCAAGCGCATGAAGGTTTCGTTCGGGGGATTTGTTCCCGGTTTTGTGGAACGTCGTTTTTCACGGTAATCATTTCTCATGCTCGCGGAGTTAATTCAGCTTTAGAGTCATGTTCACCACGGTTCTTACTGCGAACAATATTTTTAATAATATAAATTGTTCAAATCTCTGATGGAACTACAACAGTGTTCATGATCTCAGATCTTTAATTTACTGAATCTGTAAAATATCGAGAAGTAATTTTTTTTTTTTGTTGCAGGTTGGTGGTGATAAAACCATCAAGCAGTGGCGCATGGAACCTCCAGGTTATGGTGTGCAGGAGGAACCACTGAGCACTATTCTTGGAAAGGTATGATTTTTTTTTTTTTTATTTTATCTTTTTTCTCTCTCTTTTTCTTCTCTTCTCTTCTGTAGGTTGTTTCTTTTTTCCCCCTCTCTCTTCTTTTCCTCCTCTTTTTCTCTTTTTCTCCCCTGTAGAACCTGTAGAACTGTAGAACCTGTAAAAACGTAAAAGCAAACATGTAAGGTACATTAGTGCAGTCAGATTACCATTCAGATTGCAAAAGCTACCAGACATGACGGGATTAAAAAAAAAAAAAAAAAAAAAAGATTATTAATCTGAACTAAAGCAGCTGGTTATGAAGGTTTGTATGGAACCATAAATGTCATTTATTTTTTGTACATGTTCTCAGTTTGTAGTATTATGTTGTTTCTTATGTCTATTTCCATGAGGTCCTTTTGCAGACACTTTTGTCCCAACACGATAGTTGGGCTCAGATCACAGGGTCAGTCAAGATGCAAATTCACATTACACTGGTGACCTAAGGGTATTTGAACCCTTAACCTTTAGACCAGGGGTGCCCACACTTTTCTGGTCCGAGATCTAGTTTTCCATTGGACAGGTCATCGAGATCTACTGGGCTCAATCTCTATTTTTTAGGCTTTTATATTGAACCCTGTTTACACACATCATGTTAGTATTGTCGAATCTGTTAGAATTTCTCTTTTATTAAACATATTCCAAAACAATCACATTTCCCAGAACATCCATCCATCCATCCATTATCTTCTGCTTTATCCTCTACTAGGGTTGTGGGGGGGGGGGGTTCCCCATGCCCATCCAGGGGAGAACACTTCGGGCGCTGGGCAGATACACCCAGGACAGGACACCAATCTATCACTGGACACACACTCACTCACACACACACACTCTATATGGGGCAATTTGGAGAATTCAGCAGACCTTGATCCATGTTTTTGGACTGTGGGAAGAAACCGGAGAACCCGGAGCAAACCCACATGGACACGGGGAGGACATGGAAACTCCACGCAGATTGGGATTCGAACTGGAAATCCCTAACGCTGAGAGGAGAACATGCTAAACCACTGAGCCACCGTGCTGCCCCCAAACAAAACATAAACATTAATAAATGCAAATGCATTTTGAGATTGACATTGTAAAAAAAAAAATGTTCATCCTCCCACTGTAAACGAAAAAGTGGAACATTTTAGTTCTTTTTGAGCTTCACTCGTCCTTCACTCGTCTTGTCAGTCAAATAAATGTTTTATAAAACGTGCAGCAGGTAGATAATATATTTACTAGAGCAGGATAAGGTCACTTTTAGTCATGATGTCACGTTTAATTTTACTGTAGGTTTATAACCGAGTCGTCTCCGTGTTTTCTTCTTTTCATTGCAGGCAGTTTTCACGGGCATCGACCACCACAAGAGTGACGCGACGTTCGCCACCTGCGGCCAGACGGTGGACATCTGGGATGAACAGAGGAGCAGCCCCATCCGCTCTTTCAGCTGGGGCATCGACAGCTTCAGCTGCGTGCGCTATAATCCAGTAGAGGTGAGGGCTCGTCAGGGGGAGCGTTAAAATCCAGAAAAAGATTAATGAAGCAGAAGAATGTTGGTTTGAAAACTTGCAAGGAAAAGATAACGGTGCTCCGTTTCTGCACCGAGAACATTCAGATGATCGGAGTTACAAGCAGGAGTTTACAGTGAGGGGGCGGGACGCTGAATTTAAACTCATTTACATTTAGTCATTTACCAGACCGTTTTATCCAAGGCGACTTATAAGTATAAGTATCTATCATTGGGCACACACACACACACACACAAACACACTTTATATGGGGCAATTTGGAGAATTCAATTGACCTTGATCCATGTTTTTGGACTGTGGGAAGAAACCGGAGAACCCGGAGTAAACCCACGTGGACACGGGGAGGACATGGACTTGGTTGGGGTCCATACAGGGGGTCAGCCACACAGCCCCCCTGGAGCAATAGAGGACCCACAGTGGCAACTTCAGTGGGCCTGGGATTTGAACCCACATCCTTCAGATTGATAAACCAACACCCTGACCACTGAGCTACCACACCCTGAATTCATTATAGTGTGCTTGTAAGCGTAATCACCTCTTAATGTTAAACATGTTCCCACTACAAAATAAAGAATAATACAAATAAACAAAAAAAATACGCATAGTGCATTTTCAGACATACTAGCCATTCTCGCCTACAGTTTTTGACGACTGTGTGGAATTTAGTAGCAGATTTCAGTCGTTCCCGTCATCATTTTTGCTCTTAGATTAGTCCTGAATGTCTTAACATTCATTCATTCATTCATTATCTCCCGCTTTATCCTCTATTAGGGTCGCGGTGGGGTTCCCCATGCCCATCCAGGGGAGAACGTCTCGGGCGCTGGGCAGATACACCCAGGACAGGGCGCCAATCCATCGCTGGGTACACTCACACACTCAAACACACTCTATATGGGGCAATTTAGGGAACTCAATTAACTTGATCCATGTTTTTGGACTGTGGGAGGAAACCGGAGAACCCGGAGGAAACCCACATGGACACGGGGAGAACATGGAAACTCCACCCAGATGGGGATTCGAACCGGGAATCCCTAGCGCTGAGAGGCGAACGTGCTAAACCACTAAGCCACCGTGCCGCCATGTCTTAACATTTTTAGAAAAAAAAAAAAAAAAAATTTTTTTTTTTTTTTTCTTTTTTTTCCTCTCCCCTAGACGGAACTTCTGGCCAGCTGTGCGTCCGACAGAAGTATTGTACTATATGACATGCGGGAGTCTGCACCGCTAAAAAAGGTAAGCGCTCGAGGTTATACCTTGTATAAATAAGTACCTTGACGTTGTTGGAGTCAGTTTTAATAAATATTCTTTGTTTTAGGTGATAATGCAGTTAAAGAGTAACACCCTCTGTTGGAACCCCATGGAGGCGTTTTATTTCACCTGCTCTAATGAGGACTACAAGTAAGTCTAATCACGGGTCTAATGGAAGTCCAACAAATAAACCGATCATTCTTAATTAATCACTTTATAATTGATGAATAAAATAATGTAGAAAGGAATAAGAGGGGGCGGCACGGTGATTTAGTGGTTTAGCACGTTCGCCTCTCAGCTCTAGGGATTCCCGGTTAGAATCCCCATCTGGGTGGAGTTTCCATGTTCTCCGCGTGTCCGCATGGGTTTCCTCCGGGTTCTCCGGTTTCCTTCCACAGTCCAAAAAGATGGATCAAGTCAATTTGAGTTCTCCAAATTGCCCCATATAGAGTGTGTATGTGTGAGTGAGTGTGTGTCCAGCGATAGATTGGCGCCCTGTCCTGGGTGTATCTGCCCAGCGCCCGAGACGTTCTCCCCTGGATGGGCATGAGGAACCCCCCCCGCCCCGTGACCCTAATAGAGGACAAAGTGGAAGATAATGAATGGATGGATGGAATAAGAGCAGAGGAACACTGTATTCCAGATTAACAGTTTAATTTCCACTAATTTCTGCTCATTTGATCACCTTCCCAGTCTGTACACCTACGACATGCGGTATCTGGACAAGCCACTGGCTGTACACATGGACCATGTCTCGGCCGTGCTGGATCTCGATTACTCGCCCACCGGGAAAGAGTTTGTTTCCGCCAGTTTTGATAAAACCGTGCGCATTTTCCCCAAAGACAAAGGCCACAGCAGGTGAGTGATGCGTTCTGCAGGACTTTGGAGGTTTTACTCTGTCCCCAGTTCCTAATTCAAACTGCGTCCTCTTCAGAGAGGTGTACCACACCAAGCGCATGCAGCACGTCATTTGCGTCCGATGGTCCGCCGACAACAAATACATCCTGAGCGGCTCTGACGAGATGAACATCCGTGTCTGGAAGGCCAATGCTTCAGAGAAACTGGGCGCGGTAAGGATGCTTCAGCGATTTTAAAGAACTGTAAACCATAGTTTAAATCAACTTTAGGAAAATCTGCTGACTAAAGGAGTCATAAAGGCTCGCTGCGTAGTAAGGAGTAGTGTATTATTGGCTGTATGGCATATTCAGGCCACTTATTTTATTTATTCATGTATTATTTTTAATATCGCCGTGTTTAAAAGGCTTCTGAGAGTTCGTGGTCACTGTCACGGCTGAGTGCCAGCTCTGCGAGAGTGTAGATGTGAAGAAAATGCCAAGATCAACAGCAGCCTTGGCTGCCAAGCTCTAAAAATGATGTGCAGGAAGAAAACGAATCACTCTCTGTAAGTGGCTTCGTGGCAGCGTTGCCACCTCTCAGCCTTTTGCCAAGAAAGGGACCCGGTTCCTCATCAGACCGCTGTAATGTGATTTTATGATGCGGTTAACAGAATGAACAGACACGAAAACAAGCACAAAATCCTAAAGGGCTTTGCTCTCAGAGCCAGACAGGAATTTATCGCGATGCACGGCGGAAAAATTTATTCCAGGAAAAAAAATTTGCGTCTTGGCCACGCCTTATTTTTTTTTTTTTTTTTCATTTATAAAGATTTCAATTTTTTTTAAATAGTGTATTAAACTTTCAACCAACTGTAGTAAGCATTCCAGTATGGATGCTTCTATTTTGCAGAGAGAGAAATCATCTTAAACCCAATATAATAAAGCAATAAGGTACTGAAGGACAGTGTTATTAGTCCCAATGTGTAGTTACACCTCTTTCCTGTGATTTATTCACAATAATACACAACCTCGAGTGTCTTATTGCTTTTATGAAATGCTTACAAACACACTATAATAAAAAAAAAAAAAAAACTAGGTTTGATTTATAAACGTGTTAATAATCTGGTCTTCCACGGCGTACGTTTTTTTTTTTTTTTAAGTCAATGCTGATCGTTAGAGAAACCAGAATCCTGTTACTCGGCGATCGAAAACTGCCATCCAGTGGCAAAAAAAAAAAATTATTTCTCTCTCTCTTTTTTATTTATTTATTTTGCCACTGGATGGCAGTTTTCGATCGCCGAGTAACAGGATTCTGGTTTCTCTAACGATCAGCATTGACTTAAAAAAAAAAAAACAACGTACGCCGTTTATATTAATCTGTATTTCATGATTTCAAATAGTGTATTGTATATCACGCCTGATAAAACTGAAGCACTCAGAGGTGTGCGTTCTTGTCAGTGATGTCACATCTAGACAAACGGCTCAGCCAATCAGAATTAGGGACCGGAACTACCCCTTTTATAATCTTGTTTTTTGTAAGGAGTAGAATATTAGGCAAAGAGAGGGATTTAATTTTAAAATAATCTTCTTCAGAATGATTCCAGGTGATTTTTAGGATGTGTTCATGCATCACGCCATAGTGGTGGCTTTTTTTCTTTTATGATAAATTATTAGTTTGTGTAAGTTTATAGACCGGGCTCATCTGCTTTGATCTGCACACACAACAGGTATTCATTGGCGAGCTCTTCCTCCGCCCCGTGCCTTTGGCTCTCTGCCACTCTGGACTTAAAATAAGATTAGATTTATTCACTCATCCAGCGTTTAACTGCTCCGAACGAGCCGTGCACACATCAGCACTATAAATGATCCAATCTCTTAAAGCGAGGCTGCTTCAGAAAAAAAAAATAATGACTGATCAACAATCGTGAGGGATCTCTAATTAAATAAAGAGATGCTGAATCAAGCCGTGGGTCTGGAGGAGGTTCTCTGAATGATGACTGATGTTCGAGAGCTGTGAGGTCTCTGCGACATGACGTTCTGATGGTTCAGCGTCTGTCGCGATGCACCGATTAGGAACTGATATTAATAACTTGGAGTGTTATCGATGGGTCTCAAGTTTTAAAAAATTTAATGGTGACATTTTTCGCAGCATCCTCATCTTCAGAGGGTCCCAAAGTCAGTACCCAGCTGAGAAGATTAGATCCAGCCAAAAATAAAAGTTGAAGGGGGGCAATTGCAGCGCACTCTTTATTAGTTCCTTTTTAATTTAAGAGCCTTTTTCCCTTTAACTCTGTCAGCGGTCATGATGGTGCTCATGTCTCGAATCCGTTTTAATGAAAGTTGAACGGGCCTCTCACTTCAGTCGGGGGAAGCAGTTCACTTGCACAGCATCAGCACCTATTAGCATTAAATCGATGACATTTGCGGGGAGGTAAAGAAAATGCTTTGCTTTTAATTAGAATGAAAGCCCTCGGTAAAGTTGCTTTGCACAAAGTGGTGAGAGAAGAACTTTATGGGATGGTGAGAGAGACCAGACACAGGTGGCACCACTGTCTTCAATTATCCAGCTATTACTGCGAGGGCTTTATATGTGTATGATGTTGGAAAGCGGTAATTAAATCCGTTTCTTTAATTAACAACATTTAATGAGATGTAGATGATTAATTTCATGAAATAAGGACATGTTTATGTCCTTAAACATCTCAACAAGAAGTTTTTTTCTTGCCACTGTTGCTTCGGCTTGATCTTTGGGGGTTCAGGCTCCGAACTCTGTTAAGCTGCTTTGTAAAAATGTACTGTGCAAAAATTTCTATATAAATATATGAGCTTAAAATCCCATTAAGCACATGTTATAAGAGGTAAACATTATTTATTTAACTTTTGTATTCATATCTTAACTATGAGAAGGCAGCGTTTGATGTCTGTTCTTCTCTTAATGCTCAGCTCTGATGTAAACACAAACTCATTGCTGGTTTTGCTTTTTTTCACAGCTCACATCAAAAGAGAAATCTGCCATTAACTACAACCAGAAGCTGAAGGAGAAGTTCCAGCATCACCCGCAGGTGAAGCGCATCGCCCGCCATCGCCACCTCCCCAGAGACATCTTCAAGCAAAAACGCGAGCTGCGCGAGATGAAGGAGGCACGACGAAGGAAGTGAGTGTCCTTTAAAAAAAAATTTTTTTATAATTTCTTTTTTTTTTTTTTTTTTTTTTTTTTTTTTTAAACTCCGTCTTTTCATTCGTCTGACCTCCGTACGAGGCTGTCGACGTTCAGGAGCCGGATTAGTTTTTTTTTTTTTAGTGATGACTGAGGAAAACCGAGGAAGCACGTGACCTCGCACTGCTTCGGAGAACGTGACGTCCGTTGCCAGAAATGATTAACTACGTTGAAGCGTCTGGTCGCTCGGGCGATTCTACTCATCCATAACGATTACATGGTTTCCGGGTGCCCTAATTCCAAGTGGACGTTAAGTACAGATATCATTAGCTCTCCCGCTGCACGAGGAAAGATTGAGACGTACACGGAGTGTTTCACTGAAGAAATGTCACCGAGAGGTTTTATGTAAATCCAGGAGAACATTAAGATTTAAATCCTCAACATTAAGGGAAACATCAACGCAGAAGTTCACGATCAAGAAAGATGAAAGATTACACACTGACCTGTTAATTAGACTTTGGATTAGATTTGATTAGATTTTTACTCGTGTCAGCGTCACTCACCATATCATAAACACTTAATAGTTTTACATTTTTAAACTTGTTCCACATACTGACGCCTTATACTGGATGAGAACCGGCAGACTGGATCACCACAGACCTGTTTAAAATGGTGTGGGGCTGTCTGTCCGTCAGTCCGTCCGTTTGTGAGAAACTAACCCGCATTTATTTTTTCCTAGGGGGAGTTTTTATTTTATTTTATCTAATCTATATTTTAAAAAATTATAAAAATATATTTATGTATATTACAAAACATTGTAATTTATTGTATTATTTTTTTATTAATTATTTTTTTTTTTTTATTATTAATTATTATTTTAAATTATTATATTTATTATTTTATTATTAATTATTATTTATCATTATTATAGTTTTTTTTTATTATTATTAATAATTATATTAATATTATAATATTAAGCTGATTGTTCATTAGTGTATCAGAATAATCATACTGGCCATCAGTTTGTTTGTGCTGTTTGACTCACGTTTACCAGAAAGAACTGAATGATTAAGTCATGCATCATTCTCTTTCTCTTCCTCTCTCTCTCTGTGTGTGTGTGTGTGTGCGTGTGTGTGCGCGCGTGTGTCCGTTCGTCTTCTCAGGGAACAAAACGTGCGCAAACACAGCAAGCCAGGATCCGTTCCCCTGGTGACCGAGAAGGAGAAACATGTGGTGGCAGTAGTGGAATAAAACGTCATAACATGGAAGTACTTCATGCATCAGACTTTTTTTCCGTCCGGTTTGGACGAGTCAGTTCCTTTCATCGTGAACATTCGGCTTTCGCCTCAACCCCGCGGCAGATTATTCATTATAATCTCTCATTATTACGTATAAGTCTCATATTCCAGTCCTCTTGCTCTCTGAATGATCACATTTTTGGACCAGGACTTAATAAAATACTGTTTTGGAATATTCTGAATGCTGATAAAAAAATTTTTTGTATATATTTTTGGCAAAAACTAGTCATTTCGTAAATCCTGCCCGTATTGTGAGGTTTTCCCCCTGGGCGTTAAACATGGCACGTCTTTTAGTGTCTCTATAATCAGCCATCTTCATCCTTTTAGAACAAGCCGTGTTGTCGGTCGGCATTCAAGCCTCACTCCCATAATCCAATCATTTCAATCTCGGCTTTCTGTTTAATCCATCTTGCAACCATGAGGGTTGAGATTATACTGTGATCAAAGGTGACAGGATCTTTATTTCTCCTGCGTGAATAACACGATGCACGCTGTATAGGAAACACTATATGGTTAAAGTTCTTGGGAATTCAGCACCCAGCAGTTACTTTAGAAAACTGTATGCTTCCAAATCTGTTGGAACAGTTTGGGAAGGCCTTTTTCTTTCCCTGCATGACTGTGCACAGCGTCTTTAAAGACAATAGCTGGGTGACTTTAAATCTGACTGATCTACTGTCTGAAACTGTGATAATGGTGCCCATCCCTGCATTTCAGGGCCCTGTTCACTCAGTTGGCTTAAATGTTAATAGTGGGGGAGGCGGTGATAAAGTGCTTGTTTTTAATTTTGTTAAATAAAACTGTTCTGGCCCAGTAGTTTAAATTTACTTCAGAGTTCTTGTGACGCTCCAAACTCATTATCAACACGTTGTCATGATGAAAAATCCATTACCACGGTGACTGGAATCTGCAAATACTGGTGCAGTATTGATACAAGATGCTGAATTCTTACAGCTGGCCTCTTCTACAAATCTGAAAAGGCTTTACCAAGTCGGAATAAGATGAAAAATACAATGGGCCCTGCAGTGTATATAAAGAAATGGAGTTTAAGATCCATTTTAAACATGGAGACTGTGGAACCGTACCCAAGATGATGGCAGAGTTGCAGCATTTTGATGCAGCAACACTGATCTTCCACCTACAGATGACGGACTAAAGTGGAAAGAGGTTGAGATGCACAGATTAGTAAATTCGGGAAGGTAGATAAAACAAGAAGGCTTTGTGAGATTACGGAGCACTAATACCTCTGTAAGTTTTCAGGTGGACAGGGTTCGAGCTATGGAATGTTAATGTCCAATCCCCCCAGAGGAATCCCAAATTATGTAAAGGTAACACAAATACATTTTTTTCCCCCCACAAGTACAAGTCCATAAAAGAACAGGGTAATCCGTGACACATCATTTCGATTTTGTCTCATTTACCACATGTGATATTAATGATGATAAAAAATTTTCTTGAATCTTGAATTTTTAAGAAAACACTTTACATAATTGGCTTAGCCAGCATTTTTTTTTTTAAATGATTTATTTATTTTTTAAGCTTAGGAGCCTTTTTTTAGCTTTATCAACAACTCCAATTTTAATGTATGGCTTCAGCTGCCAGATATTTCTCCTGATGCCTTATTAATTAAAGGCCGTCTTCCATTCTTGACCAATCAAAGCACCGCCGGTGAGCGTGGGCGTGGTTTCGGTCGGCGTCGCGTGCGTGTGTGTGTGTGTGTGTGTGTGTGTGTGTGTGTGTGTGTGTGTGTGAGAAAGAGAGTGAGAGTGTGTTATTTTTAGGCCCAGGTCTTCAGTCGATTCCGCCGCTCGGCTCCAGTCCGGGTTTTCCAGCCGCTCTCTCCGGGGCCGTCAATGACCGAGCGCCGCCGCCGTCGCTGGCAAGCCGCGTCCATTTTTCCTGAGCGTCTGTGGAACCTTGAGGAATCAGGAACCTGCGGGAGCGCAGCCCGAACCTGCGGGACTCAAAGCCGAGGCGAGCGTCGAGCGCACCGGACGGGACCGGGACCGCGACCGGGACCGGGTGGCTTGCCTTCAGGATGCGTCGAGGCTTCGTGGAGCGATGGGATAGGAGGGAATTAACAGGATGAGGGCGAAATAAACGGCAACGGCAGCGTCGGCACATCTGCCCATCCGAAGAGGCGCACAGAGAGGGTGAGAGATCGTTATGATGATGATGTAGAGGAACCGACGCATCCAGGTGTTTTGTTGGTGCGTTTTTTTGGTTTTTTTGGTTTTTTTTTGGGATGTTTGGCACAAATGTCATTTTCTGGTTCCATCACCGAGCCGGACGCGCCGGCTGTGCGCCTTCCCACCGGCGCCCACCGAGGTGTGATCAGCCAAATGAGCGTGTTGCACCTCATCCGCGTCACCTTTACCTCGTCCTGCCCTTTGTGTTCGGCTGTAATTTGGGGAGAACCCTTTTTAAAATTGGGCTTTTGTGTGAGAGGGTGCACGCGTGCGCCAGCCATCACTGGCTTCACCGAGGATGCTGAGGATGAGGATAGTGGTGACCAGGCTGACCCGGCCACCATAAAACCGACGGATATGGCACTCTGCAGTGATTAAACAGTGTGTGTGTGTGTGTGTGTGTGTGTGTGTGTGTGTGTGTTGTAGCAGCAGCAGCGGCGGCGGCAGCGCGCGCGCGCGCGCGTGAAGATGGCTGCTCCACTCGCGCACCGGGGCCTGGCCGACATGCCGGACCTGAGCCACCTCACTGAGGAAGAGAGGAGGATCATCCTCGACGTCATGGACCGCCAGAAGCGAGAGGAGGAGAAGGAGCAGTCCATGCTGAAGTAAGCCCCGTGTGATCCTTAATCCAGGAGCTTAAACGCAGGCGTTGATTGACGCGGGCGCGCAGTTGCTGATGCCTTGCACGAGTCTCGAGAAAGCAATGAACGCTCGTTCTTTTTAACAGTCACTATGCATTTGTGTTTTTTTTTTTTTTATATATATATATATGTCTGGGGCTTTTTATCTCAACTTTTTTCCCCCCCATCCTTAACATGCAGTGTAAACCTAATCTCAATCTATCTTTAATCCCGCTCCCCGGTGATGTGTGTTGCTCCGGATCCCGGCGCGCAGCAGCTGTGCGTTTTCAGCACCACGGCGCTGTCCATTTGCTAAGCGCATTAACTCGAGCAGGGTTGAGTTCGGTTCGGCTGTTGACTCGAGCACGCTTCATTCATTACGGGCTTTTATTGCACCGAACTCTCAATATACACGATGGCGCAAGATGTCTGTGTTACTGACACGTCTGCTTCTTTGGCATGTTCATGGTGCATTTGGTTTTGGAACATCAGTGTGTGTACGTCAGTGGTCCTCTCAGACTGATTGCATGTAGACTGGTGTAACAAAAAAAAAAAAACACCTTTAATTTTATTATAGCCGTTTTTAAGCAGGTTTCGAATATTAAAACGTACAAGTATATAGTTTCTTGAATTATTACCCACAAACTTTGAAGCCTAACACGTCTCTGGTTCAGTGAAAGCCCTGAGGGGGCAACAAGACAGTCTTTTATCAGGATGGGAGACTGTGACATCCATTGTGTGGTTCCCAAATTCGGTTCAGGTTTTTGCTCCCAACATTGTAAAAAATTAAAAAGAAATTTAAAAAATCCCAAAAGATATGAAGACAGCGAATTGGAAAGTGGAGATGATGGATATTTGGAGGTTGAATGTTTAGTAAATGTGGTCGGGAAGTGAAGAACAGGGTGCAAACAGGATGATGGAGTGGAGTTCTGCGCTCCGTGATAGACGAGGCTCTGGCAGAGTGAAAGTGAAGTGAAGTGCAGCTTAAAGATGGTGGCTCGGTTAAAAAAGCCATGGGAGGGAGCTGGAAGAAGCCAGTGGTGAGGACACGGCTGCAATTTTCATTGGGAGTGTCAATGGACACGTTTAGGAATAAGTTTGTTAGAGGGACGGTACAGCAAGGGGATGCGATGTAGTTGGTTTGCACATGTACAGAAAAGAGATGAGGTTTATATTGGCTGACGGATGTTGAGGATGGAGGAGATGATGAACGCCAAAGTTTCAAAGGTGTTCGAGCTTGAGAGTGTTGATCCACTGCAGCGCCCCCTAATGCAAACAGTCAAAAAAGGTACCTTTTACACATAAGGTAACCACTGAATTTTAATGAGACACTTTAATGCACATATATAAAGTTAAAAGTTCTTTTTTTTTATTAAAGAAATACAAACTGGGCCACTTCTGTCAGTCATGGGTTCCGTGGCATCTTTACCTGACGCCTAACTATAATGTAAATCTCCTGGATTTGAATATTATGGTGATTATAAGAGCTTATAGTAGCGTGGTGTTTTCAGATTAAATTAAATCACAGTTTTGTATTCGCTTTGTAGCGCGAACCCGAGTCCGTCAGCAGAATCACATCGGACAACGTGGCTCTTCAATGGCTGCCTTTGAACCTCTTAATAACCTGAGAAAGTCAATGTGGCGTGCTTTAGAAACTCATTATCCAGTTATAATTGGACCTTGAGGACTACTGTTACACAATTAACCCATCATATACATTGGTTCTGTCCTCGGGGAACAGAAATGACCCAGTACAGAGCCTTATTTTCTGTTCCAGCATGTATAATTGATCTCATCTACTAATTAACCCGTCTGCCGTCATGTTACAAAAAGGTGATTATTAAAACCGTGTATGGTCACTGGACAGTCGTGATCAGAGGATGCCACATTAGTGAGTCGGCAGTTTGTGGTTATTAAATTATGTTCTCATGTTTGTGCTGTGAAACTAAACTTCTAAAAATCCAAATGACTAAATCGCCCCAGGTGTGTGAATACTCTCCGAGCTGTGTCCTAAAGTCTTGTCCAATAAGAGTAGTCAGATCTAAATAGGATATTTCTCCCCTAATCCAACAGTCTGGGTGGTAGAGCAGCTGAGAACTCAGTGGACGACCTAAACCTCCGATCTCTTTCAGTGGGAGGGGGGAAAATCCAGGTCTGATTGGGGCACAGGCGGGGCACAGGGGTGCTGTATACCTTCCTTAATGCTTGCGTCTGCATGTGCCAGTCCACATTGTACAGTGATTACCTTTCGGTGACATATTGTACCTCATGCCGCTTTAGGGTCTAACTCACAATCTCTGTTCTAATACATCCCAAAGGATTTGGTTTGAATTGAAGTCAGGGAAAACACACTTGTGTGCCTTTATGGACTTTGCTTTGTGCACACGGTTTCGCTTCAACAGGAAAGGGCCTTCCCCAAAACTTTGTATTCCTATTAGATATATAGAGTTGTTGAACTGCATGGCTAGGTGTTTGATTTAATAAACCGCTGGCAATGGAACTGAAGTAAACAGCTGAATTCAGGTCCACACGGTGTACGTTGCAGCTGAGGACGAATCCATCGATACTGCGGTGTACCTCGTCTTCTTTCAGATGATTCCATCTCGGTACGCGGCTTGTTTTGCGCTGAAATTTGGTGGAAATATGACGTCTTTAGAAACTCACCAAGTCCATTATATTGTCAGCGTTTGTTTATGGAGATTGCACGGCTGAATGCTTGATTCTCGCTCCCGCTTATCTATTGGATGTCTCCCTCAGTACGAAAGGTGTCCACGCGCCCTGTATTGCAAATAGCCTTTTCTTTTTTGTTTTGTTTTTTGTTTTCTCCGCCACATTCTACATTTAAATGATTTATAAAGCATCTCATGCCTCATGCTTTTGTTTATTTTTTTTATTTTATTTTAAAAGCTTTTATCTCAGCATGATACGTACACACATTATATTCTATCAGCTTTTGATATGAGGGTCCGATTCTAAAGATCAAGGGCTTCCTCCCGTCCCGTCCCTCGCCACCTGTGCCCGGCCGTTCACGTGGCTCGGTCTCCACGCCGCATAGTTTCACGTTAGGCCTTAATGAACCCATGCGCACCGATCCGAATCGGGGTTTGTTGGGTTGGACGTGAGCGGAGCCGTCAGGGAGCCCACATAATCACAGATTCTCTGCCCGGGTTAAATATTAATACTGTAGGTGGCAGCGAAAGACGACGTATGGTTGATGTGACTCATCGACTTAAAGCCTGAGCCACCTCTGCGCCGGGGTGTGAATCATCCATATGCACGTACACGCTCGTTCGGCTCATCGTTTGGTAAAAAAGAGCATCTCGTATGAAGCCACAGACGCTCGTCAGTGCCGGTTACCACCCTAACAGGCAACGGCCCAAGCCTTTGATCTCTCTGCACAGTGTGTACACAGTGGTGTAGAGTTACAAGGCAGCAGAGGAGCTCGGTACCTCCTGCCTGATATGTTACCATCATATGGTCTCGTCGTCATTGGTCCACACTTGGGTTGGGCCGGTCATGTGCATCCTGCCTCTTTTTTTTTTTTTTTTTTTTTTTTTAAGGCCAGTGTTGTTATATAGTACTGACGAGGCGCAAGGTAGAACCGTGTTATTAAATATTTATCATGGCGGATAGAATATGAATATTTGATATTGTGTTGTTCAGAACAATGTGCTGAATTCGATATAAAGTCGCTCCGCGCGTTCTTTCGGATTCAGGCTGTTTTTGGACGTAATCGGTGGCTGGGCATCCACGATGTCGGAGGAATTATTAGAAACTGACTGCCATTTCTGCCATCCATCCATCCATTATCTTCCGCTTTATCCTATATTAGGGTCGTGGGGGGGGGTTCCCCATGCCCATCCAGGGGAGAACGTTTCGGGCGCAGGGCAGATACACCCAGGACAGCGCGGGCAATCTATCGCTGGGTACACACTCACTCACACATACACACTTTATATGGGGCAATTTAGAGAACTCAATTGACTTGATCCATGTTTTTGGACAGTGGGAGGAAACCGGCGAAGCCGGAGGAAACCCACGCGGACACGGGGAGAACATGGAAACTCCACTCAGATGGGGATTCGAACCGGGAATCCCTAGTGCTGAGAGGAGAACATGCTGGATCTGAACGATCGCCGACAAATGGATAAATAATATCACACTGGTGCCCAGTGAGCGCTCCTCCTGCTTGCTGTCACATGTTTGGCTTGGTCCGCATTGTGCCCATATTTGGCAGTACAGGTCCAAGTCTGAGTGCATGGGGTTTTCCAAAAATCTGTCCATCGTGTTCTGTGGTGAAATAAATATGTTTAGAACCCGATACCTTTCTTCTGTGTACATTTCCCTATTGTGCATCTGTAAAATTTGCTTGCATGCTTGTGTGTGTGTGTGTGTGTGTGTGTGTGTGTGTGTGGGTGTGTGTGTGTGTTACCTCAGTGGTTAGGGTGTAGGGTGTTTGGGGAGAGCCCCCTCTCCCCAAACACCCTACACCCTAACCACTGAGGTTTAATCTCCAGCTAAGAGTTAACAGTCTGGGAAACTTTACTTTATTTGCCAGTACAAGTAACCCTTGAGGGCGGCACGGTGGCTTAGTGGTTTAGCACGTTCGCCTCTCAGCACTAGGGATTCCCGGTTTGAATCCCCATCTGGGTGGAGTTTCCATGTTCTCCCCGTGTCTGCGTGGGTTTCCTCCGGGTTCTCCGGTTTCCTCCCACAGTCCAAAAACATGGATCGAGTCAATTGATTTCTCAAAAATTGCCCCATTTAGAGTGTGTCTGTGTGAGTGAGTGAGTGTGTGCCCAGCAATGGATTGGCGCCCTGTCCTGGGTGTATCTGCCCAGCGCCCGAGATGTTCTCCCCTGGATGGGCATGGGGAACCCCACCCCCGCGACCCTAATAGAGGATAAAGCGGGAGATAATGAATGAAAAAAGTAACCCTTGATGTTTTAGCTCAGGGTGCATGGTACAGCACCTCTGGAGCAATCGGGATTAAAGGTATTTGAATGTAAAGGCGGGTTTATTGTATGTATTTTCATTGCTGTGACGTCCTGCTTCCCCCGCGCGTTCGTAATATCCCTCTAATGAGGACGATCGACGCTCGACACGCACACAAAACAGGCTGTAATCCAACCTGAGGAATCCTGGGAGAGTGGAGACGGGGAGAATCCTCGGTGTTTGCCAACATGCTGTCATCTTATTGGAAAAGCTTCAAACAGGAGCAGATAATCATCCAGAGGAGTGAGGGAGAGAAACAAAGGGGAGAGATAGAAACAGCAGAAAGGATTCTGAGGATCTTTAAGGCCATCCTAAAAACGCAGCTAAAAATAAAGCGGCATCCAGTAAAAAAGAAGCTTCCGTCACGTCCGCCTTCGACGCAAAGCCGTTTAATCTAGTGCGTAAATAACTTCCGACCAATCGCAGAGCTGATTCGAACTTCTTCACCGCCCGCTCGTTGCTGTGTTAGTCGTTTGATCTCGTTTGACCTGCCTCCTCTGAATCATGTGACGCCAGCCGCCGCATCTTTACGAGGACCAGAACAGAAATTTGAATAACACTGATGTGTGTGACGGGCGGCACGGTGGCTTAGTGGTTTAGCATGTTCTCCTCTCAGCGCTAGGGATTCCTGGTTCGAATCAACATCTGGGTGGAGTTTCCATGTTCTCCCCGCGTCCGCGTGGGTTTCCTCCGGGTTCTCCGGTTTCCTCCCACAGTCCAAAAACATAGAACAAGGTCAATTGAATTCTCCAAATTGTGTCTGTGTGAGTGAGTGTGTGCCCAGCGATAGATTGGCGCCCTGTCCTGGGTGTATCTGCCCAGCGCCCGAAACGTTCTCCCCTGGATGGGCATGGGGAACCCCCCCCCCCCCCCCCCCGCGACCCTAATATAGGATAATTCAGAAGAAAATGGATGGATGATGTGTGTGACGCACTCGTACAAGCACAAGCTCGTACAATACACACCAAACCCACCACCACATCAGTAATCATGGCATTGCTGAGAATGAGCCATCACCCAAATAGTACCTGCTCTGTGGTGGTGCAGATCCTTAAAGAACAAAGTAAATAGAAACATATGGGCTTAAACTGCAGAACTACAAAATCCATCTATTTCTTTAGTGGAACTGATGAAACGGACAATCGATATAGAAATGAGAGGTCTGTTCCTTATAAAGTGACCTGTGTGTGTGTGTGGGGGGGGGGGTTTGTTTCAAAACCCATCACATTCCAATACAAACCTTTTAAATTTTTTTAATTTGGTTTAATTGAATTGAAACCAAATGTAATTTAATTTAACGATGATTTTACCGGCTCCTTTAAATATCCCACAGCCCAGAAACGACTCCCTCACAGTCCGCCTCTTGGCTCCCATTAAAGCCTCACAGCGGTAACGCGGACTGGACTGCCTGTGAGAGACTGGGATCTGCTACCGATAACTCCTGCTGATCAGGGGCCATTTGTTTTGGCAGTGCCTCATGCACAACGTGTCTCGTGGGGGCAGTTAAGAGGCTGCAGGAAGGTCATCTACAACCTGCTTTAGGTTACAATACCCCTCCATTACAAGATGAGGGAGAGGGAGAGAGAGAAGGAAGGGGAGGATCGGGGATAAGCGGGATGCTTTATGTGATGTAGATAGTTTAGCTGTTCGGTGTGTCAGTGTTCGAATCAGTGAATCATTTGAATGTGAATCAGATTCGTCTTGTAAGAACTACTTCACACCAAGAACTACTTTTGTGTAACAATAAGAACCCTGGGGTTCGGTTGCATGGCAAGGAGGACACAGGCCCTTCTTTGTGGATTTTGCATGTTCTCCTCATGTGTGGGGGAAGGAGGTTTTCCTTAGAAACCTCTGGTTTTCTTCCACAGCCTCAAAACTGTTTGTCCTCCCAACAAGGATGAGCGAATCAGTGAATCACCCATCCATCCATTATCTTCCACTTTATCCTATATTAGAGTCGGGGGGGTTCCCCATGCCCATCCAGGGGAGAAGGTTTCGGGCGCTGGGCAGATACACCCGGGACAGGGCGCCAATCTATCGCTGGCCACACACTCACTCGCACACATACACTCTATATGGGGCAATTTGGAGAACTCAATTGAACTTGATCCATGTTTTTGGACTGTGGGAGGAAACCGGAGAACCCGGAGGAAACCCACGCGGACACGGGGAGAACATGCAAACTCCATCCAGATTGGGATTTGAACCGGGAATCCCTAGCGCTGAGAGGAGAACATGCTAAACCACTAAGCCATCAGTGAATCATTTGCTCAGTATTTGAATCGGTGAGGTCGTAGATCAGAGCAGCGTTACTGTCTCGGTTAACCTGCTGACAGACATGCAGAGTGGAGACAGGAAAAAAACATCAAACCTCTATTTTTAGATCAAATCCCATGATTTTTAAAAATAAAAATAAAATTTTAAAAATAAAAATAAAATGAGTCTTATTCTGTATCACTTTAAATCCAGACCACTTGGATCCACCGATGATCTGATTGGTCCAATGGTTAGGTTATAAATACAAAATACAATAATCTCTTTCATTTGGGCATAACGTATAGTATAGTTTAAACTATTTTTATTCTTGTTGGAAACGGGATAAGCACATTTGTAGGGCCAACCCGTAGTGTGTTCTGAGGATTGGAATGATGGCTGTTGTAGGAACGCAGCCTCTGTGCTGGACGCCCTGTGCGTCTGCAATATCAAATCAGATCATGTACGGCACTTGCATCAGAGGAGCATTATGACCCAGTTCTGTACAATCATCTGCACTGCTCTCGGAATACGACTCGCATTAGGTTAATGTCTCCTTTTAAGCAGAAAAGCTCCCATGCTCATCATGTAATGCTGCTGGTTCTTCTGGATTAGCAACGCTGCCATGTTTAAAACTGAGGCATGCCTTTGTAACGCTTTAGATTTTAAACAAAGCTTTAATGCGCTTGATATAGAGATACATAATTGCACACACACATAATTAAAAACAAAACGTATTTTTAGTCTTTGCCATAGAAATGCATTCCGATGCCACAGGATACCCGTGTGTGTGGCATCCCTGGGGTGACCGTTTTCCCCATGGCCATCCAGAGGAAAAGGTTTCGGGCACTGGGCAGATTCTGTCCCTTAGACACCCACACGCTGTATGGGGGCAATTTAGAGCAGTCATTTCATCTTGAATCCACGTGGAAGGAAACTGGAGAACAACGAAGAAAACCCACGCGGCAAGGGGGAGAACATGGAAACTCCACCCCGATCGCTACTCCACCGTGCACCCTCAGTCAGTTTCTGATCACGTTTTTTTATTTTTTTAAAACTCTGTGTTGGTTTTGTTAAGAGCTTTCGATGACAGCTGTGTATACTGCGCTTGCACAGTTGAGTGCCGCTCAGTTCAGCTCGTTCTTATTGTCTCTTCGTATGTATACACAAGTGTAGAATAGTACGTGTACATCCGCATATACAATACATAGGTAATGCGGGACAATAGAGTTAAATAGGTGGATGAATTACCGTCGTTTATGAACTGCGTTTCAAAAGCACGGTGGATGATGTGAGTCGGCATGAGTTCTCCGTTGAGCTACGGACCTCCCATTTGCCCAAGTACGCGAATTCTCACTCAGCATTTAAGGTACTGACTCTTTATCAGTCAGAGTTGGTGAGGAGGGGGTGTGGTGGGACTGCACCGGCGCGTTTTCTGGCTTCAATGGAGCACCTGGAGCGCTGAATGAGGCTATCTTAGGCCCGTAGCTACGGCATGCACACGTGCGAGCGCAGAATCTCCACATTGATGCTGCCGTTTCGTCCGCTGACACCTGCCCAAAGCACACAGAGGCAAACACGGCACACGATACCCTCATTTATCAAGTGGCTGCAGGCCTTTAACACTAATTCCACCTGCCTACACGAAGCTGTACGTCATGTTTGATGTAGAACACGTTCATGTGCTGCTTTAGTTTGGTGCGACTTACAGTGTAGTACAATATTTATATCAGTTGGTGGAGCAATGGGACTGCAAACACTGGCTTTTAATGATTTGGTCGGCAAATTTGTGTATTATCCATCCATCCATCCATCCATTATCACCCGCTTTATCCTCTATTAGGGTCGCGGTGGGGTTCCCCATGCCCATCCAGGGGAGAACGTTTCGGGCGCTGGGCAGATAGACCCAGGACAGGGCGCCAATCTATCGCTGGACACACACTCACTCACACAGACACACTCTATATGGGGCGATTTGGAGAACTCAATTGACTTGATCCATGTTTTTGGAGTGTGGGAGGAAACCGGAGAACCCGGAGGAAACCCACGCGGACACGGGGAGAACATGCAAACTCCACCCAGATGGGGATTCGAACCAGGAATCCCTAGCGCTGAGAGGCGAACGTGCTAAAGCACTAAGCCACCGTGCCGCCCCAATTTGTGTATTATTTTATTTTTATTTTTTATGATCGTAGTAGCCCTCCTCTGTCCCTCCTCTGTCCACTGCTGTGGTCACCCTTTGAACACTGTTCTTACCGTCTGTCTCTCTGTCTGTCGGTCAGTCTGGCGCAGACTTTAAGCTCGATTTTGCCCTGACACTTAGCGTCGTAAAGATGGGGTTATCCTTTAAGGCAGCGATACTCAACTGGTGGGTCACAACCAAAAACTGGTCGTTTGCCACTTACCCATCACAATTTGTGATGATGGTTCTGACCACCAACGGGTCCCAAACCTTAACATAGCAGATTTAAAGGGACTACTTTAGAAGTACAGAGTGAAAGTGAGAAACTGGACAGTGACTGTACAGCCATGTGTCTGTATGAAATTATTCAAACCTGTTAAGAACCGCCTGGCGTGATGTACAATGAACGCAGCACGAGCAAAGATTCTCTTCCCACCGTACGTCCTTCTGATTCTGAACCTGACTTGCTGATGATGCCCCGGTGTGTGTGTGTGTGTGTGTGTGTGTGGGTGTGTGTGTGTGTGTGTGTGTGTGTGTGTGTGTGTGTGTGTGTGTTCCCTGACTGGAAAAATGTGATGACTCGCGGCTTCCTGTGCAGCTGTTACATCACTTCTCACACTGTACAATGACTGGTACAGAAAGGAAAGCCACGGTGCATGACGGGCATTTTTATGTCTAAAGGAAATGACTGAACAGTTTAACAGCTGTTCATTTTCTGTTTCGAACACATTGCGACGTCCTGGACGGCCCCTGCGCGTGAGCTTTCTTCTGGTTTATTGTAAATTCAGGCAAAGGGTGACCAATGATCAGACTGCCGCTCCGATTCAGAGCAAAAAGTGGATTTATTTCTGAAAAACACGCGTTCTGTAGAGCGCCTTACACGCCTGAACGTCAACTCCAGTGTCTGGCATCGTGAGACCAAAAATGAAACCAAAACGCTCACTAACCATT
Source organism: Corydoras sp. C115 (assembly GCA_019802505.1). Taxonomy (NCBI): domain Eukaryota; kingdom Metazoa; phylum Chordata; class Actinopteri; order Siluriformes; family Callichthyidae; genus Corydoras; species Corydoras sp. C115. The sequence goes on along the minus strand of JAFMOC010000171.1, from coordinate 803,361 downwards.
AGGGTTGATGTCATTGTTCCATCAATGATAGCTGATGAATGTCATGGTTTTGAGCCTGCGTTGTGAAGCCTCCACCCACACGCCACTCCACACCAAGTTCCATAGTTTCAAGGAGTCCTTTTCTGGAGCTGATGCTGAACGTTGAGCCAAATTTCTGGCATAATTTTTAATTGGCTGAAAATGTCTAAACTAAGTGGTACACCTTGACAATCCAATCAGATGCTTGTGTGTGTACTAGCCATTCATCGTTCCATCAATGATAGCTGATGGATGTCACGGTTTTGAGCCTGCGTTGTGATGCCTCCACCCACACGCCACTCCACACCAAGTTCCTTTCCACCAAGCTCCACAAGAAGTCCTTTTCTGGAGCTGATGCTGAAAGTTGAGCCAAATTTCTGGCATAAGTTTTAATTGGGGGCGGCACGGTGGCTTAGTGGTCAGCACGTTCTCCTCTCAGAGTTTCCATGTTCTCCCCGTGTCTTCTCCGGTTTCCTCCCACAGTCCAAAAACATGGATCAAGTCAATTGAGTTCTCCAAATTGCCCCATATAGAGTGTGTCTGTGTGTGTGAGTGTGTGCCCAGTGATAGATTGGCACCCTGTCCTGGGTGTATCTGCCCAGCGCCCGAAACGTTCTCCCCTGGATGGGCATGCGGAAGCCCAGTGCGACCCTAATAGAGGATAAAGCGGGAGATAATGAATGAATGAATGAAAGTTTTAATTGGGGGCGGCACGGTGGCTTAGTGGTCAGCACGTTCTCCTCTCAGCACTAGGGATTCCCTGTTCAAATCCCCATCTGAGTGGAGTTTCCATGTTCTCCCCGTGTCTTCTCCGGTTTCCTCCAACAGTCCAAAAACATGGATCAAGTCAATTGAGTTCTCCAAATTGCCCCATATAGAGTGTGTGTGAGTGTGTGCCCAGCGATAGATTGGCGCCCTGTCCTGGGTGTATCTGCCCAGCGCCCGAAACGTTCTCCCCTGGATGGGCATGCGGAACCCCACCGCGACCCTAACAGAGGATAAAGTGGGAAATAATGAATGAATGAATGAAAAAGTTTTAATTGGCTGAAAATGTCTAAACAAAGTGGTACACGTTGACAATCCAATCAGATGCCGTGAATACAATGACATAACACACGCCTGCTAGAAAGTCTTGATGTCACCAATGCAAAATGTGAATGGTTGAAGCAACAGGTTGATTAACACTTACGTTTTGAGAGTCTGCCGCAGAACGGATAGTAAAGGTCTAGGTACATTGTTTTTGACTCACGAACAAATGCTGCTGAAATGTGATTGGTTAAACTTTTACCGTCATTACTTTGTTATTAGGTGTGGGTTTGTTGTCTCACTGATGTGTTTAAGTAATTTTTTTTATTGTACATTTAGTATACAGTGTTCAGTTTAAGTAAAGCACCCTACCGGGAGGGTATAGGGGGCTGTAAGTAGGGGGTGAGTAGTTGCTCGATGTATCGTTCTGTCACTGGGCCTGAACTGTGAGGGGTCAGCTGTAAGGTTGATGCGTCCTGAAGAGGGCAGCACATGTCCATCGGCGGCGGATCAATCAGCAGCGTGCGGGCCAAGTCCAAATGCCACGGAACGGGAGTCTCACTCTGTGCCATGAATATTAATGAGACTGTATCAAGCAGACGGTGTCATCTCACCAGGGCTACAGTGCACGTTGTCATGTTTGGGATCAGCCAGAGTCCTGTTGGCGCCGCCGATGCCTCCACACGGTGACTTTAACCTCCCTGCGCAGAGGCAGGGGCATCAGGACGGGCAGTTCTGATCGAGGCATCTTGGCAGCACCGTGGCATCATCGCGCCGCCGTTCGAGATGATGTGAGACAACCTGTTTGAATGCTCTTTACTGGCGCGTCCTCTCAACCGCCAAGTGCTTTTATTGGCAATACAGATCTGAACGTTTGATTAAGCTAATTAATATTTCCTGCAGAGTTATGCATCGATGGGCTGTAATTCAGGCCTCGTTGGCTCGGAGGTGTCTGGCACTCAGTGGGCTCTTGGCTTGGCAGTTCTAATGCCGCAGTCTTATTGGACATGAGTGATGTTTTACTTTGTAGATGGCTTTTTTGTGAGGCTAGATGAATTGCAGGCGACATTTCTGTCGGTGAGAGGATCCCCACTCTGACGGAAGTCTTGTTTAGTTTGCAGAATTCATCCCCTGTTGTTTTTTTTTTTAATTTTTTTTAATTTTAATTTTTTTTAATGTTAGCCAGAACCGATCTAGTGACTTAAACCTGTTTTATTTTAAATACACTGTCTTCTTTATATTATGATTTGTGCCATTATGTTGATGCTTCCATGCTAATCCTCTTATTTAATTCTAAAGGAACACTGGTGTTTTACAACCTCCTTATAATAGACTGTAACTTGACATTTATTTATTTTATTTATTTACACACCGTGAAAGGAGAGGACATAGATGAGGGGGAGGTGTTTTATTAGACTGTAAAGAAAAATTACACAAGTTAATATAAAGTACACCTGCAAGAGTCTGTGTGGAACAAAGACGTAATTGGGCGGAGCCTGTGAACAGAAAGCAGGAGCAAGGGGTGGCACATGTCTCCATTTACCTGATCCGCTCTTTAACTGAATCCAAAATTGCAAAATGCCAAGCTTTTAATTGCCCTAACAACAAGTCATCAGTTAGAAAAAGATCAAAACTGAAATAAATGCTCTGTTAAAACCCGTTCCACCTCCACCTGCTCCTTCGTTCGCCCTTACGTGATGCTGCAGTGTACTGTGAGGAGATTTTGGACATCATTAAGTCATTAAATTCATATTGATTGTTAAGTCTCATGAGCACAGGCAACTTTATGCTTCCAACCCTGTGAGAACAGTTTGTGGAAGGCCCTGTTCTAGAAAAACATCCCTACAGCTGACCTGAGTCTCCCCTGCAACCCTATCAAATATCTTTGGGATGAACTCGATCGTGGGGATCGTGAGCCAGGTTCTCTTTTCCAATTTCGGCTGTTTGAAAACTCCAAACAGCCATTTCCAGTCACTCCTCGCGTCTAAAAAGTCTTCCAAAAGTGTGGGAGATGGTATAACTGCAAAGGTACAACGTTTTGGGGTTGGGCAGATACACCCAGGACAGGGCGCCACTTACTCACACACTATATAGGGGCAATTAAGAACAGCCAACCCACCTTTTAATCAATGTTTTTGGACTGTGGGAGGAAACCGGAGAACCCGGAGGACACCCATGCTGACACGGGGAGAACCTAGATCCCCAGCGCTGAGAGGAGAACATGCTACCCACAAATCCAGACAAAGACCCAAATCTTTAGGGGATGAAAGGCTTGATTGTTATGCTCAGTTAAAGGTGTGGGTGTGGAAGGTTGAAAACGCTGGTGTCTTCCTTTAATTTGCTGTTATTTTTACGTTTGCCCCACTAAGTTGGTCAATTGTTTATTTTTAGGGTCAAAGAAGATCCCAAGCCTCAGTCAGCACAGTAAGTAAAGTCCCAAAATCCCGAGAGCTCCCAGCTTTGGCTTTCTCTCTGTGTGGCTTCTCTGTGATCTTGCGGCTCTCTCTCCCTCTTGTCTCTCTTTGGTGACTGGCTCGAGTTCGTCTCTGCTTTCCTAACGGCCGTGCCGCTCGGTCCGCGCTCGGTCCGCTTCCACCTGCTTTATTTTTTTTTTTCAAATAGCTCTTCTAAAAATGATGCTCTCTCTGTATCTATACACCGACGTCTGACGCAGCTGCGATTGCGCCCGCGGTGGTTCTACATGTCTCCCAATCAAACTGACGCATCATCTCTCTCTTTCTCTCTCTCTCTCTCTCTGTGCATTTCTGTCGTCTCTCGTTCAAGTTCGAGTTCCTGCAGTCCTGTTTCCTCGCTGCTCCTTCCACTCCCCCCCCCCAACCCCCCAAACATGAATCTAAAGCTCCGGCTTTCATTTCTCACTCCTTCGCGCCGCTGCTCGCTCCAGCGCTGAGTGTTTGCCGTTCTCTCCGTCAGCCCCGTTGATGTCCCGCTTGTCTGTGCAGGTGGTTCAAGGGTCCCTTTAGTGGGATCACGGAACTGGTAAATAATGTCCTCCAGTCGCAGACTAAGCCCCAAAACGAGGCCCCTAAAGAGCCAGCCAAGGAGCCGGAGCCGTAAGTAACGCAAATGAGAACCCACATGGCCTTTAATCGCATCTCTCGGCAGGAGATCTGTCTTTAACTTTGTGACTGTATGGTATTATTCTGAGCCCTGCCACTTTCTACATTCTACTCACTCTTTATCTGATCAATAATTAAATACGGACTGATTTTAAAGGTACAGTGGACAGTTGTGGAAGTCGGGAGTTGATTGCACGGAAAAAGACGCAACAGCACACGCTCCGTAACTCCGACATGAAACCACATGTGGCTCTGATCATTCATTCATTCATTATGTTCCGCTTTGTCCTCTATTAGGGTCGCGGGGGGAAGGGTTCCCCATGCCCATCCAGGGGAGAACGTTTCGGGCGCTGGGCAGATACACCCAGGACAGGGCGTCAATCTATTGCTGGGCACACACTCACTCACACAGACACACTCTATATGGGGCAATTTGGAGAACTCAATTGACTTGATCCATGTTTTTGGACTGTGCGAGGAAACCGGAGAACCCGGAGGAAACCCACGCGGACACGGGGAGAACATGGAAACTCCACCCAGATGGGGATTCGAACCTGGAATCCCTAGTGCTGAGAGTAGAACGTTCGAACCACTAAGCCACCGTGCCACGCCGGCTCCGATCATTCATTCATTCATTCATTATCTTCCGCTTTATCCTCTATTAGGGTCGCGGGGGGGGTTCCCCATGCCCATCCAGGGGAGAACGTCTCGGGCGCTGGGCAGATACACCCATAACAGGGCGCCAATCTATCGCTGGGCACACACTCACTCACACACACACACTCTATATGGAGCAATTTGGAGAACTCAATTGACTTGATCCATGTTTTTGGACTGTGGGAGGAAACCGGAGAACCCGGAGGAAACCCACGCGGACACGGGGAGAACATGGAAACTCCACCCAGATGGAGATTCGAACCGGGAACCCCTAGCGCTGAGAGGCGAACATACTAACCACTAAGCCAGCGTTCCGCCCCGGCTCCGATCGTATGGATGATATTGTGTATTCTGGCTGAGTGAAGGGAGTTACTTAACGTGCGTCTTATAAATAAATGCCGATTCTGACACTGGAGATCAGCGGCACGGCTGAGTCATATCGTCGAACCCGCAGCCCGCCAACATCCCCGCGATCATGATTCATGACGAATGTAAGGTGTATATGGCTTGTTACAAAACACTCGAGTGTATCTGTCATTGGAGTCAGTATCACAGGGCTGGTGTAAGTTTCTCCAGACTCCTCCAGCCGGCCGCGGTGTGCCAGCTGAGAAGTGAGGTGTGTGTGTGTGTGTGTGTGTGTGTGTGTGTGTGTGTGTGTGTGTGTGTGTGTGTGTGTGTGTGTGTGTGTGTGTGTGGACCGAGCGCAGCATATGGTTACATTTGGGCCGTGTGTCCCAGCTGTTTGCCCTGCTATCTGACCCTGCTTGGTGGCACTGCAGCTGCCGCTGTCCGCCGGCTGGCCCGCGGTTTGGTGACCGCACGGCTCAGAGACCGTTGTGGAGCTCGATGGTGGTAGAACACCGGGACTAGTTAAGTTCTACTAGTAGAATCTATTGACTGGTGACCACCAGTAGAACCTAACCAGGCCATATTACTAGCCCTAAATTTTGATGGGCGATGATAGCCCCGTGTTTAATGTGGTCACCAGTCAATAGATTCTACAACACGCTACTAGTAGAACCTAACTAGTAGAACTAGTAGAACTCTAGTTAGGTTCTACTAGTACCGTGTTGTAGAATCTATTGACTGGTGACCAAATTAAACACGGGGCTATCAACGCCCATTAAAATTTAGTGGCTCGTAATATGGCCTGGACTGGTATTAAGGGATGGCTTGGTACATGTTGGATAAGAAGCTACCTGTGGTTACTCGGTGATGTCAGGTTTCAGCTATCATCACCGCCATAACCCATCACCACCACACAACCCACAACCCTGCATCTAATCTCATGTACTAAACCGTATGTACTAGTTTGGAAACAGTAAGTACTATTTACCCTACTATATCATTTATAATAGTTTACATCTAGTAAGTAGTGTTTAACAGGTCAGAAAGTTGTTCACTAAAGAGTATGTACTAGTTTAAACTAGTAAGTACTGTTTACCCAGTGAGGCAGTAGCCTACTACACAGTATATACTTGTTTAGATCTAAGTAAGTACTGTTTAACAGGTATGGAAGTTGTTCACTGAATAGTATTTACTAGGTTGGATATAGTAAGTACTGTGTGACCGGCGTTAATTGCTAAGACTAACTAGTTGCACCTTAAATCCTATTTGGTGTGTATATAACTTAAACTTTCTACTCTGATGCACTGGGGGAGGCATGCTGGCACCAAACCGGACTCGCTCCATTGGCGGTTTATCTATCAGTGAGTCGTCTGCCTCGGGCGTAGCGTTAAGAATGACGCTCTATTGTTGTCTGCTCGTCATGTGGCTCTACTATAATGAGCCCTCCGTCCTGTGATGACATTTATTTTGCTGAATGTTTCCGTCTCATAATCTGTGGTTCACAACGCGACCGATAACGTTTCTAACCAAACGGAGCTCAGCGGTGTCATCCAGAACTAGTTGAGTGAATCATTCATCTTCCGCTTTATCCTCTATTAGGGTCGCGGTGGGGTTCCCCATGCCCATCCAGGGGAGAACGTTTCGGGCGCTGGGCAGATACACCCAGGACAGGGCGCCAATCCATTGCTGCACACACACACTCACTCACACAGACACACTCTATATGGGGCAATTTGGAGCACTCAATTGACTTGATCCATGTTTTTGGACTGTGGGAGGAAACCGGAGAACCCGGAGGAAACCCACGCGGACATTACATTTACATTTACATTTGGTCATTTATTGGACGCTTTTATCCAAAGCGACTTACAAGGTGAGCACAGGGTTCATCACAACATCCCTGGAGCAATGAGGGTTAAGGGTCTTGCTCAAGGACCCACATTGGCAACTTCAGTGAGCCTGGGATTTGAACCCCCAACCTTCAGATTGACAACCCAAACCCACGCGGACACGGGGAGAACATGGAAACTCCACCCAGATGGGGGTTCGAACCGGGAATCCCTAGCGCTGAGAGGCGAACGTGCTGACCACTAAGCCAGCGTGCCGCCCGGTGAGTGACCCAAGTTAGGATTAATATCATAAACTTGTAATAAGAAGGCTGAAGATCTGATCCGAAATCAGAAATGAATAATGAGGCTTTCAATGTGAACATAAATATATAGAAACTATATGAGACTGAAGGCTGGCTTCACAGTGGGAGGAGCATGTTGCGCGTTCGTTTTCTGGGTTATAGACGGGACGTCCTGGCAGTCCGGATGATCAGGTTCCCGCATACTTTTGGTCATACATAATGTACGGGGCCGAAGATGAGTCGGCCCAAAGTGGAGCGTCACTGATGTTCTCTGCATTTATTCCAATAATTAATCCCGTCAGATCAGAGCTGACTGAATGCAGCGCGGGTGAGAGTTGAGGTGATCTCTCGTGCTTTAACACCCAACTGTGTTGACATGTAAACAGATAGCGTTGCTCAATAATTCACCCCACTAATGCCGGGCGAGGGCCAAACGCGGGGGCCAAAACTGCTCTAATCGGCGTGTTATCGAGTGTGCGTCGGCTCTGGGTTCCGCCTCGGAGGCTGATCGACAGGTGCCATGTAAAATGCATGCGCCTCACATCGCCGCCAGCTCCGGCCCCCGACCTCTGACACCCGGCCGGGTCGTGATGCGTTCACATGGACACTGAGATGAGCGCTCGGTGAATCTGGAGCCACTGCCGACTTCCAGGGCGGGTGGTGTCCTGTTCGTTTATAGAAAGTGCACTTGGTTAGAGAACCGTTTGCTCTTATTGTTCTTGAAATCTGGTCTTAAACCAAGTGACCGTAATAGGGGAATCAGATGGACTGTGGTATGGATCGGTGCGGTGACTGTGCGTATGAATTAGAACGTGTGCGGTGGCTGTGTGCGGGTCAGCGATGTGTGCACAAGGTACAAAATGGGTCTCTGAGGGATTACAGTCTGAATTGCAGTATAAATTATAAATGAATGCATACAGTAAACTCTGCAGAATGTGCAGAATGGTGCATGACAGTTACTAAGAAGAGGTGGTAATAAGTCGGGGGGGGGGGGGGGGGGGGTGGATGGAGGTCACAGCTTTTGGGAGGAAGCTGTTTTTTTTTTTTTGGGCCTACACCAGTTACCAGGCCTCCGGGAACCTCACCACAGCATGGCATGCACTTGTCCATTGCACCACTTCTGTTTACTCTATAGATCTATGATAGATCGACAATAACCATGACACTGTCGTGGTGGTGGAGGTGTGTGAAATATAATTTTATTATTATTATTATTATTAATATTATTTGTCACAACGTTACGCTCACACAAAATATATAAAAAAAAAGTTGTGTCTAAATTTACAGTTAAGTCCATGGTGCAAAATGAAATTAAACTAATTCATTCATTCATCCATTATCTTCCACTTTATCCTCTATTAGGGTCGCGGGGGGGGGGGGTTCCCCATGCCCATCCAGGGGAGAACGTGTCGGGCGCTGGGCAGATACACCCAGGACAGGGCGCCAATCTATTGCTGGGCACACACTTACACAGACACGCACACATACACACACTATATGGGGCAATTTGGAGAACTCAGTTGACTTGAACCATGTTTTTGGACTGTGGGAGGAAACCGGAGAACCCGGAGGAAACCCATGCGGACACGGGGAGAACATGGAAACTCCACCCAGATGGGGATTCGAACCGGGAATCCCTAGTGCTGAGAGGCGGACGTGCTAAACCACTAAGCCACCGTGCCGCCTCTAATTTTATTATTATTATTAATATTAATATTATTTGTCACATGTGCAGCTGTACTCAGTACGACTCGCATTGAAATGTTTCGGACGACGGTACACTCACACAAAATATATTTAAAAAAAAAAAAGTTGTATCTAAATTTGCTTTTAAGTCCATGGTGCAAAATGCAATTACACTAATTGAGGATACTTAAATTTAAATGTGAAATGTAGATCAGAAAATATAAACGAAACATCAAATTGAGGTATCAAATTTAAAAATGTAAATAAATTAAAATAAATATATAGAGAGTTAAATTCCAAATGTGAAAAAACAGTGTTATGAAAAAGGTATTTTGTAAACTGTATGTGCAGAGCTTTTAGTAAAGATGATGTCACAAAGATATCGTCCATGACGTACTGGTCTGTGAGACAGTCAGTGTGTCCATCACTGTAGTGCAGCGTGTGTGATGTGGTGATTCAAAGGCCACTGTGTCGATATGTAATAATAATAATAATAATACATTTTATTTGATGGCGCCTTTCTGGACACTCAAGGTCACCTTACAAAGAAAAACAATAAAAAACAACAATAATAAATAAAGCAATCAGTCTAATCATAGTAAGCAAAAATAAATTTAAGTAAAAAATAAATTAAAAGATAGAGGAAATAAAATCAGAGATTATAAGCAATTCTAAAAAGGTGCGTTTTGAGACTCGACTTAAACTGTGAGATGGAGTCCAATTTCCTTAAGTCGGGAGGCAGAGCATTCCATAGTCTAGGGGCAGAGCTACCGAAGGCTCTACCTCCCATGGTGCTAAGGCGCATAGTGGGAACAGACAGGTGTGTAGAGGCGGATGATCTCAGTGATCGTGGGTGAGAGGTAACCGTGATCAGATCTGCGATATACGGAGGAGCAAGGTTATGGATGGCTTTGAAAGTGAGGAGTAATATTTTATAATGAATACGTTGAGTAACCGGGAGCCAGTGCAACTCAGTGCAAAATCAGTGTTCTAGTCCCTGAAAACCTGGTTCTTTCAGCTCTTGATCGTTGGAGAATATATTAATGAGGGTCTACAGAGTATGTAGAGAAGCAGGTGGACGGCAGTCTTCTGTAGAGCTGTAGAAGTGCATCTACATGGTAAATGAAGCTGGGAAAGTGGAGTGTAAAAAAAAACAGCGAGGTGGCGTGTGAGGCGTGTGAATTTTAAACCTGATGCGTTCTACGGCGGGTCTCTTCAGGTCAGGAAAAAGCATCTGTGCATGTCCTTTCCGTTCTAAACATGATCTGAAATTGCTCTTCATAAAGTCACGACCCAGTTCCGATGCCATGTGACGGCCTGATTATAACGCATTGTTAAAAACAGCATTTAAAGTATTGCGTTTCACTGGGGCAATAATGTGTGGCAGATACTATGACGTGCCAATTTAAACATGAGAGGCTCTTTGTAATCTGGAGGACGTGGTAATGTTTTGCTGTCATGCAAATGCAGCTTTTGCGCATGGGTCCGCGGCGCCTTTTTGGATGGCGAGCGCGCGGTGTTATCTTACGACTGGCCCTGAAATAGAAGTGCCGTGAGGAACTTGAGAAAGTAGAATTAAGGCCGGCTTGCCGTTTAAAGGAACAACAGTCCACCGCTTGTAGTGAAGAAATGGAAACGACGTCTCACATCCTCAAAGTCTTTCTTTATCTTCCGTTTTATCCAATATCAGGGTCGCGGGGGGGGTTCCCCATGCCCATCCAGGGGAGAACGTTTCGGGCGCTGGGCAGACACACCCTGGACAGGGTGCCAATCCATCGCTGGGCACACACTCACTCACACTCACACACTCTATATGGGGCAATTTGGAGAACTCAATTGACTTGATCCATGTTTTTGGACTGTGGGAGGAAACCGGAGAACCCGGAGGAAACCCACGAGGACATTACATTTACATTTGGTCATTTATTGGACGCTCTTATCCAAAGCGACTTACAAGGTGAGCACAGGGTTCATCACAACATCCCTGATGGTCTGAATGAGGGTCTCACTCAAGGACCCACATTGGCAACTTCAGTGGACATGGGATTTGAACCCCCAATCTTCAGATTGACAACCCAACGCCCTGACCACTGAGCTATCTTGCCCTCATGGGGAGAACATGGAAACTCCACCGGGAATCCCTAGTGCTGAGAGGTGGACGTGCTGACCGCTAAGCCACCGTGCCGCCCTCTTAGTATTTTAACGTTGTTTTAATCCAAAGCATTTTGCAGGTCGCCGAACTTGATGGTTGAGATTAGAGAACAGGTTCGGCAATGATGATTAAGGACCTTGCTCAAGGGCCAACAAACTTTTGATGGACTTGAGGTTTGAACCCCCAGTCTTTAGGTTGGACTGTAGTAATGGAGTCTGCTGGTATAAAAGAACGTATTATTTATGAAGTATCCTAATTTGATGGTTGGGGGGGCTGAGCACCGGGTCATCATTAATACAGCTCCTTTGGAGCAATGAAGGTTAAGGGCCTGGCTCAAGAGTCTATATTGGTAACTTTGGTAGACCAGAGGTTTGAACCGTCAGATTATTAAACCCTCGCCCTTACTCTCCAGCACTTTAAGAAGCAGAGGCGTGATGTAACGGCACCAGGTGATGCTCAAATGTTTGTGTATTGTGTATTTTTCCACCTCTACCTAAATATCTCTGTGTACAGTTCATTCCATCTGCAGATTTCTTAAGCTTCTCAGGGTCTCTGAGGTTCCTGAGGGACCCCAACCGAGTGCTGCCACCTCAGGTCGTTGTGGGTGAATGGTGACAGCATGACCAAACCGATTCCCCGTGATCCTGTGTATTAACACGCGTTTCAAAATAAACTTTGGAATGCCATTTCGTTTCTACTCGCCGTACTCACAGTTGACCTGGTGTTCTGCAGGAAGCTGCATCAGCAGTTCGAGTCGTATAAGGACCAGGTGAAAAAGATGGCGGATGAGGCCCAGACTGCCCCTGAACAGAAGAGCGAGGCTCCCATCTGTGGAATTTGCCACAAGACCAAGTTTGCCGATGGATGCGGCCACCTCTGTTCGTATTGCCAAACTAAGTTCTGCGCACGTTGCGGGGGGCGGGTGTCCCTTCGCTCCAACAAGGTACTTACCTGATCTTACATTCAAATACTCAAATGCAAATTGAGATTTGCTGTTTAAAGATACTGTTTCCATCCATTAAGCTTTTATTATTTAATAAAATTAAGAATTTAATTTCATTCATTCATTCATTCATCATCTCCCGCTTTATCCTCTATTAGGGTCGCGGGGGGGGGGGGGGGGGGGGGGGGGGGGGGGGGGGGGGGGGGGGGGGGAGGGGGGGGGGGGGGGGGGGGGGGGACGGGGGGGGGGGGGGGGGGGGGGGGGGGGGGGGGGGGGGGGGGGGGGGGGGGGGGGGGGCGGTGGGTTCCCCATGCCCATCCAGGGGAGAACGTCTCGGGCGCTGGGCATGAAAGACCCAGGACAGGGCACCAATCCATCGCTGGGCACACACTCACTCACACAGACACACTCTATATGGGGCAATTTTGAGAATTCAATTAACTTGATCCATGTTTTTGGACTGTGGGAGGAAACCGGAGAACCCGGAGGAAACCCACGCGGACACGGGGAGAACATGGAAACTCCACCCAAATGGGGATTCGAACCGGGAATCCCTAGAGCTGAGAGGCGAACGTGCTAACCACTAAGCCACCGTGCCGCCAGGATTTAATTTAAAAATTATAAAAAATTATAGAATTTAACCAAAATTAAATAGAATTTATTATTATAATAATATTTTATCTGACTTTTTTTTTTGCAGAATAAATTCCCCTTGAAGTTAAATGTCAAGGTATCTCGATTTAATGGCACAGGTTTTCTTTTTCTGACTCGTCTGCGTCTAGTGCATGTACTTTAATGGCCACACGGGGGCAGCACTGTCTCTTCTACATACATCTGCGTCTTCGGGGTAGAAGATATACTTTAACTATCAAGTTTAAATCATTTTTAAAAGTGTCATCGCTTTTAAATATGTTTCGTTGGATTTATTAATAATAGTTTTATTATGGGATTGAAATATTTAAAGCGGCCTCAGCGTTTCAGTTTCGTTTTTTTTACCATTTCAGTGTCGAGTTCCATCAGAAGGGCAAAGTCGTTAGCATGACTTTGTCATTATTAATAAGTTAAAAGCCATTTTAAATTTCAGTGCTTGATGATTAAAACACTCGTTATTTATTGTTAGCAACTAAATAATAATAATAAATGTAGTATTAATAACCTATTAAGCAAATAAAAAAATTAATTAAAATCGCCTCCATCTCATTCTGTGGTGAATTAATTTGAATCTTGATCTGGGTGGAGTTTCCATGTTCTCTTTAGGTTCTCTCCCACAGTCCAAAAACATGGATTCAAGGTGAAGTGGCTGCTCTAAATCGCCCCTACGGCGGCACGGTGGCTTAGTGGTTTAGCACGTTCTTCTCTCAACACTAGGGATTCCCCTATCTGGGTGTCGAATCCCCATCTGGGTGGAGTTTCCATGTTCTCCCCGTGTCTGCGTGGGTTTCCCTCAGGGTTCTCCGGTTTCCTCCCACAGTCCAAAAAACATGGATCAAGTCAATTGAGTTTTCCAAATTGCCCCATATAGAGTGTGTATGCGTGCGTGTCTGTGGGAGTGAGTGTGTGCCCAGCGATGGATTGCCCCCCTGTCCTGGGTGTATCTGCCCAGCGCCCGAAACGTTCTCCCCTGGATGGGCATGGGGAACCCCCCCCCCCCGCGACCCTAATATGGGATAAAGTGGAAGATAATGAATGAATGAATGAATGAATAAATCGCCCCTTTCTAAATTGCCCCTATGTAATGTGAGTGGTTGCGTTCCCAGCGATGGATTGGTGCCCCATGTTCATCACCACAGACCCTGATGGAGGTGATTTTCTGCTGTGGAACATCCTCGATCGTAGCCAGACGTTAAAGGCTGTAATGTATTATCTCTGTGTGTTCTTGCACAGCAGCAGTGCAGTGCTGTACGTAGTGGATGTCACGCCGTAATATCAGCGCGGTAGTGTTTCACTTGAACAGGGTTTGTGAGCGCGCAGTCAGTTGATAATAGCTGCGGTGTCAGGTTCCACTCGGCTTAGTTGCCACTGCTGTAGTGAACGTTACAGCTGAGTTCAGCTGGAGTGCTTTCTCTCTGAATGCTTTAGTGCTTGTAGTGCTTCCTAATAAAACTTATTTACAGACAGACAGACAGACAGACAGACAGACAGACAGACAGGTAGATAGACAGAGAAAGAGTGATGGGAAGAGAATGTGTGATGGCAAGTAAGAAGGGTGAAAGACAGACAGGCAGACAGACAGGAGAGAACTGCAGTTAGATAGACAGACAGAAAAAGAAAGGGGGATAAAGAAATGAAGACCGACAGAGACAGAAAAACGCAGGCGGACAGAAAGACAGACAGACTTAGGCAGACGCAGGCAGATAGACAGGCAGACGCAGACAGGCAGACGCAGGCAAATAGACAGGCAGGCAGACACAGACAGACGCAGACGCAGGCAGGCAGATAGACAGGCAGGCAGACGCAGGCAAATAGACACACAGGCAGACACAGACAGACGCAGGCAGACGGACAGGCAGGAAGGCAGGCAGACACAGACAGACGCAGGAAAATAGAGACACAGACAGACAGGCAGACGCAGGCAGACGGACAGGCAGGAAGGCAGGCAGACACAGACAGACAGGCAGACACGGACAGACGCAGACGCAGGCAGACGGACCGGCAGGAAGGCAGGCAGACACAGACAGACAGGCAGACGCAGGCAAATAAACAGACACACGCAGACGGACAGGCAGACGCAGGCAGACGGACAGGCAGGAAGGCAGGCAGACACATACAGACAGGCAGACACAGACAGACGCAGACAGACAGGCAGACGCAGACAGACAGGCAGACGCAGGCAAATAGACAGACACAGACAGACAGACAGACAGGCAGGAAGGTAGGCAGACGCAGACGGACAGGCAGACGCAGGCAAGGTAGGCAGACGCAGGACAGACAGGCAGACGCAGGCAAATAGACAGACACAGACAGACAGGCAGACGCAGGCAGACGCAGACGCAGGCAAATAGACAGACACAGACAGGCAGAGACAGACGCAGGCAGACGGACAGACAGGCAGGCAGGCAGGGTGTAGACTAACACACTAGAAGACAGACAGTTAGAGTACTTTTTTATCATTTAGTGAAATTTCTTAATGACCAAACCATTTAATTAAAACGTCGACATCCTGATGATGCTGCGTTCAATGACCCTCACATTAGAGATTTAATAAAACATGACATCTGATCGGGGGACGTGTTTATGAATCTGACTGTACAGTCGCTGGATGCAGAGGGTGTGATTATAATTTTAGTGCGAATGTATGCGGGGGGGGGGGCTTAGTGCTTTAGCATGTTCTCCTCTCTGCGCGAGGGATTCCCGGTTCGAATCCCCATCTGGGTGGAGTTCCCATGTCCTCCCCACGTCCGCGTGGGTTTCCTCCGGGTTCTCCGGTTTCCTCCCACAGTCCAAAAACATGGATCAAGTCAATTGAGGTCTCCAAATTGCCCCATGTAGAGTGTGTCTGTGTGAGTGAGTGTGTGCTCAGCGATGGATTGGCGTCCTGTCCTGGGTGTATCTGCCCAGCGCCCGAAACGTTCTCCCCTGGATGGGCATGGGGAACCCCCCCCCCCCGCGACCCTAATAGAGGATAAAGTGGGAGATAATGAATGAATGAATGAATGAAATGAATGTGGTGGTTTAGCATGTTCTCCTCTCAGCACTAGGGATTCCCGGTTCGAATCCCCATCTGGGTGGAGTTTCCATGTCCTCCCCGTGTCCGCGTGGGTTTCCTCCGGGTTCTCCGGTTTCCTCTCACAGTCCAAAAACATGGATCAAGTCGATTGAGTTCTCCAAATTGCCCCATATAGAGTGTGTGTGTGTGAGTGAGTGTGTGCCCAGCGATAGATTGGCGCCCTGTCCTGGGTGTATCTGCCCAGCCCCCGAGACGTTCTCCCCTGGATGGGCATGGGGAACCCCCCCCCCCCTTAATGCAGAAGGCAGTGATTCAGCTGTTGCTTCCTGAGCGCTGTAGGTCAGTAGGTCCTGACACGGCCACGCGATACCCGTCATCTTACTCACTGCCTCCGCCGCATCAATATTTCACTACGTCTTTTTATTGAGCTCCGCTGCTCCGTCCTGCGCGCCGTCCCGTCACGGGGACAACGTCTGACATTTAGAAAGTAGCTCATCCGTGGGCGGGTCTTAAACAGGCGTCACCTGTGCGGATCATCGCTCTGTCGTCTCTCGGGCGTGGCGTCAAATTGACGTCTGAAATTCAGAACTTTAAAGATTTGGCTGCACACCTTTTGTCCTTTTTTTTTTTTAAACACGACAAACAGTGGTTTAAAAAAAAAAAAGAAATGGGACACATATTTCTGACATGATTTCTATTTCTGTGGCATAAACAAAGGAATAAACCAAAAAACGACTTTTACTTGCAGCAGTTTACTAACATATCAAAATGGAAGGTTCTTATATTTGTAATAAATGTTCATCCTGGGTGGCACGTTCTCCTCTCAGCACTAGGGATTCCCGGTTCGAATCCCCATGGAGTTTCCATGTTCTCCCCGTGTGTGCGTGGGTTTCCTCCGGGTTCTCCGGTTTCCTCCCACAGTCCAAAAACATGGATCAGGTCAATTGAGTTCTCCAAATTGCCCCATATAGAGTGTGTCTGTGTGAGTGAGTGTGTGCCCAGCGATAGATTGGCG
This sequence comes from Corydoras sp. C115, assembly GCA_019802505.1. Lineage (NCBI taxonomy): Eukaryota > Metazoa > Chordata > Actinopteri > Siluriformes > Callichthyidae > Corydoras > Corydoras sp. C115. The sequence continues at coordinate 786,638 of JAFMOC010000171.1, read as the reverse complement.
TCCTGTCCTGGGTGTATCTGCCCAGCCCCCGAAACGTTCTCCCCTGGATGGGCATGGGGAACCCCACTGCGACCCTAATAGAGGATGAAGCGGGAGATAATGAATGAATGAATGAATGTCTCGGGCGCTGGGCAGATACACCCAGGACAGGGCGCCAATCCATCGCTGGGCACACACTCACTCACACACACACTCTATATGGGGCAATTTTGAGAATTCAATTGACTTGATCCATGTTTTTGGACTGTGGGAGGAAAGCGGAGAACCCGGAGGAAACCCACGCAGACACGGGGAGAACATGGAAACTCCACCCAGATGGGGATTCGAACCGGGAATCCCTAGCGCTGAGAGGAGAACGTGCTAAACCACTAAGCCACTGTGCCACCTTTTAAATTTAAACTAGGACTAGAGATTTAAACTAGGAATTTTTTTTTAAAATACAGTTAGAAATCTACATATACAAAATAAAAATCTAATTTTCAAATTTTAGTTGTTTACAGTCCTACAGGAATGAAAGGAATCAAATATCGCACGTGTGGTGTCTGATTATGAACCGACAGGTCTTATGGTCCAATCTTTCTAATCCATAATCCATAGAATAATCTCTACGGCCCAAATAAGAACGTGCGTCCGCATAATTTTGGCCACGTGCCTCTTGATTGCAACGCGATCTCACTAGTGACGTTGACGTGTTGTCACCATCTGTCCAGCAGAGGGCGCCAGTGCCTCAGACTGCGTGCGCTTTGACGTGCATCTGAGTAACAATGCTCGAGCATTAGGGGTGTAATAGCGTGTGGTGTTTTGAAGGAGGCCTTAATGAAGCCTAATGCACAGATATGGTTTGGGATTATGTACAGATTAGTGCGTGCATGCATCCATCCCGCCTTCAGGGAGTCCGGCTGCGCAGATCAGGCTTAAAAGGGTTTGGAGTTTGGAGACGACTGGTTTAATAGGTGAATTAGTTGCAGTAACCTTTAGTACGACGAGTAAACAGAGGTGGTTAACAACATCCGTCAACAACCGGCCTGGTTCTGCATCATCCGGCGCATCAACTATTAATGCAGTGCTCACTGTTTTTACTTTCTATAGGTCTAGCGGTGTGCATGTAAGAGTGTGTGTGTGTGAGTGTGTGCGCTAGTGGGTGTGCGTATGTGTGTGTGCGTGTGTGTGTGTGTGTGTGTGTGTGTGCGCGCGCACATGTCCATTATAGGAGTCTATTTTTGGATCCAGGTTCACTGACTATGAAATGTGCAAACTCAGGAAGAGAAGGCTGTGAGAGCGGAAGGAAAGAAAGGGGCGGCGGGGGGAGGGGGGGGGGGCGTGAGGTTAAAAGAGTAAATGGTAATCGTTTGCTCAGGGAAAAGAATTAGAATTTGGTTACGAGAAGCTATTTGTATTTCCATAAATGGAAAATGGAGACAAAAATAAAAAGACACACTTGCATTATGTAGTGATTAGTGCATTTGAAATGAAGGCGTAATACATCTCTGACTGTTTCCCCTTATGGAGAAAAAAATAAATCCCACTCAGGCACAGGGAGGACATGCAGACATACATCATCTGTATATGTATATAGCTATACCGCTAAATTTGATTTCGTAGTCGGACTTCATAATTTTTTGCAAACACGCATTAGTTTTTCACATGGTACGTTAATTAACTTTTGTCATGGTCCTTTGAAGTGGAAAAAAAGTCCAGAATGGGGATCCCATTACGTGCTCTAGAAAAACAAGTAAAACTATAAAAAAAAAATCTGTTTTAAAAACCACGCTACTATCTTGTGGTAAATTTTAACTGATTCGGACTGTTATTTTCCGAACTGAGGCCAAATCCTTTGTTGAATAATCATCCCTTATCTAACATTTAATCCTCTACTAGGGTCGTGGGTGGGGGGCGGCTTTGGGCAGATACACCCAGGACAGGGCACCAGTCCAGTCCATTGCTGAGCACACACACTCACACAGACGCATACGCACACACATACACTATATAGGGGCAATTTAGAGCGGTCAGTTCACCTCGAATGCATGTGTATCTCATTCTGTGGCGTTCACCACTGCAAAATGGTGGAACGATCTTCCCAACTCTGTCCGTAAGGCAGAATCTCTAAACAGTTTTAAGAAACTACTTAAGACGCATCTATTTAACAAATACCTGTTATAAAAAAAAATAAAATAAAAAAAATAAAATAATAAAATAAAATAAAAAATAAAATAAAAAAAATAAAAAAAAGGGGGGGGGGGGGGCGCAGCTTCGAATAACAATCAGGTTTGATAAACTTACAGTATAGTTGGTTTTCTCCATGGCTTCTGACTTGTGGTGTTCTCATTTGTAAGTCGCTTTGGATAAAAGCGTCATCTGCTGAATGACTAAATGTAAATGTAATGTGTATGGATGGTAGGAGAAAACCAGAGAACCAGGAGGAAACCCACGCAGACACGGGGGGGGACTGTGGAACCTCCACCCAGATCGGGATTTAAACCCGGGATTCAAAGCTGACCTCTACCCCAAACCTAACGCCGTCCGGTCAAGTATTCTTGGGATCGTTTCTGCATACAGAGGTTAAAAGAACGTTTCCTTTCGTCTGAATGCTGATTCATGAGGTCTGAATAATTCAGCATGCTCACACCGACGGAGCGTTCGGCGAGCGTTTGCCTTGGTCTCTATTATTTCTGAATAAATTCCAACTTTAATCCGTTTTTTTTTTTTTTTTTTTTTTTTTTTTTTTTTTTTTTTTCTTTTTCCGTTCATCTTCAAAAAAGGCCTCCTGTTGTCTCTCACGCCGGCCAGACAGTCTGCGCTTTGCCAAAAAGAGAGGGACAGTCTGCTGCACCATATGCCTCCCCAAACACACTGATTCCCTCAAACCCTTGTGTATTGTTAATCACATTTGCTTTTCCTGTCTGAACTATGGTTGTAATGAAGCGCTGTTCGGGGCTGGGGGGGGCTGACCCAACCCACCCCCCACACCCCCACACCCCCCACACACCCCACACCCTGTGCCTGCTTGTGTGCTCGTTTCAGAAACAATCAGCTCAGATATTTGACATGTTCTGCCCAACGATGATATCTTTATTATGTTCTCCTCCTTTACATTTACATTTACATTTACATTTGGTCGTTTATTGGACGCTTTTATCCAAAGCGACTTACAAGGTGAGCACAGGGTTCATCACAACATCCCCACCCCCCCGTGCCTATATTTGACATGTTCTGCCCAACGATGATAAACATAAACCTTAAAAGCCTCTTTATTATGTTCTCCTCCTTTACATTTATTCATTATCTCCCGCTTTATCCTCTATTAGGGTCGCGTGGGGTTCCCCATGCCCATCCAGGGGAGAACATCTCAGGCGCTGGGCAGATAGACCCAGGACAGGGCGCCAATCCATTGCTGGGCACACACTCACTCACACAGACACACTCTATATGGGGCAATTTTGAGAATTCGATTGACTTGATCCATGTTTTTGGACTGTGGGAGGAAACCGGAGAACCCGGAGGAAACCCATGCAGACACGGGGAGAACATGAAAACTCCACCCAGATGGGGATTCGAACCGGGAATCCCCCAGCTCTGAGAGGCGAACGTGCTGACCACTAAGCCACCGTGCCCCCCCTTTACATTTACATTTGGTCATTTATTGGACGCTTTTACCCAAAGCGACTTACGAGGTGAGGACAGGGTTCATCACAACATCCCTGCAGTAATGAGGGTTAAGGGTCTCGCTCAAGGACCCACACCGGTAACTTCAGTGAGCCTGGGATTTGAACCCCCAACCTTCAGCTTGATAGCCCAATGCCCTGACCACTGAGCTAACTTGCCCCCTAACTTCCTCCTCCTTCCTCCGTTGTATCAGCTGCACTGGTTTCACCTTGATTCCACACGTCCACACTGTGATCCTTCTGCTTTTCTACATTCTTAATTACACCGCATTTAGTCTGCTCTGTGATGGACAGAACCCCCCCCCCCCCACACACACACACACACACACTCAAGGCCTCCACAGAAGGAGGAAAGACGAACCAACAAACCAACACACCACCACCACCATATCCGTGATCACTGCAGGGCTGAGAATGATCCACCCCCTGAATAATGCCTTCTCTGTGACTTTAAGAGAAGCCTACGGACCACAACTTACAAAATCGGCGCCGCCGATACAACGGCCACTGAGGTGACTCTAATAAAGTGGCCGGTCGTGCAGACACCCTCGGTTTGTTCCTTGTGGGACACAGCGGTCCTTCCTCCTCATACTCACTGTGTGCATTAGTTCTCATTAGTTAATAATTAGTTCTAATGTTCAGCCTAATCCACTAATTTGGCCGATTAGTCATGACCGGTTTTTTAATTAATGGCGCTGACGGGACGGAAATGCTCGCCGAAGGGTTTTCGTGTCCGTCCGCGTTCTCGGGACGCCCGCTGCGGGGGAACCCGTGGTTCTCGGTTACATATCTGGACTGCGTGTGGCGCTGTGTTTACGGTGTTACCCCGTGTCGTAACCTCCTCCTCCTCTCTTTCAGGTGATGTGGGTCTGCAACTTGTGCCGAAAACAACAGGAAATCCTCACCAAGTCCGGGGCCTGGTTCTTCAGCGGGCCGGGGTCTGCGATGGCTCCCGACATGCGCCGACGCCACGAGGAAGCCCCTCAGGAAAAGAAAGCCAAACTTCAGGAGGCTCCATTATTGTACCAGGGGCCCTCCGGGGAGCGTAGCAGGGCCCCGGGCCTTCCTCGCCAGCACTCCCTCGACCCTGACAGGTGAGTGCGACCAGCGTCCTAAACGTTCTCACTTTTTGTTCGGTAAGAGAACCGACATTTGCCTCACTGGAACTCGCGGTATGGGAGTGAAAAGGGTCCAAATTACTGAATCAGAGGTGACGTGGTGGCGTAGTGAAGTTTGTGTCTTCTATATAACCTCAGAATATGTAAGCTCTCATATTCTATACAAAGTTTGGTATGTTCTTCTGCAAAACATATGTATTTAATGAGTGTATGCTGCTTTTGCAAAGCATCGCAGCAATTGACCCAGAACCAGTCAATTGAGTTCTCCAAATTGCCCATATAGAGTGTGTTTGTGTAAGTGAGTGTGTGCTTCATCAGACTCTGGTTTTATCACGTACACTATTGCACCATGCGGACCAAAATATTGAGACACTTTAATCCATGTCGTGTGTGTGCTGTATGATTATTGTATAGCGCTATATATTTATTAGGGGTGAGCTGCAATATTCGCTGATTCGACGATTCGATTCGGAGAACCGTAGTCGACTATGAACCTCATAGTCGAATGTACCATTTTGAGCACATGGGGGCGCCCATGGCTGCTGCTAAGCATTAGTTTTTACATGAAATGTCTTTGTTTTCGTTATATATATAGCCTTTTGTCAAATAAAATCATCCTAATTTCTGTTAATATTTTTTTTAAATGATGTGTGCGCTTTAACCCATTTACGGTGCTCTAAAAAAACAAGTAAAATATTTAAAAAAAAATGTTTTTAAAAACCACGCTTATAGCGCCATCTTGTGGTGAAATTTTAACTGATTCGACTATCAGTCGACTATAGGGAAAATCTGACGAATCAGATTCGACTATGAAAATCCTTAGTTAAAGACACCCCTACTATTTATTATTAAATATTATAATATAATAATAAAAAGGCGGCACGGTGGCTTAGTGGTTAGCACGTTTGTAAGTAAGTAATTTATTTATATAGCGCTTTTTTACAACAGTACATTGTCACAAAGCAGCTTTACAGAATGAAAAGCCTTTAAACCCCCAAAGAGCAAGCCGAAGCGACAGTGGCAAGAAAAAACTCCCTTTTATGTGTTATTTAAGGAAGAAACCTTGTGAGGACCGAGACTCGGTGGGGGACTCATCCTCCTTGAGCGGCCAGGCAGCAACAACAATGTAGGACAGCCATGTAGAGATATTAAACAAATGGAAAAACTAACAACTGAAAACTATATGTGAGTCCATTAGGGGGCGTCCTGCAGGACCGCCTTGTCAGGTTCCATACAGTATTCGTCAGCAATTCGTTCGCCTCTCCGCACTAGGGATTCTCGGTTCGAATCCCCATCTGGGTGGAGTTTCCATGTTCTCCCCGTGTCCACGTGGGTTTCCTCCGGGTTCTCCGGTTTCCTCCCACAGTCCAAAAAAATGGATCAAGTCAATTGAATTCTCAAAATTGCCCCATGTAGAGTGTGTCTGTGTGAGTGAGTATGTGCCCGATGGATTGGCGCCCTGTCCTGGGTGTATCTGCCCAGCGCCTGAGACGTTCTCCCCTGGATGGGCATGGGGAACCCCACCGCGAGCCTAATAGAGGATAAAGCGGGAGATAATGAATGAATGAATATAATAATAATAATAATATAGTCGATGTGGTGCTGGTCAGCATGTTCGCCTGTCAGCGGTTCGAATCCTAATCTGGGTGGAGTTTCCATGTTCTCCCCGTGTCGCCGGTTTCCTTCCACGGTCCAAAAACATGGATTCAAGGCGAACTGGCTGCTCTAAATTGCCCCTATGTAATGTGTAGTGTAGTGTGTGGTCAACAATGTATTCAATGTATAAGAATGTCACTCTCTACTTACTGGGTGTATCTGCCCAGCGACCTGAAATGACCCCCCCCCCCCAACAACCCTAGTATAGGATTAAGTGGAAGACAATGAGATGAGATATTTGGCTTAGTATTTAACACGTCCGCCTGTCAGAATGGGGGATCCGGGTTCGAATGATGATCTGGCTGGAGTTTCCACGTTTCCTCTCCGGTTTCCTCCATTTAAGGTGAATTGGCTGCTCTAATTTGCCTCTATATAGTGTTTGTGTGCGTGTCTAAGAGAGAGTGTTCTCAGCAAGGGATCGACGCCCGGTTCTGGGTGTATCCCAGCAACACTGTCGACGTCTGGAGAGGTTGTTTTCTGTTGCCATGGTAGCAACACGCCACAAATGTACCTGAACACATCTCAAATCGAGACGGCCACGCCCATCGGGGGGAGATGTATTCACATGCAGCGTTGCTATTTAAGCGACGCAGGCGAAAGGCAGGGGAATGGACCGTTTGGCGGGGTTTAAGTTCGCAGACGGCGTACGACGGAATCCATTTACATTTAGTCATTTAGCAGACGCTTTTATCCAAAGCGACTTACAAATGAGAACACCACAAGTCAGAAGCCATGGAGAAAACCAACTATAATGTAAGTTCATCAAACCTGATTGTTATTCGAAGCTGCGCCCCCCCCCCTTTTTTTTTAAATTATATATATAACAATATATATTATATATATAATAATATAATATTATAACAGGTATTTGTTAAACAGATGCGTCTTAAGTAGTTTCTTAAAACTGTTTAGTGATTCTGCTTTACGGACAGAGTTGGGAAGATCGTTCCACCATGTTGCAGTGGTGAACGTCACAGAGTGAGAATTAGCTCCTCGGTGAGGTGGAACCACCAGGCGGCAATCATCACTGGAGCGAAGTGAACGAGTCGGAGTGTATTTTGAAAAGATAGAGAGAAGGTAAGAGGGGGAAGATCCAGAAATAGTTCTGTATGCCAGAGTCAGTGACTTGTACTGAACCCGAACCCGAAGTGTTTCAGTGGAGTATTCAAAATGACGTTGTTTATTTGCTGTAAGTACGTTTCGTGTGAAATCCCTGCGCATTGGGTCTGATTACTCGGTCCCTGACTCAACACTTTCATAAAAACAGATGTCTGCATACTTGTTGCCAGACCCCCCCCCCCCACTCCCCGCTATGTGTCCCATTGATCTCATGTTCTTGTTTGTCTGCGGGAGGCGAGGGATTGAGCCCGGAGTGTGGCGCAGAACGCCACAGGGGAGGGCCAGGTGAGCCTGGGTGGATTTGGCGTGAAGCTGTATGCGTTTCTGAATGGATGAGTCCTTCACACTGAGCTTTTAATCAAGAATTACAACAAAACTATGAATAATTCCCATGAACTCAACATGGCACGACATTCAGACGATACAGCGTATTGCCCTGTTGGTGTAAACACTGATTTCCGTGTATTTTGGGGTTTGGGTTTATTTTTTTGGTCCACGGCTGTGGAAGTTAAGTGAAATCGAGATATGTTATGAACCCTGGGTGTGAATGTCTGCATCAAAGTGCTTCTCTTGGTGTCTGGCCTGAGATGGACCATTGATCTGCTCGGCTTGTGTCCGTGCCTTTCGCCCACTAAGTGCTGGGATGGGCTCCAGCGCCTCCCTTAACCCTGATCAGGATGAATGGCATCAGAAAAGTAAACGGACAAACCGACGGATGGGCGCTCTTCCTCTCCTTCTGCTTTCGGTTCTGTTGTTCTGCTGTTCCGTTGCACGACGCTGATCTTCGACTCCACGTCGGGCTACGTGTAAATCCGTCCCGTACCTGTGCCCGAAGCTTTGTCGTACGTCTTTAAAGTGTATTAACACTCCGAGAAAACGCCTTCAGACGGAATGCGAACCCCCAAAATAATGAAAACGACAACGGCAGACTAATTTGTCTCGGTGTCCTACATGTCGGATCGAATAAGCTTTTGAATACAGATGGAGACGGAGATGGAGAATGGAGGAGAGCGTGCGCGCGCGCGCGCGGGCCGAGCAGTCACTAAAGGCGGACGGATAAATTAATTGGGCCGGGATTTAAATTTAATTACGCCGATGGATTTTCTCAAGGTTTCACACGTTTTTCATCGCCGCCTCCGCCGGCGTGAGCCGAGCCAATTCATAAAAGTAACTGCTTTATGAGGCCTCGCAACTCCTTCATTCATTTTCAAAACCCCGTTCCACAAAGAGTCTGCGGATGTGCTGCACGGAACCTCCGCCCCGCGCCGTGTCGCGCAGACAGAACAGCGGATCTCATTATAGCTGATGACCAAAATAAGCGAATCCATTATTTAGAATCCGTTATTTTTCGTTGTTCTGGTGGCTGTCAGGAAGATGCATCGTCTTCCGTCTTCTTCATGGATGATCACAGAAGTATTTTAAAGAGTAATGAGTGGCTGCACAAAAACGAGCCACATGTAAACACTAGGAATAAATGTAATGAACAAAAACGGGACGGGACGGGGGCGGCACGGGGGCTTTAGTGGTTTAGCATGTTCTCCTCTCAGCGCTAGGGATTCCCGGTTCGAATCCCAATCTGGGTGGAGCTTCCATGTTCTCCCCGTGTCCGCTTGGGTTTCCTCCGGGTTCTCCGGTTTCCTCCCACAGTCCAAAAACATGGATCAAGGTCAATTGAGTTCTCCAAATTGCCCCATATAGAGTGTGTCTAGGACCAGCGTCCTAAATGTTCTCACTTTTTGTTCGGTAAGAGAACTGACGTTTGCCTCACTGGAACTCGTGGTATGAGAGTGAAAAGGGTCCAAATAACTGAATCAGAGGTGACGTAGTGAAGTTTGTGTCTTCTATATAACCTCAGAATATGTAAGCTCTCATATTCTATACAAAGTTTGGTATGTTCTTCTGCAATACATATGTATTTAATGAGTGTATGATGCTGTGCATTGCATCGCCATGACATTCCTGGAGGTTCCTCCATCTTAATCGACCCAGAACCAGTCAATTGAGTTCTCCAAATTGCCCCATATAGAGTGTGTCTGCGTAAGTGAGTGTGTGCCCAGTGATGGATTGGCGCCCTGTCCTGGGTGTAACTGCCCAGCGCCCGTAACGTTCTCCCCTGGATGGGCATGGGGAACCCCCCCCGTGACCCTAATATAGGATAAAGCGGAAGATAATGGATGGACGGGACGGGACGGGACGGGTAGGATGACGCACGGACAAAGTTAGGAGGATAGGATTGGGGTGGTTTGGACATAAACAGAGGAGGGATGAGGTTTAGAATGGCAGAAAGATGGAGGATGGAGGCACCAGGCTGGAGAAGGAGGGAGGTTGAGGTTGGGAGGATGGAGGAGGGTGAGATGGAGAATAATGATCCATTGCGGTGACCCCTATTGGTGGGAACAGCCGAAAGAAGCGTGAAGGAGATCCACGGTGAGGAGGTGAACATACCAAACTCCACACAGCTCCTAATAACCAGAAGTTGTGTTCCATTATAGAATAATGATCCACTGTGGTGGTGCCTAATGGAAATGTCCGAACGAAAGAAGAATGATAATATAGTTATTATATTTTCTAATGGATACTTGGAGTGATATTACAGTAACATCTACAGTAATAACATTACTCTCAACATTACTCAGACCCAACGTAGCCCATGACTCCTAAAACCTGGACAAAAACCTCTGGAAGTCGTCCCTCCCCTCGGCACACGTGAAGGTTTTCAGAGTGCGAGCGTCGCGCCTCGTGGGTCCTCTTCAGGTCTTTCCTTCTCGCAGCTCTTCCTTTCGTCTTTCCACCGCTCCATACGTCCGACCTACATTAAGTGGTGCAGAACTCTATATGGGTCGTTAGTTTGTCCTTTATGGGAATCTCGGGGGCGCGGCGTGTCCTTCTCCTCCATCCTGCGTTCACTGCGCAGAGACGAAGAGCTGGAGATGCTCAGCAGAACCTCATTTGCGGTCTGAAATGCCCCCTCTTCCCGCGATCCGGTGCCGATGGGCCGTGGCAAATGAGCGCGAGCGGGATCTTCAGATCACGTCAGCGGCAGCCAACGAAAGTTAAGCTGGAGTTAACGCGATGCCGTTTAGCCCTTTTCGGAATCCAATTAGCAAAAAGACCAATTAAATCGCGCCCGAGACGATCAGCCCCCTATGGACTGTGGGGTGCATCGTGGGTGATTGGCGTGACCTCACCCGACCAACTGCCCTGTAGACGTTCCCGTTGACTCTAGCGGATACACCATCCACTCCACCCTGCTGCCACTCTGCTGCTGCACTCTAATCCCCCCCTCTCTACTCTCATTCTCCATGGAAGTGCATTAGCAGATTCATCCCAAAGTTGATTCCGTGACTCTTGCTTTGTGCCCTAAACAGTAGCGGGCCTTCCCGAAATGTTCCCACAGATTTGGAATGGTGCAGCTGTCCAGGATAAGCGTGTCCCAATACGTTTGTACATATGGTGCAAGTTATATAATGAGTGGACGCCATGCTGGATAAATAAATACTGCTTATTTTTTTAGCATGTTCTCCTCTCAGCGCTAGGGATTCCCCGTTTGAATCCCAATCTGGGTGGAGTTTCCATGTTCTCCCCGTGTCCGCGTGGGTTTCCTACGGGTTCTCCGGTTTCCTCCCACAGTCCAAAAACATGGTGAGCTCAATTGAGTTCTCCAAATTTCCCCATATATAGTGTCAGTGTGAATGTGGTGTGTGCCCAGCGATGGATTGGCGTCCTGGAGAACCTAGTAGAGGATAAAATTAAATATAATGGATGGATGGATGTGCTGTTACTATGAACGACCTGGGGGTCTGTGTGAGTGAGTGAGTGACTGCCCAGCGATAGATTGGCGTCCTGTCCTGGGTGTATCTGCCCAGCGCCCGAAACGAACCTCGTAGAGGATAAAGCGGAAGATGATGGATAGATGGATGGATGTGAAGTAACTATGGATGACCTGGGAGTCTGTGTGAGTGAGTGTGTGCCCAGCAATAGATTGCCCCCCTGTCCTGGGTGTATCTGCCCAGCGCCCGAAACGTTCTCCCCTGGATGGGCATGGGGAACCCCCCCCCCCCCCCGACCCTAATAGGGGATAAAGCGGAAGATAATAGATGGCTAGATGGATAAGCTGTTACTATGGACGACCTGGGAGCTTCTGTATACTTTTGATCACACTTTTGTCGGGAAACGAGTGAGAGAGAGAGAGAGAGAGAGACACCGTGAGAGAGCGTGATGGAGAGAGAGAGAGAGAGAGAGAGACACCGTGAGAGAGCGTGATGGAGAGAGAGAGAGAGACACCGTGAGAGAGCGTGATGGAGAGAGAGAGAGAGAGAGCGTGATGGAGAGAGAGAGACACCGTGAGAGAGCATGATGGAGAGAGAGAGAGAGAGAGAGAGAGAGACACTGTGAGAGAGCGTGATGGAGAGAGAGAGAGAGACCGTGAGAGTGATGGAGAGAGAGAGAGAGAGAGAGAGACACCGTAAGAGAGCGTGATGGAGAGAGAGAGAGAGAGAGAGAGAGAGAGAGCGATAGAGAGAGAGAGAGAGAGAAACACCGTGAGAGGGCGTGATGGAGAGAGAGAGAGAGACCGTGAGAGTGATGGAGAGAGAGAGAGAGAGAGACACCGTAAGAGAGCGTGATGGAGAGAGAGAGAGAGAGAGAGAGAGACACCGTGAGAGGGCGTGATGGAGAGATAGAGAGACCGTGAGAGTGATGGAGAGAGAGAGGAGAGAGAGAGAGAGAGAGACCGTAAGAGAGCGTGATGGAGAGAGAGAGAGAGAGAGAGAGAGAGGGGGGGGGGGAGCCGCAGCCTCCTGCGCGCTCGCGGAAACGAGTGGGAGTGAACAGAGGGGGCAGGTCGATTTCGGATGCTGCTCCGCGCTACCTGCTTCGGAAAAAGCTCCCCGCTGATGCCCCCCTGAACCCGGGCTGCCTCCCCTCTCTCTCTCTCTCTCTCTCTCTCTCTCTCTCTCTCTCTCTCTCGGCTTTGGCTGCGGGGTCGCGAGCGCGATGAGGAGCGACGCGCGCCGGCTGGCGCGGGCTTCCGGCGGGCGCGCGGAGCGGGACGCACGGATGCTGATGCTGATGCTTGCGGGGAGATAGTGTGCGCTCGACGGCTTTTGACGACCGCGGTCGCGCGCTCGACGGAGGGACCGAACCCGAACCGAACCGCCCGGCGCGCACGAGGATGCAGTTCGAGACGCTGCGTCAGTTCTGCAGCTCGGTCCTGTCCCATTTCAACGGGGCATTCACGCCGCCCCAGAACGTCTTACACACCGAGCTGCTGGAGCAGGCGCTCGGCAACATCGGGTGAGCCGCCGGCTTCTGCGTCCGGTCCGAACCCCGGGGCGCTAACAGAGTGCAGGGATAGGAGCGAACGCAATAGCGGGAGATCGATCCGGGGCCGGTGGGGGCCGCTTCATGCAGTTTGCAGGGCGCTCGGCGTCCTGAGACGCTGCGCACAGGAGCAGCTCGCCGCCGTGCCGAGCGCAGCCGCATGTTACAGCTGCGCGGTGCTGAATGTGGAAAGCCGAAGGGTTCACAACAGCCCCAAACGCAACATCCATTTCGCCTGCTGGGTATTCTCCCCCGTGCCGGCAAGCTGCCTTTAGGTGGTGGTGTTCTGATCGTGCTCTGTAGGCATAATTATGCTCTGGAAAGTAATTCAGTAATAAATGAGCATTGTTTATCGAATTGCTCGAATTTTTCCGCATGCCCTGAAAATGTTTTTTTTTATTTTTATTTATTTGTTTTTATTTAGGCGGCACGTTCGCTTAGTGCTTTAGCACGTTCGCCTCTCGGCGCTGGGGATTCCCGGTTCGAATCCCCATCTGGGTGGAGTTTCCGTGTTCTCCCTGTGTCCGCGCGGGTTTCCTCCGGGTTCTCCGGTTTCCTCCCACAGTCCGAAAACATGGATCAAGTCAATTGAGTTCTCCAAATTGCCCCATGTAGAGTGTGTCTGTGTGAGTGAGTGTGTGCCCAGCGATGGATTGGCGCCCTGTCCTGGGTCTATCTGCCCAGCGCCCGAGACGTTCTCCCCTGGATGGGCATGGGGAACCCCCCCCCCCCCTCCCGCGACCCTAATAGAGGATAAAGCGGGAGATAATGAATGAATGAATGTTTATCGAATTGCTCAAATTTTTCCGCATGCCCTGAAAATGTTTTTTTATTTTTATTTATTTGTTTTTATTTAGGCGGCATGGTGGCTTAGTGCTTTAGCACGTTCGCCTCTCAGCATTAGGGATTCCCGGTCCGAATCCCCATCTGGGTGGAGTTTCCATGTTCTCCCCGTGTCTGCGTGGATTTCCTCCGGGTTCTCCGGTTTCCTCGGTTTCCTCCCACAGTCCAAAAACATGGATCAAGTCAATTGAGTTCTCCAAATTGCCCCATGTAGAGTGCGTATGTGTGAGTGGGTGTGTTCCCAGTGATAGATTGGCGCCCTGTCCTGGGTGTATCTGCCCAGCGCCTGAAACGTTCTCCCCTGGATGGACATGGGGAACCCCCCCGCGACCCTAATATAGGATAAAGCGGGAGATAATGAACGAATGAATGAATGTTTTTATTTAATGAGGCTGATTTTTCAGAAATAAAGAGGTCTTGAGTAATTTAGACTAGAGGTTTTGGAGACTTTCATTCAATCTGTATCTGGTTTCCGGTTTAAAATATTTACAATTTAATTTCCGAAGATTGGTCACATGGCTTCTAGATGATTGGATAAATTTGTTTTTGCGAATGCGTGGTGAGCATTATGCCGTATGAACCTCGTGCACTGTGAACTTTCTCACGGTACAAATGCACAGGCAGGTCGTGAATGGGAGGGGGAGGGGCCTACACCGGTCCAGACCTTGATGGATGGGAGGCGATGATGTGAGCGTTCACGGGATTTATGAACAGAGCAGACATTTACCCTGCAAAATGAATTCTCATGTAGCTTTAACGGACGGGTTTTTAACTGGGGGTAAGAGTAAAGCACAGCCTCAGCAGAGACCCTCGGATACTCAAACTGCATGCGTGAGGTGTTAAGATACGCCCCGTTTGCACGTACGCTGGCAATACGACCCCAAGTAAAGAAATGGTTGCATTCAACTGTTTTCTTGTAGATTATCCGTTTTGGTCGGTGGATTATTCTCACAGTGACACAGTGATCCACACACACCGGTGCAACAACTCCTCCACCCAAATAACACCCGATTCATGGTGGTGCAGCCCTTTAGAGCGCAAAGTAAAGACAACTTGCAAGGAATCCGAACTGCAGTCTGTAATTAACACTCACTTATTAACTCTCACCTTTCATTTTATTTTAAGAAGCTGAATATGGAGCCTAAATGGAAGGTGTGAAGCAGCACGATGTATTGTTATCCTGCAGCATCACACAGTGGAAACCATGCGTGTTATTAATAAATCCAACATAATTACCATTAAATATTTACTTACGAAGTTCAGCATCATTTCACATAAAGAACCGAGTGGTGTGTAGAGAGTGTGTCGCCGAAAGCACGCGTAGCTTTTAAAAGCCCCACTGTTCACCCCCTTCATTTCCTCTGATGTATTTTGAGGACTGAATGGCTCCGGCGTTTCATTTTTACTCAAATTCAGCCGAACTACTCAACGGGGCGAGCCTCAGGCTCAGAGTCGCGAGCATTAGGACGTGGTCTTTGTTCTCGGAGTGGGTTCTAAAGTTCCACGTGTTATACAAATGCGTGTGTTTGATTGCGTGGGTGTATATGTGTGTGTATATAAACGTATGTGTGTGCATGTATGCATGTATATATACGTGTGTGTGTGTGTATGTACATGGTGTGTTTATTCTCTCTCTCTCACTTCGTCTCTTTTTGTGTTTGTGTGTGTGTGTGTGTGTGTGTGTGTGTGTGTGTGTGTGTGTGTATATATATATATATATATATATATATATATATATATATATATATATAAACATGTGTGTTTGAGTGTATTTCTATATATATGTATATTCTGTGTGTGTGTGTGTGTGTGTGTGTGTGTGTGTGTGTGTGTGTGTGTGTGTGTGTGTTCTTGCTCTCTTTGTTTCTTTATTATCTCTTTTTCTTTCTCTGTGTGTATGTATGTATGTGTACATATGTATGTAATTGTGTGTGAATAAATGTGTGCGTTTCACTTTGTGTATGTGTATATATGTACATTGTGTGTGTGTGTGTGTGTGTGTCTCTCTCTCTCTCTCTCTCTCTCTCTCTCTCTCTCTCTCTCTCTTCATCTCTTTGTTGTTATCTCTCTTTTTCTTTGTGTGTGTGTGTGTGTGTGTGTGTGTGTGTGTGTGTGTGGTGTGTGTGTATATATATATATATATACACCTGCTTATCATCCAGATTAGGTATTTCCTTCTCTCCCGTTATCACAGGGCTATAAAATCAGGCACCATGCATCAGGTCCAACAGTTTGGGGAAGGCCCTGATCCATTATGACTGTGTCCCCGTGCACAAATCAGGTTCCATAACGTTATAGTTGGGTGAGTTTAATGTGGAAAACTTCCACTGGTCTGCACAGAGCCCTGACCTCGACCCCTCTGAACACCTTTGGGATGAAGAGTGAATTAAAAAGTGATTGAGAGCCAGAACCTCTCGGTGTCTGACCTCACAGACGCTCTTCTGGATGAATGGGCCAAAAATTCCCACAGACACACTCCAAAATCATGCAGACAGCCTTTTCCCAGGAGAATGGGCCTGTTATAGCTGCGAGGGGGGGGGGGGGGGGGGGGGGGAGGGGGGCACAGCGTAATATGGGATATGGGAAGTCATAAAATATCCTGTAGGTAAAGGCAGCCAATAGAATATATACATATTAGTATATATATATATATATATATATATATATATAGTATATATATATATATATATTTCGGTCATATATATTTATATATATATATGTCACATGACCTTCTGTATGGTCAATCCTAACCTGAGGGTCATCTGTAGATTCTGAATAATCGTGTTTCAGGTACAGCTTAAGGAACGAGTAGATGAAAATGCTGAGATCAATAGCGCTGACCCCAGGTCAGTGGCACATCATGCCAAGCAGTGATCGGGTCAGTTAGGCCTGTTCGGTGTTCCTGCCCGCTGCCAGCTTTGTGCTGGCGAACTCGCTTTCTTTTCTTTAGTAAAGCTAGGTCTCTGATCCCTGTCAGGTCTGGTTCTGTCCCTCACTCTAATGCACTCTCTCTCTCTCTCTCTCTCTCTCTCTCTCGCTCTCTCTCCAGTCTCATGCATTATGCAGGCCTGCCATGCAGTTGCTCGTAATGATCATCGGTCCATTCAGGTCTTAAAAAGTACAGACCGTGGCCGGAAAGTCTCCTGTAATAAACACGGGGTGCCTTCAGGACACAGAGTGTGAGTATTCCTTTTAAATCTGTAATTTTATCATAGTCTGAAGTGACGGGAATTACTGATTGAAAACTGACATTGGAGTGTTCTTATGTGTCCGTTTTTTTTTTTTTTTTTTTTTTTTTGCTTAGTGCAGGACGGCAAAGAGTCCCTGATGGCAGATACCGCAGCATTGGGGGTTGATAAAATTTGAACATGCCATATATTTATATATATATGTCCACTTAGGTCAAGAACCTGAGGGTCTCTGTCGCTGAACGTGATCTCCTGAGTTGTTTACGTTCACCCCCGGTCAGTGGCCTAACCCAAGCTTTTATGGAATGTCCTGCCCGCTAATAGATCGCAAGAAGCAAGAACTCTCATGTTCTCTCTCTCTCTCTCCCTCTCTCTCTCTCTTCTCTCTCTCCACATGCATTATGCAGGTTGGCAGCTTTAGAAATACTGTTGCCGTCAGACTGTAACAATAATAATAATAATAATAGTAATAATTATTGTGATAATAACAAAAATAATAATAATCATGAGGTGGGTACCCATTTAAAGGGAGGTATGGCTTAGTGGTTTGAGCACCATGTTCGCCTCTCAGCGCTCTTAGGGATTCCCGGTTCGAATCTCAATCTGGTGGAGTTTTCCATGTTTCCATCCGCCGTGTCCGTGTGGGTTTCTGCTCCGGACGGGTTCTCCGCTTTTCTCCGCACAGTCCAAAAAACATGGATCAGTCAGGTCAAATGAGTTCTCTAAATTGTCGCCCCAATAGAGTAGTTGTTTGTGTGAGTGTGTGTTGTGCCCAGCGAATGGATTGGCACCCTGTCCTGGGTGTATCTGCCCAGCGCCCGAGACGTTCTCCCCTGGATGGGCATGGGGAACCCCCAGCGATCCCCTGGCCCTGACCCTAATAGAGGATGAAACCCCCCCGCGACCCTAATAGGAGATAATGAATGAATTAATAACAAAATAATAATAATCATGAGACGGTGGGAGGTGACTTAAGTGGTTTAGCACGTTCGCCTCTCAGCACTAGGGATTCCCGGTTCGAATCCCCATCTGGGTGGAGTTTCCATGTTTCTCCCCGTGTCCGTGTGGGTTTCCTCCGGGTTCTCCGCTTTCCTCCACAGTCCAAAAACATGGGATCAAGTCAATTGAGTTCTCCAAATTTTGCCCCATATAGAGTGTGTCTATGTGTGAGTGCGTGTGTGTGCCCAGCGATAGATTGCGCCCTGGTCCTGGGTGTATCTGCCCAGCGCCCGGAACGTTCTCCCCGGGATGGGCATGGGGAACCCCCCCGCGACCCTAATAGAGGATAAAGCGGAAGATAATGAATGAATGAATAATAATCATGAAGTAAGAATCAGCTATCTCATGTACATTTTAATTGCACCTCATATTGTCTTGTCATTGCCTCCTTGTTTATCTACATCCAAAAACGGATCAAGTCATGTCTCTAAATTGCCGCCATAAACGTTGCCTTCCTGTCACCCCATGATAGATTGGCCCCTGTCCTGGGTGTATTGCCCCCCCCCCGTAAACAGTTCTCCCCTGAGATAGGGCCCCCCCCACTGGCGACCCTAATAGAGGATTAAAAGGCGGGAAGATCCCCAGCTATCCATAGTATAGTTATAATTGCAGCCTCATATGTCTTGTGCATTGCCCCTTGTCTATAATAACGTCATTTCCTGGTAAACGTTGGCAACTATCCTTCCCCCCCCCCCCCCCCCCCATTGTCTTTGTCCTGTTGACTTTTGTTGTTGAACTGGAGACGTAGCCTGATGGTGTTTGGTTACTGTTTGGTAATTTATTTATATAGCATTTTTTTTTTTTTTTACAATAGTACATCGCCACAAAGCAGCTTTACAGCGTTGTAAGCCTTTAAACCCCCAAAGGGCAAACCGAAGTGACAGCGGCAAGAAAAAAACCCCTCCCTGTTGTTATTTTAAGGAAGAAACCTTGTGAGGACCGGGCGGCCGGGCAGCATCAACAGTGTAGGACAGCCATGTACAGATTGTGTGGTGATCATGTGACCTGTATTTAACGATTAAAAAACTATATCAGAATCAGAATCAGAATATCTTTATTGTCATTATACCAGGTATAACGAAATTAAGGTGCCATACTTTCGGTGTCACATACATAAATTTAAACAGATAAAGATTTAAAAGAGTTTTAAAAGAGTACACTATAATTTACAGTTTACAAGGGAAAAAAATAATAAATTGAAAGAAAGAAAGAATCTTATTTACAATAGTGTGTAAGAATGTATAACCTGAGTTTGAATTGTATTTATATTTATATATTGCACGTTTTTTATTTCTTTATATTTTTTTATTGCACGTTCAAAATTTCCACCAAAAATTTTGAAATCAAAAATTTATATAAGTCCATTGAGGGCGTCCTGCAGGACGGTCGTCATGTCCACGTTTAATGAAATGCTGTTGCCTATCCCTTCACATTGTGCATTCGAACCTGGAGTGTGTAGAGAAATAGACATTAATCTGTGAAGGTTTGTATAGAAACCACACCGAGGGTATTTGTGGGTATTTAAGTCGTATGAATGTGGATGGTGGTGTATAGAATGAGAGTGTGAAGCTCTGAAAGGTGTTGAAAGGGTTTAGAGAGTAATTGGAGGAAACTGTGTGGAAGACAGGCAGAACTAAGAGCCTGAGTGCTCAGTGTTGGTCTCAGAGGAACACGTCTGTACCAGAGCCAAAAACCTGCTGCTTATCCTTTGAAAGCCAGATGATGAGTAAGGGGTTTGTGCTTGTTTTTTTTGTTTTTTTGTTTTTTGGCCACAAAGAACTTTGGTGTACAAAAGGACAGACTCGGTGGATCTGGAGCGGCGTGCTCAGATAACGGGATCTCGATGGAGGACGATGAGGAAGATGGTGGAATGCGTGAAGACGGAGGGAGGTGTGATGTTCTAACCGGAACGTGAGAAACGGCTAATCAGGCTGAAGGCTTGCATGGATCCTCGAGCTTCGCACCAGTCTGAGTGTTGATGACTTCTGAGGACGCCGGGTCCTCGCGTCTGCAGGACTCTGATCTCAGTAAAGCGCCCGTGTTCTCCCCGTGGAAGGGAATCGAGGCTGCTGGGGCTTTCAGAGCTTAACTGTGCTGAAGGGCTTCCAGAGCAAACCTCCAGCATTTAAAACAGCGACGCCTGCTGGAGGTCTGGAGAGCGACGGGCGATGGGGACCCGATGTGTTTACTGACTCGGCGTCGTCGCTGTTAGGACGGGAGGCGGTATGAACGAGGGCACTCGCGCGTCACTTTTAGCACTTGAGTGCTGATGCATTGGGAATTTTTAAACTAACTAAACATAACATGGGCCACAGGAGAGGGTAGTTATGTCCATATTTGGTGTTCTGGGTCTAAGCAGATCTTTTTATCACCTCCATCACGTCTCCATCAGCTGGTTTGGTCATTAATTCTGTTTCCGCCTGTGTGCGTCTTTCTCCTGAACATCACTGGATTCACTGAATCACTGAGTTGTTTATGAGTCGCGGTTCACAGCGTGCTATAATAAAGCCCCCGAGATGATTTTTGGTGTAAAGAGTAAATAAACCTCCAAAGGGTCCTAAAGGGTAACCGTGTCAAATGTCGTGGTAATCAAAGCAACAGAGTGGATTTGGGGCATTGAATCCTGACTCTCTGACTCTGTGACTCACTAAATCTGTGCCTCTCTGACTCCTTGATTCTCTGACTCTGTAACTCTCTGACTCTCTAGCTCTCTGACTCTGTGACTCTTCGATTCTCTGACTCTGTAACTCTGTGACTCTCTAGCTCTCTGACTCTGTGACTCTTTGATTCTCTGACTCTGTGACTCTCTAGCTCTCTGACTGTGACTCTCTGACTCTCTAGCTCTCTGACTCTTTGACTCTCTAAATCTGTGCCTCTCTGACTCTTTGATTCGCTGAGTCTGTGACTCTCTGATTCTCTAGCTTTGTAGCTCTCTGACTCTGTGACTCTTTGATTCTCTGACTCTGTAACTCTGTGACTCTCTAGCTCTCTGTGACTCTGTGACTCTTTGATTCTCTGACTCTGTGACTCTCTAGCTCTTTGACTGTGACTCTCTAGCTCTCTGACTCTTTGACTCTCTAAATCTGTGCCTCTCTGACTCCTTGATTCTCTGACTCTGTAACTCTGTGACTCTCTAGCTCTCTGTGACTCTGTGACTCTTTGATTTTCTGACTCTGTGACTCTCTAGCTCTTTGACTGTGACTCTCTGACTCTCTAGCTCTCTGACTCTCTAAATCTGTGGCCTCTAAATTTCTGTGCCTCTCTGAGCTCTTTGATCTCTCTGCGCTCTGGCTCCTCTGTCTGTGACTCTCTCTGATTCTCTGACTCTGTAGCTCTGACTCTTTGACTCTCTAAATCTGTGCCTCTCTGAATTCTCTGAGTCTGTGACTCTCTGATTCTCTAGCTCTGTAGCTGTGACTCTCTGAATTTGTGACTGTGACTCTCTAGCGCTCTGGCTCTCTGACTCTGTGACTCTAGCTCTCTTGACTGTGATTCTCTGACTCTCTAGCTCTCTGACTCTTTGACTCTCTAAATCTGTGCCTCTCTGACTCTTTGATTCTCTGAGTCTGTGACTCTCTGATTCTCTAGCTCTGTAGCTCTCTGACTCTGTGACTCTCTGAATTTGTGACTGTGACTCTCTAGCGCTCTGTCTCTCTGACTCTGTGACTCTAGCTCTCTGACTGTGATTCTCTGACTCTCTAGCTCTCTGACTCTTTGACTCTCTAAATCTGTGCCTCTCTGACTCTTTGATTCGCTGAGTCTGTGACTCTCTGATTCTCTAGCTTTGTAGCTCTCTGACTCTGTGACTCTTTGATTCTCTGACTCTGTAACTCTGAGACTCTAGCTCTCTGACTCTGTGACTCTTTGATTCTCTGACTCTGTGACTCTCTAGCTCTTTGACCGTGACTCTCTAGCTCTCTGACTCTTTGACTCTCTAAATCTGTGCCTCTCTGACTCTTTGATTCTCTGAGTCTGTGACTCTAGCTCTGTAGCTCTCTGTGACTCTCTGAATTTGTGACTGTGACTCTCTAGCGCTCTGGCTCTCTGACTCTTTGATTCTCTGAGTCTGTGACTCTCTGATTCTCTAGCTCTGTAGCTCTTTGGCTCTGTGACTCTCTGAATTTGTGACTGTGACTCTCTAGCGCTCTGGCTCTCTGACCCTTTGATTCTCTGACTCTGTGACTCTGACTGTGACTTTCTGATTCTCTGACTCTGTGATTCTCTGACTAAATCTGTGACGATTCTGTGTAATTCTCTGACTCTCTGACCCTGTGACTCTCTGGCTCTCTGACTCTTTGATTCTCTAACTCTCTGACTCTCTGATTCTCTGACTCTCTGATTCTCTAACTCTCTGGCTCTCTGACTCTTTGATTCTCTAACTTTCTGACTCTCTGAATTTGTGACTGTGACTCTCTAGCTCTCTGCCTCTCTGACTTTCTGATTCTCTGTCTCTCTGACTCTCTGTGTGACTCTGACTCTGACTCTCTGACCCTGTGTCTCCGTGTCATTTCCTTGGATATGATTATGAAAATTATTGTTAAACGAATTGCGTAGCCACGAGCCGAAGAGTGAACCCAGATACCAAACATGGTCATGTCTGAGTAATGAGAGCCTGCATTCACATCTCTCATGCAACATGAGAGAGAGAGAGAGAGAGAGAGAGAGGGGAAGACCGAGACAGAGAGAGAGAGAGAGAGAGAGGGGAAGACCGAGAGAGAGAGAGAGAGAGAGAGAGAGAGAGACAGAGAGAGAGACAGAGAGAGAGACAGAGAGAGAGAGAGAGAGAGAGAGAGAGAGAGAGAGAGAGAGAGAGAGAGAGAGAGAGACAGAGAGAGACAGAGAGAGAGAGAGAGAGAGAGAGAGAGAGAGAGAGAGAGAGAGAGACAGAGAGAGACAGAGAGAGAGAGAGAGAGAGAGAGAGAGGGAGCTCTGTCTTTTCTCAGCTGGGACGTCTGCATTCTTGTTCTTAGTTGAAGTATCTCAGGACGAACCCTGATGTTCCCCTCACTGAACCGCCGTGAGGTCGCAAGCTCATGTCCGCTGTGTGACGTGTCATTGAATCGCCGTTTAATAGACTTATTACTCAGACTTATTTTAATCCTCAGACTTATTTAATCCTCAGTCTTATTTAATCATCAGTCTTATTTAATACTCAGTCTTATTTAATCCTCAGACTTATTTAATCCTCAGTCTTATTTAATCCTCAGTCTTATTTAATCCTCAGTCTTATTTAATCCTCAGTCTTATTTAATCCTCAGTCTTATTTAATCCTCAGTCTTATTTAATCCTCAATTTTATTTAATACTCAGTCTTATTTAATACTCAGTCTTATTTAATCCTCAATCTTATTTAATCCTCAGTCTTATTTAATCCTCAGTCTTATTTAATCCTCAGTCTTATTTAATCCTCAGACTTTTTTAATCCTCAGTCTTATTTAATACTCAGTCTTTTTTAATCCTCAGTCTTATTTAATCCTCAGTCTTATTTAATACTCAGTCTTATTTAATCCTCAGTCTTTTTTAATCCTCAGTCTTATTTAATCCTCAGTCTTATTTAATCCTCAGTCTTATTTAATACTCAGTCTTATTTAATACTCAGTCTTATTTAATCCTCAGTCTTATTTAATCCTCAGTCTTATTTAATCCTCAGTCTTATTCAAATTTATTTAATCTCACTTCCTCTGGCTTTCTCACTCCACCCCTTGCTCTCGCGCTCTCTCTGTTACTATCACTCGTTCGCTCTCTCTCTCTCTCTCTCTCTCTCTCACTCTCCTCTTTCTCTCGCGCTCTCTCACTATCTCGCTTTCTCATACTATCACTTTTTTGCTCGCTTGGCCTTTCTCGCGCTCTCTTTCACTCTCGCCCTCGCGCTTTCTCTCTCTCTCTCTCTGGCTCTCCTGCGCTCTGTGTCTTGCTCTCACACTCTCTTTCTTTCTCTTATTTTTGCGCTCTCTCTCTCTCTCTCTCTCTCTCTCTCTCTCTCTCTCTCTCTCTCTCTCTCTCTCCTGCGCTCTCTTGCTCTCTCTGTCTCTCTCTCTCTCTCTCTCTCTCTCTCTCCCGCTCTCTCTCCAGAGGGTTTGGTGATTCAGTGGCTGTGCATGTGTTTTTTCTTTTTAATGAACGAGAGAAACATACGGTGCATGTCTTCAGACAGAATCCATTAGTTATCCTTATGTTGCTAATGCTCTTATCTAACCCGCTGTAACGGCGCTCGCGTGTTCGCTCCATCACACCGAGGGGTTCTGCGTCCTGCGTTCTGCGTCCTGCGTTCGGGGTTCTGCGTCCTGCTTCATACCACTCCACCAAACACTGCCGCATTTTCCCGAAGCTTTGTACTTTATTTCCAGCTGTCAGTAATGTATATATGGTTTTATGGTTTAGGTTTTTAAGTTCCATTATCCAGTGAACAGATGCAACACACACACACACACACACACACACACACACACACACACACACACACCCTCACTGGCCAATTTATTAGGTACATCCTCTTTATACACTCCACTGATCATATAGATGGACTTTGTAGTTCCAGAGTTCCATCCTGTAGTCCATCTGTTCTTTAATAATCAGGACTCACACGGAGCAGGTTCATTAGTTTATTAGGGCGGTGGACGGGTCGTACGATGGCATAGTGGTTTAGCGTGTTCTCCTCTCAGCGCTAGGGATTCCTGGTTCGAATCCCCATATGGGTGGAGTTTCCATGTTCTCCCCGTGTCCGCGTGGGTTTCCTCCGGGTTCTCCGGTTTCCTCCCACAGTCCAAAAAACATGGATCAAGTCAATTGAGTTCTCCAAATTGCCCCATATACAGTGTGTTTGTGTGTGTGAGTGTGTACCCAGCGATGGATTGGCGCCCTATCCTGGGTGTGTCTGCCCAGCGCCCGAAACGTTCTCCCCTGGATGGGCATGGGGAACCCCCCCCCCCCCCCGCGACCCTAATAGAGGATAAAGCGGGAGATGATGGATGGATGAATGAACTTCTTTTCACATATCCCACACATTGTTGGGGTCCGAGGGCAGGGTCAGTCATGATACGGCACCCATACAGCAGGAAGGGTTAACGACTGTTTGAAGGGATCACCATAGCAACTTGGCGGATCCGGGGCTCGAACCCTAACGTTTTAATTCCTAGCCCGGCACTCTGACTGAGCTCCCACTGCTAGCGCTAGGGATTCCCGTTTGAATCCCAATCTGGGTGGAGTTTCCATGATCTCCCCGTGTCCGCGTGGGTTTCCTCCGGGTTCTCCGGTTTCCTCCCACAGTCCAAAAACATGGATCAAGGTCAATTGAATTCTCCAAATTGCCCCATATAGAGTGTGTCTGTGAGTGTGTGAGTGAGTGCCCGTGTGCCATAGATTGGCGCCCTGTCCTGGATGTATATGCCCAGTGCCCGAAACGTTCTCCCCTGGATGGGCATGGGGAACCCCACCCCCCGCGACCCTAATAGAGGATGAAGATGATGGATGGGTGGTTGACAATTTTCTGTGTCACTGATATGGTGGTGCTGTGTGTGTTGCGCTGGTATGAGTGGATCCATTAGGCGTGGCCACTTTATTGCACCACTTTATTGTGGTTGATGTAAAAGTTATGTTTTTATGTTTTTGTTCGTATTTTAGTTTTTTGGGGTTGTTGGGGGGGGGTATAGGTGAGGCGTATGTGAGATATAATCTGGGCAGGTTTCCCGTGATGTGATTCGAATCGGTTCCAGGTTCTAGTCCTAGTGGCATTACTCTCACAGTGCATGTCACAGAACCAAGAACCAAGTTGGTTCCCATGGGTGCATTACAAAACATAACCGTGTCCTATCCCGGTGGTGTAGAAGTTTTTTGGCTGTGACGCACACGGTGCGTTATTATTTCTTATTTCATTATTTGTCTCGTGCTGACAGCAGAACCTGAGGGAGAATAAACAAGCGGCATCGAGTCCCGTCTCTGAACATCCTGTCAGGAGCTCAATGCTCGGCTCTGCTCGCCGTCCGATTGGAAAAATAAACATGCTCGTCGGTGCTGTAATAAAGCCAGGCTGCCTCTTTTCTGCCGTTTCCAGGGCCCTCGGTGGCTGCGCAGAGACTCAAGGGCACTTGAAGTGCACAGATAAGCGTTGCCGGAGATAAGCGGCGCTCTTTCGAGGGCTGCCCCTGGGTAATTCATTACCGGTTTGTCAGTATCAAAGCCTCTGTCCTACTCAATTACAATTAACCCGACTAACCACTCCCCTATCTGTGGGTTTTTCCCCCAGCCGCCCCGCTGTATTCCCACCCATCTATAAATATATAATGTCATGGGGTGAACCATAGAGCTGCGGGGCCACATCCAGCCATATGTCATCATATACTGTACAGCCTAAAAGATTACCCTCATCAGACTAAAGCGCAGTGGGAGCTCAGTCAGAGTGCCGGGCTAGGAATTAAAACGTTAGGGTTCGAGCCCCGGATCCGCCAAGTTGCTATGGTGATCCCTTCAAACAGTCGTTAACCCTCCCTGCTGTATGGGTGCCGTATCATGACTGACCCTGCGTGAAAAGAAGTTCATTCATCCATCCATCATCTTCCCGCTTTATCCTCTATTAGGGTCGCGGGGGGGCCCATCCAGGGGAGAATGTTTCGGGCGCTGGGCAGATACACCCAGGACAGGGCGCCAATCCATCGCTGGGTACACACTCACGCACACAAACACACTGTATATGGGGCAATTTGGAGAACTCAATTGACTTGATCCATGTTTTTGGACTGTGGGAGGAAACCGGAGAAAAGCCGGAGGAAACCCACGCGGACACGGGGAGAACATGGAAACTCCACCCAGATGAGGATTCGAACCGGGAATCCCTAGTGCCACCGTGTGATTAATTCACTCAGTGTGTGTATATGGATGCGTTATTCATAATCGTCCAGCTAACTTTGTAAAATCCATATCTTCTGCATCCAGTACTGACTGTGTATACAGTTGTCTGTGGTATAATAGTGAGATTCATGCCTTTTTTTTTTTTTTTTTTTTTTTTTTTTACAGATAAAACAAAAATCCTGACTAAAGCTCTTACTTAAAGGTCACAAGCAATAAACCCAAATTCTAATTACCATAGTATTCGTTGCCGAGAACAGAAATACTAGGGGTGTCTTCAACTAAGGATTTTCATAGTCGAATCTGATTCGTCAGATTTTCCCTATAGTCGACTGATTGTCGAATCAGTTAAAATTTCATCACAAGATGGCGCTATAAGCGTGGTTTTTAAAAAAGATTTTTTTTTTTTTTATATTGTTACTTGTTTTTCTAGAGCACCGTAAACTGGACTTTTGCGCCGATGTTGGTTGTTGTCGTTTGATATGCAAGAATTAGGTGACATAACTTGCACTTTACTTTCTTGGGTTCGTTTTTATCTTTTTCAAAAAACTCTCATACTTTGGAAGCTTTTTTAGTAGCCATAGCCATCATGGAAAAATACACCGGTAGATGCTAACAGCCCTGTAGCGTGTTCAGCTCTGCTCGTTTGGAATGTGCAACTAACTGCAGGGGGCGCTTTATTAATGTGTAGCCTATTGTTAAAGCACACACATCATTTAAAAAAAAATATTAACAGAAATTAGGATGATTTTATTTGACAAAAGGCTATATATATATAACGAAAACAAAGACGTTTCATGTAAAAACTAATGCTTAGCAGCAGACATGGGCGCCCCCATGTGGTCAAAATGGTACATTCGACTATGAGGTTCATAGTCGACTACGGTTCTCCGAATCGAATCGTCGAATCAGCGAATATTGGAGCTCACCCCTAACAAATACATTTACATTTTACATTTACATTTAGTCATTCAGCAGACGTTTTTATCCAAAGCGACTTACAAATGAGAAAATTACAAGTCAGAAGTTCTGCAGAAAACCAACTACACTGTAAATTCATCAAACCTGATTGTTATTCGATGCTGCGCCCCCCCTCCCCCTTTTTTTTTGTTAAAGAGATGCATCTTCAGTAGTTTCTTAAAACTGCTCAGTGATTCCGCCTTACGGACAGAGTTGGGAAGATCGTTCCACCGTTTTGCAGTGGTGAACGCCATGGAGTGATAATCAGCTCCTCGGTGAGGTGGAACCACCAGGGGGCGATCATCACCGGAGCGAAGTGAGCGAGCCGTAGTGTATTTTGAAAAGGTAGAGTGAGCGTAGGAGGGGGAAGGATCCAGAAATGGTTCTGTAGGCCAGAGTCAGCGCTGAAGGTCAGAAGGTCAGACGTGGAACCCTTGACGTCTTTGAGGCACATCGGCAATAATAAAGTGTACGAGCCCCGTTAAAGGTCCTCGCATCCCAGCAGCATGCTCATCCATTATGCACGCATCGCATCATACGGTGATTACAGGAAGTGCTTATTGAGAAACGTAACTGGGATTTGAAATTCCCCGAACGTTGCATTATCACACCGGTAATTACCGCCGGGCGCAAACGGCCTTCCCTTTCTCCCAACTGATGGCTGTTAAAAATAGCTGGGCGGGACTTGCCCATGTGAACGACGGACGTGTAGCGGCCCGGGGCCGCTTTACAGTTTCCCACTCGTTGTTTGTTGTTAAGCAAATTTACAGACATGACATTTAGTCTATACAAAGCGCGGAGCCGTGGAGGACCTCGCCGAAGTGGCCCGACGACGGTCCTGGGATCTGGCGTCGGAACCATCCAGCCGGCGACTCTGATCGTTATTTATTCTGGGCAAATATTTGTTATTGTAACTCCGCTGCCAGATACCAGAGTGAGCCTCCGGGCCGTTCTGACCTTTAGGGTTTTAATGTTTGTGCTCAGGAAGTGCTTTACACAAGCAAACGCTACAGAACGACTCGGCTGTATGATTCAGGTTCTGCTCTGCACTGTACACAGAACCCGGTAAACGTTTGGACACGCCCTCCTGCTCGCTCCATGGTCTGTGTCCTCCACTTACCATATAGGTGGACTTTGTAGTTCTATAATTCCAGACTGTAGTCCATCTGTGTTCTTTGTTGTTGTTAGTCCCCTGTTGGTTCTCTGTTCTCTGTTGGTCAGGAGCATCACAGAACCACTGATGTGGTGAGGGGGGGTTTAGTGCAGCAGTGATGCTGACACTTCCGGGATAGGACTAATGCACCAACCCAATAAGCCCTACTCTGTGGTGGTACTATTGGGGTTCTGACCATTAGAACAGAGAACACACTATGTACTGTAGGACACAAACAGATGGACTACAGACTGGAATTGTAGAACTACAAAATCCATCTTTACACGAAGTTGAACACAAACTTTTCACTGGTACTCTGTATAATAGAGATTATTATTTTATTATTTATTCATTCATTCATTCATTATCTCCCGCTTTATCCTCTATTAGGGTCACGGGGGGGGTTCCCCATGCCCATCCAGGGGAGAAGGTTTCGGGCGCTGGGCAGATACACCCAGGACAGGGTGCCAATCCATCGCTGGGCACACACTCACACACATACACACTCTACATGGGGCAATTTGGAGAACTCAATTGACTTGATCCATGTTTTTGGACTGTGGGAGGAAACCGGAGAACCCGGAGGAAACCCACGCGGACACGGGGAGAACATGGGAACTCCACCCAGATGGGGATTCGAACCGGGAAATCCCTAGCGCTGAGAGGAGAACATGCTAAACCATTAAGCCACCGTGCCACCCATATTATATTATATTTTATTATTCATTCATTTATTATTTCCCGCTTTATCCTCTATTAGGGTCGCAGTGGGGTTCCCCATGCCCATCCAGGGGAGAACGTTTCGGGCGCTGGGCAGATACACCCAGGACAGGGCGCCAATCTATCGCTGGGCACACACTCACACACACACACACTCTATATGGGGCAATTTGGAGAACTCAATTGACTTGATCCATGTTTTTGGACTGTGGGAGGAAACCGGAGAACCTGGAGGAAACCCACGCGGACACGGGAAACATGAACATGGGAACTCCACCCAGATGGGGATTCGAACCGGGAAAACCCTAGCGCTGAGAGGAGAACATGCTAAACCACTAAGCCACCGTGCCGCCCTTATTTTATTATATATTATTTTTTTTTTATGTTTTTTGTTCCTGGTATATTATTGCGTTGTAATTTTAGCATTTGCGACATTCTCACAATGTAGCGCTTAAGCTCGAGGCGTTTTGTGTAAACGACATCCCATTCCTTATCGCGAGTGTCCCAAGTTCTACTCGCGGGCGGCTTTCACCTGAGCTCAGCAGGTTCTGGCGTGCTGATGGGCCGGGCGGCTGGATGTCCGGATTGGATTTTGCTTCACTTGTAAATCAGCGTGGATTGAAACGGCAGTCGGCTCGCGGTTTTCTTGGCAGCCGCGGCTTTCTCTGGCCTCTCGCTTCAGCTGAGTTAAATGCTCTGCTGGCCCGAAAGCACAGATGATAAAGGAGGCAGGAACACTGAATCTCTGTACGCTGGCTCGGGGGGGGGGGGGGGGCATTAATGACGTGAGTGAAACCGTGGCGCTGCCTCCTGGACCATTCTGGAAGGTTCTGTAATCCGACACTGAGGAACGTTGGGGCGTTTGTTGTTCCAGGTGATCTGGACGTGATAAAGGTAAAAACAGAAGGCTGTCCAATTATTATTTTTATTTTTAATTGTGTAGCTTCTCATTAAGTTCTGATGGTAAAACCCCAAGCAGCCAAAATTAACTAACCGGCAGCACGGTGGCGTAGTGGAGCACACCCGACTCTCGGCGCTGGGGATCCAGGTTCAGATCCAGATCTGGGTGGAGTTTCCAGGTTCTCGCCGTGTCTCTGTGGGTTTCGTTCCACAGTCCAAAAACATGGATTCAAGGTGAATTGGATACTTTAAACTGCCCCTATGTAGTGTGTAAGTGTGTGCCCAGTGATGGATTTTCGTCCTGCCCTGTCCTGGGTGTATCTACCTAGCATCCGAAATATCCTCCCCTGAATGGACATGGAGAACCCCCACCCCCGTCCCCCCCCCCGTGACATAATAAATGAATGAATAACTAAGTAATCAACTGGGAACATGGGAGCTTGTTCAGAGGAGCAAGGCGAGCACTTTCACCGGGACATTATGAACTTTGAACGCCGTTACCGAGGACAATATAACGAAAACGAAATCATGATGGGCGACTAGATTTGGGGATTGATTCGTGAAGCTGATTTGCAGTATAGTCGTAAATCTCGGAAAGGCGCCCACTTCTGAACAGTTTTTGATAATCTGTGTAAATTTGCAACGCATATCGTGTCCTTTAGTCTGACTGCGTAAATGTGAAGATGCAAAATCGTCTGTTTCTACAGTAAAAATGCATAATTTTCGTTGCCGTGGTCACAAAAGCCAAGTTTATGGTGAATGTAAGCAAATTTTTTATTTGTTTCAGACCTAAGCCATCGGAATCTAACGTTAAAAAGCTGGGAACAAAATTTGTGTTACGTGGTGTTACCAGATGATTTCATTCATTCATTCATTCATCATCTTCCGCTTTATCCTCTATTAGGGTCGCGGGGGGGTTCCAATGCCCATCCAGGGTAGAACCTTTCTGGTGCTGGGCAGACACACCCAGGACAGGGCGCCAATCTATCGCTGGGCACACACTCACTCACACAAACATACTCTATATGGGGCAATTAGAGAACTCAATTGACTTGATCCATGTTTTTTGGACTGTGGGAGGAAAGCGGAGAACCCGGAGGAAACCCACGCGGACACGGGGAGAACATGGAAACTCCACCCAGATTGGGATTCAAACCGGGAATCCCTAACGCTGAGAGGCGAACGTGCTAACCACTAAGCCACCGTGCCGCCCTTATAATTAATATTCATTTATTCATTCATTATCTTCCACTTTATCCTATATTAGGGTCGCGGGGGGGGGGTTCCGCATGCCCATCCAGGGGAGAACGTTTCGGGCACTGGGCAGATACACCCAGGACAGGGCGCCAACCTAGCGCTGGGCACACACTCCCTCACACACACACTCTACATGGGGCAATTTGGAGAACTCAATTGACTTGATCCATGTTTTTTGGACTGTGGGAGGAAAGCGGAAAACCCGGAGGAAACCCACGCGGACACGGGGAGAACATGGAAACTCCACCCAGATGGGGATTCGAACCCGGGAATCCCTAGTGCTCAGAGGCGAACGTACTAAGCACCAAGCCACCGTGCCGCTTTTGGCGATTTAAATTTTTTTTTTTAAATTAAAATATAAAAACCTCGGCGCTGGGGCTCAGAAGCACAGCAGCGCGATATCGTCTTTCGGGAGAAGCGGCGCTGACTGTAGCACTTCTGCTTGTTGACACACATGCACACACCTGCCACTCACCTTATTCCCCCATCGCTACCTTTTATTAGCTTTTTTGTCTTGGAGACTGCAGACCTTTCAAAATATTGATTGGGTTGGGGGTTGGGGGGGGGGGTTGGGGGCGGGTTGGTGGGGTGTTGCCTTCCGTGTTGGTGTCATACTTTAAGATTTAATAAAGTGTACTCGTGACGCACAAGCGAATCGGCGAAGTCTCCGTGATTTTTGGGTAGCGTTTGGGAAGCGTTGCCATGGTGAGGCTCACAGGACACACAGTGTTTCTACATTAATATAAACTTACGGGGGGGGGGGGGGGTTAAATGTTATCCATCATCTTCCACTTAAACCTCTATTGGGGTCACGGGGTGGAGGTTTCCCATGCCCGTCCACACTCATTCACTCACACACACACTCGCACTATATGGGGCAATTTAGAGCAGCCAGTTCACCTTGAATCCATGTGGAAGGAAACCGGATGCGGTATTTCTGTCGTTGAGAAGCTTTGTTGATGCAACTCTGATTTTCAGTTCATACAATGCTGAGTTAAAGATTAAAGTCCAACAGACCCCCCCCCCCCCCCCCCCACCATGGCAACACCAGTCAGAGTCCCATGACACGTTACCACTCACAGCGAAATTGCCCCATATAGTGTGAGTGTGCAACTATATAGTGCAACCATATAGTGCAACTATATGGGGGGGGGGGGTTAAATGCTATCCATCATCTTCGACTTAAACCTCTATTGGGGTCACGGGGTGGAGGTTTCCCATGCCCGTCCACACTCATTCACTCACACACACACTCGCACTATATGGGGCAATTTAGAGCAGCCAGTTCACCTTGAATCCATGTGGAAGGAAACCGGATGCGGTATTTCTGTCGTTGAGAAGCTTTGTTGATGCAACTCTGACTTTCAGTTCATATAATGCTGAGTTAAAGATTAAAGTCCAACAGACCCCCCCCCCCCCCCCCCACCATGGCAACACCAGTCAGAGTCCCATGACACGTTACCACTCACAGCGAAATTGCCCCATATAGTGTGAGTGTGCAACTATATAGTGCAACCATATAGTGCAACTATATGGGGGGGGGGGTTAAATGCTATCCATCATCTTCCACTTAAACCTCTATTGGGGTCACGGGGTGGAGGTTTCCCATGCCCGTCCACACTCATTCACTCACACACACACTCGCACTATATGGGGCAATTTAGAGCAGCCAGTTCACCTTGAATCCATGTGGAAGGAAACCGGATGCGGTATTTCTGTCGTTGAGAAGATTTGTTGATGCAACTCTGACTTTCAGTTCATACAATGCTGAGTTAAAGATTAAAGTCCAACAGACCCCCCCCCCCCCCCCACCATGGCAACACCAGTCAGAGTCCCATGACACGTTACCACTCACAGCGAAATTGCCCCATATAGTGTGAGTGTGCAACTATATAGTGCAACCATATAGTGCAACTATATGGGGGGGGGGGTTAAATGCTATCCATCATCTTCCACTTAAACCTCTATTGGGGTCACGGGGTGGAGTTTTCCCATGCCTGTCCACACTCATTCACTCACACACACACTCACACTATATGGGGCAATTTAGAGCAGCCAGTTCACCTTGAATCCATGTGGAAGGAAACCGGATACGGTATTTCTGTCGTTTAGAAGCTTTGTTGATGCAACTCAGTTCATACAATGCTGAGTTAAAGAACCAACAGACACCCCCCCCCCCCCCACACACCCACCATGGCAACACCAGTCAGAGTCCCATGACACGTTACCACTGAGATCATTTAATTACCTCAAACGCACCATCTGTTCTGTTCCGCTCGTATTGTGTGCGTCCTTTGTCGTTTTCATAATTCGTCAACCAAAAGTGGCTCCGGCGGCACGGTGGCTCAGTGGTTTAGCATGTTCTCCTCTCAGCGATAGGGATTCCCGGTTCGAATCCCCATCTGGGTGGAGTTTCCATGTTCTCCCCGTGGGGTTCACACTTAGCGATGGATCGGCGCCCTGTCCTGGGTCTATCTGCCCAGCGCCCGAAACCTTCTCCCCTGGATGGGCATGGGGAACCCCACCACGACCCTGATAGAGGATAAAGCGGAAGATAATGGATGGATGAACGATACGAAACCTTTAAAGGCTCGAAGCCGTTGGATTTGTTTGCCCGCGTCACGTACGCTGGCATTTCATTAGCAGGCCGATACCCGCCGCCCGGCCGGCCCGCCGCGCGACGCTACACGATCTGAAATGAAGCAATGACACGTGAACGAAGAGCGCGGCTCAGTGCAGCGTGATGGAGGCACTGAAACATCCCTGATACAATTTCTGATACAGCTGAATTTTCTGCAAGCTTGGCTTTCGCTGTGAGTGAAATGCTGCGAGATCAGATCTGAAAGACTGCTCTGAGTGTGTGTGTGTGTGTGTGTGTGTGTAAGTGTGTGTGTGTGTGTGTGTGTGTGTGTGTAAGTGTGTGTGTGGTGTTTTCCAGGGGCCTGTCTCATGCATTATTCAAGAGACGCAGGACAGTAAGCTTCGCTCCATTCACAAAACTAAACCGCTGCCACAGCACAACACTGTGTGAACGCTTAAAACGTGTGTGTGTGTGTGTGTGTGTGTGTGTGTGTGTGTGTGTGTGTGTGTGTGTGTGTGTGTGTGTGTGTGTGTGTGTGTGTGTGTACGCTCTGGCAGTTATCAGTTTGCATGATGAGCAGGTTTTTGTGTTGAGTAATAAGAACTTGGCAGTGTGTTTATGTCCATGTGTGTGTGTGTGTGTGTGTGTGTGTGTAAATTGTCATGCATAGAACTTCAAACATGGCCTCCTGGTGGTTGTCAAAAAAAACATCCATCCATTATCTTCCGCTTTATCCTCTATTAGGGTGGCGGTGGGGTTCCCCATGCCCATCCAGGGGAGAACGTCTCAGGCGCTGGGCAGATAGACCCAGAACAGGGCGCCAATCCATCGCTGGGCACACACTCACTCACACAGACACACTCTACATGGGGCAATTTGGAGAACTCAATTGACTTGATCCATGTTTTTGGACTGCGGGAGGAAACCGGAGAACCCGGAGGAAACCCACGCGGACACGGGGAGAACATGGAAACTCCACCCAGATGGGGATTCGAATCGGGAATCCCTAGCGCTGAGAGGAGAACGTGCTAAACCACTCAGCCAGCGTGCCGCCGTTTGTGTTTACAGTTAACTTTAAAACATTGAATTATCAGTTGAATCTTTAAGTCTTCTGATTTCTGATGTCTTTTGTTCTCGCCGAATATTAAGCGAGTTTTCGAATCATCCGGCCCTTTGAACACAACCACAGTTTGCAGTTTCGCATCCGCGGCGTAAGTTTCTGGAACACTCAGTGAGGGACTTGAACCTCCACCTTCTGTGACGTCTCCCGGCGGCGCGACCGGGCGCTGGATCGTTTTACTTCGATGTTACACTTGTCCTTGTTAGATCCAGTTCAGGTTCTCGAGGCAGCAGTGGCTCCCTCATGTGAAATTATTTCAGGCTCTGGGCAGCCAGACACAAACAGGAGTGACACATTTTCTCTGGTACTTTAGGAATTGTTTTGCTGTTTTATGTCGGTGTTAACAAATTATACCGTATTTGGAAAAACGGAGGAAACTACGCAACACGGACTTCAGTATTGGGACACGGCTCTTAATTAAATAACTGAATACAGGACTTTTATTCTTATTATTACTGCTTTATATAATAAAGGTGGCTTAGTGGTTAGCACGTTCGCCTCTCAGCGCTAGGGATTCCCGGTTCGAATCCCCATCTGGGTGGAGTTTCCATGTTCTCCCCGTGTCTGCGTGGGTTTCCTCCGGGTTCTCCGGTTTCCATATTTCCAAAAATATGGATCAAGTCAATTGAATTCTCAAAATTGCCCCATATAGAGTGTGTGTGTGTGTGTGAGTGAGTGTGTGCCCAGCGATGGATTGGCGCCCTGTCCTGGTTCTAT
Organism: Corydoras sp. C115; assembly: GCA_019802505.1. Taxonomy (NCBI): domain Eukaryota; kingdom Metazoa; phylum Chordata; class Actinopteri; order Siluriformes; family Callichthyidae; genus Corydoras; species Corydoras sp. C115. The sequence continues at coordinate 750,480 of JAFMOC010000171.1, read as the reverse complement.
CTGCCCAGCGCCCGAAACGTTCTCCCCTGGATGGGCATGGGGAACCCCACCGCGACCCTAATAGAGGATAAAGCAGGAGATAATGAATGAATGAATATAATAAAGCCCTTAACTGAGCACTCTGGACAAACTGTATGCCTCCATGGGAACAGTTTGGGGAAGGCCTTTTTTTTGTTTCGGCATGGCAGCAAGGTCCATATGAAGCCATGTTTGTGGGTGCGGTCAGTAGTTAGGGTGTCGGGCTTTTAATCTAAATGTTTTGGGTTTAAATCCCAGGTCCACTGAAATTACCGATGTGGGGTCCTTAAGCATGACCCTTAACCACAGGATGCTCAAGGGGCACCACAATGTTCTGCCCCCGACCAAGTTGGGATACTTGTAAGTGGCTTTTGGTCTGCTACATGACCTTGGTCTGCTCAATGTTTATGTGGGTGTGATGTGAAAGTCCTTGACTGGCCCAAAAAAAAAAAAAAACCCCAGAACCACAGTTCAAACCTTTGCTGAGTGATTTATTTCTCCCGTCATCAGACATTTGTGATAAAACCTCAGTTCCTCACTCAATCAAACCCTTAATATCTGCATTCTGAGTGCAGCTCTGATGCTTCGCTTCATATCCAAACAAACTTAACAACCATTTTGTCGTTAAGATAATAAATAATTATATTAGTAATATAACTAATAGCTATTATAACTATTAATAATATAACTAATAATTATATTAGTAGGGCGGCACGGTGGCTTAGTGGTTTAGCACGTTCGCCTCTCAGCACTAGGGATTCCCGGTTCGAATCCCCATCTGGGTGGAGCTTCCATGTTCTCCCCGTGTCCGCATGGGTTTCCTCCGGGTTCTCCGGTTTCCTCCCACAGTCCAAAAACATGGATCAAGTTAATTGAGTTCTCCAAAATTGCCCCACATAGAGTGTGTATGTGTGCGTGAGTGTGTGATTACCCAGCGATAGATTGGCGTCCTGTCCTGGGTGTATCTGCCCAGCGCCCGAGACGTTCTCCCCTGGATGGGCATGGGGAACCCCACCGCGACCCTAATATAGGATAAAGCGGAAGATAATGAATGAATGAATGAATGAATTATATTGGTTTTATTATTATTACTGTTCACCATAATTACCTTATGTTATATTACGCATCTCAGTATTAAGGTTTAAACAACGCAGACTCTTTTAAAGACCGGGGAATTTTTCACTTGGGAGATTCTTTGTTCTCTATACGGATGGCCTGGCTGGTGGAAGTCATGTAGAGTACACAGGTAATGTGTCCACAAGATGTATAGTTGCAGCTGGAACCCATTAATGCACTGTATATAGGTCAAAGTCTGCCGTGCTCAGAGGAAGGGGAGTGAGACGGAGAGTGAGACGGCGAGCGAGACAGTCCTGTATTCTCTTAGTCTATAATGGAATCACTCGTGGAGTCTGGTGAGCCAAAGATAGTTCCCGGTTCCCTGAGGATCTGGCTTGTATGGCGACACACAAAGGCACCCACACAGACACAAGCCCGTGTCCTGGAGCTTGTTCCAGTAATTACCACATTCATTTTGGAGCCGTACCACTGCAGCCAACCCCTGCACACACGCACACACACACACAAACATATCCGGTTAAAAATGTATTTAAAATATATTAAATTGTCTCAGTGATCTATGTCACAGTTGCCTGTCTGCATTACTATATGTAGGCGTCCAATGATTGGCTGCAACGTGATTGGCTAATTAGATATTTATGCACATGAGCAGGTTATTGGTCAATAAACCTGAGCTTCAATTGTAACTTCTGTTTTTTGTCAATTCAGGAAAAGAAGCCCATCAGCGTCCAGGGAGCCAAATCCAAACTACCAAAAGGATGAGAGACCCTCGCACTACGCCCCTGGTCAAGGCGGAATTCCCCGATCCCCTTCGGACTACGGGCGCCATTACGAGGACGCGCAGTCGGCGCGGGCTTCGTACCGTGCCCGGCGTGGTGCCTGGCACTCCCAGGAGGAGGAGCAGCGCCCGCCCGATCCTGGCCTGGTCCCGGAGCACGACCTTCAGCGTCAGCAGGAGAGCCACACGCGTTACCGCAGCGACCCTAACCTGGCTCGTTACCCAGTGAAGCCACAGCCTTACGAGGAGCAGATGCGCATGCACGCCGAGATGTCGCGCTTCCGCCACGAGAGGCGCCATAGCGACGTCTCGTTGGCATGCACTGAGGCGGAGCAGAGGCCCGGGGCCTGGCGCTACGGCCACCACGGGTCCGCCTACCCCCATCGGCCGTCCAATCCCGGACCCCGGGACAAGTCGGATAACCTGCTGCGCAACGACTCGCTCAGCTCGGACCAGTCGGAGTCGGTGCGCCCACCGCCTCCCAGGCCTCACAAGAGCAAACGGGGCGGGAAAGTACGGCGGGCGTCGTTAAGCAGTTCGGACGAGGAGTTGCCCACCACTCCGGAGTACACCAGCTGCGAGGACGTTGAGATCGAGAGCGAGTCGGTCAGTGAGAAAGGTGAGCCAGCTGTTGGGGTACACCGTCACACCATGAGCTCCGAAGATCCATTTACAGTGGAGTTCAAATTTCAGTCTCCAAAAAACCCAAAACACTGACCTTATAAATTTTTATTTTATTTTAAGATCTTGGAACCTAATTTCGTGTCTGCGTGTCTCCAAAAACATGGATCAAGTCAATTGATTTCTCCAAATTGCCCCATATAGAGTGTGTCTGTGTGAGTGAGTGTGTGCCCAGCGATAGATTGGCGCCCTGTCCTGGGTGTATCTGCCCAGCGCCATTGATGGGCATGGGGAACCCCCCCCCCACGAACCCAATATAGGATAAAGGGGAAGATAATGGATGGATGGAACCTAATTTCCATATTTTTTTTCCCCGCCCCGACCATTTTCAGTCCACCACTGCCTGCCAACACGGCCAGATGATGTGCATCAACCATGCTTCCACCCACACACTTAAAGCCACAGCATTTTTACAAACTGTTCGTGGGCTTCTTAACGTACCCACAGGAACTGAAGTTTGGACCCTACTGTAATCACTGGTAGCTTTTTGGCCTGTCCCAGTTGTTACATCATCACCTGATCACGCGCACCTTCTGCTTCTTATGCTCAGTGCTGTTCGGTTTTTAATTCTGACGTTGTTTAGCAACTCTATACCTTATTTAACTTATATATATAACTTTCCATAAACTTTCTCAACATAAAAAAAACAATTGTTAAGTTTGGACACGCCCCTTTCTGCTCCACTTATTGTCCATGTTCTCAGTTCCACTTACCCTAAAGATAGACTTTGTAGTTCTACAGTTCCATACTGTAGTCCATCTGTTTGTACATACTGTGTACTCTGTTCTCTAACGGTCAGTAGCCCAACAGTACTACCACAGAGCAGGGATTATTTGGTGCCTATCCCAGCAGTGTCACTGAGGTGGAGAAATGAACCTCCAGCAGCACTGCTGCACTAAAACCCCCCCTCACCACATCAATGTCACTGCAGAACTGACAATAAACAATCCACCACCCAAATGATACCTGTTCTGTGATGCTCCTGACCAATAGAGGACAGAGAACCAACAGGGGACTAACAACAACAAAGAACACAGATGGACTACAGTCTGTAATTGTAAAACTACAAATCCCATCTATATGGTAAGTGGAGGAAATAGACCATGGAGCAAGGTGTGTGTCCAAACTTTTGATTGGTACAGTACACCCACAAGGTGGCGCAGTGAGGTGTATGGATACAGTATTTAAAGATCTTAGCAGCACTGATGTGTCTGATCCACTTAAACCCACTCAGCAGACTACGATCACATTAGGCTCTGTGGTTAAATTTACTTAATTATTGATAAAACGTAGTGCAATTATTAGGGATGTGTGTGTGTGTGTGTGTGTGTGTGTGTGTGTGTTGTATTTTGTGCAGGTACCTAAAACATGTGATTATAGGTGTTCATGTGACAGGACAGGCCTCAAAGCTGCCGGTACTAAATCTAAAGTGTCATGACGTCATTCTGTAGTTGCCTGTATTTGTGTAAATGAATGAAAACAAAAAAGAACAATCTCCTTCATCACGTTCCGTGCTGAGTAAATATCCTCAGAACCTGATGTGTCCCTCTGTGTACACGTTTCTCCTCCAGATCACTGAATCCTCTGAATTACGAGGCGATTTTTAGAGCCCTGATGCTAATGTTGCTACATGTTCTGTAGCTTTGTTGTTGTTGTTGTATCGTCACAGCACTCTTTTAATGCTTTTGCGCTCATTCTTGAGGTAAAAATACTAACTTAGATAGTGATGTAAGTTACCCCCCCATTACCCCACACCTCACTCAGGTGGAGCTTACTTTAGCTTTAATTAGCATTAGCTTACGTGAGTGATTTTAGCATTATGGCTCTTAAATCACCTCAGAATTCCGAAGATCCTGTGAAGTGCAGGGGAAACATGTACACAGAAACTAACGAATTACATTCTTAAGATATTTATTTGCCACGGAACCTGATGGAGGTGATTTTTGGTGGCGACCAGCCCCCTGCCCACGCCCATAGACCTATATGGACCTCACAAGCATCACAGAATGACTCGTGACTGTCGTGGATTATTGCTGTTATAAATTATGTACACTTGTTTTTGTGATTTCTTTGCCACACTCCTGTCACACTGAGCTTTTCTTTAGCGATACGCTGTTGTTTTGAGGAGATCGTGCGGTGGGATGGTGTGGATAGTGTGTGGATATGGTGTGTGTAGTGTGAGTGTGTGCCCTTTAAGCTGAAGTGAGCGCGTTTCCATCACTCTACATCCTTGTGTCTTTCTGCTCTACCTTATGTGTATGGAGTGTGTGTGTGTGTGTGTGTGTGTGTGTGTGTGTGTGTGTGTGTGTGTGTGTGTGTTGTGGGTGTGAGTATGTGTGAACCGCAGTCAGCAGGTTCAGTGGGTCTTTAATGGCCTGTAATACAGAGCAGAGGAGGTGCGAGACGGCGCGAGCGGCAGGATGAGACGGCGTGGAGGACAGTAAGACTGTAGCTGGCCGCAAAAGAGAACCATTAAAAGCTAATAAAAATGGATTGTTCCTGCGTGACGAAGCACACAGCGCTGATAACCGTCGGCCGGTGAGGGAGACAACCGGTGGGGTCTGGACTCCTCCACACAGATGGGCTTTAATTAAAGAGGGCATATGAATGTTAATTCAACACTGGAGGTTAATTACAACCTGCTCATTAGGACTCCTCTCCCCACCCTCAATTTTTAGTTTTAACAAAATTTAGAAAAGATTTATGGTCGAATTACATCCATCATCTTCCGCTTTATGGCGGCACGGTGGCTTAGTGGTTAGCACGTTCGCCTCTCAGCGCTAGGGATTCCCGGTTCGAATCCCCATCTGGGTGGAGTTTCCATGTTCTCCCCGTGTCCGTGTGGGTTTCCTCCGGGTTCTCCGGTTTCCTCCCACAGTCCAAAAACATGGATCAAGTTAATTGAGTTCTCTAAATTGCCCAATATAGAGTGTTTGAGTGTGTGAGTGTGTACCCAGCGATAGATTGCCCCCCTGTCCTGGGTGTATCTGCCCAGCGCCCGAGACGTTCTCCCCTGGATGGGCATGGGGAACCCCACCGCGACCCTAATAGAGGATAAAGCGGGAGATAATGAATGAATGAATCTTCCACTTTATCCGTGTCCCGTGTTCCCCATGCCCATCCAGGGGAGAACGTTTCGGACGCTGGGCAGTTGCACCCAGGACAGGGCGCCAATCTATCGCTGGGCGCGCACTCACTCACACAGACATACACTATATGGGGCAATTTGGAGAATTCAGTTGACCTTGATCCATGTTTTTGGACTGGAGAACCCGGAGGAAACCCACGTGGACACGGGGAGAACATGGAAACTCCACCCAGATTGGGATTCGACCTGGGAATCCCTAGTGCTGAGAGGCGAACGTGCTAAACACTAAGCCACCGTGCCGCCCGATAAAATTACAAACTCTGTTTTTTATTTATAGCCTCATTGGCCACTTTTTTAGGTTCATTTTTTTTATTTTGACGCCAGTTAAATAGTTTATAAGCTGTAGTTACTATATGAATTCACTTTGTAGTTCTACAGTTAAAAATCAAGGTTCCGCCTATTAGAACCAGTCCCAGACCCTATGAATAATCAGATATCCTGCGCCACAGGACCTTCAGGACCTTCAGGACCTTCAGGACCTTCAGGTCACAAGGCTGGTTCCTTGGCTGGCCCGGTCCTAAAGACCAGGTTGTAATAAACCGACCTCATTGAGAATACCTACATCCTCTTCACTGGCGGCCTCACCGAGCTTCTCCAGAATAGAGCGGCTGAAGGAGAGTGGAGCGCAGCAGCAGCAGCATGATGCAGAGAGAGATGAGGTTAGAACAGAGTCACCGTTTCTTAGTTACATAACTGTTCTGAGCAGAAACGGGAGAAAATAGTCCATCAATATTGATCAGTATGAGATTCCTGAACATCCGCTTTATTTTTATTCCGATTCTGTATTCAAGACAACGATTCAGAATATTTTTTAAAAAATCATATAAACAGGTCTTGGCTTAAGTCCTGTCTGCAGATCCCAAGCTAAATTCCGAGTGCGCTGACCGCAGGTCCTTTCCGTGTGAAGTGTTTTTGAAGATACAGCCCAAAATAAGATGTATAAAGGCTCCTCTCCTCTCAGTTTTCTTCCGTTGGCTCATATAAAGGATCTTCATAAAAGTGCCCAAGTCCTGTCCACTATTGCCCACTTGCCCCTGGTCCCCTATATGAACTCATTAATGCCTTCACGTCTGTGGCTTCAGTCAACGTAACGGCGAGGTGTAAACTAGACTGTGTTTATGGCCACGAGCAACGTTATCTTTTATCCAGCGTTCACGAGGCTGTGCAGCTATAGATGCTTAATAAATGTGCGATACGTTCCGTCGCCCCGCCGTGGGTAGTAAAAAAAAAAAAAAAAAAACGGCATCAATAATTAATGACCCAATTAATAGTTTACAACGGCGTTTTATTAAATTGTCAGCGTGATGGAGAGGCTGGGGACCGGAACCTCTGACCTGATTCAGCAGGTCAGTCTCCCACGGAGAAGGAAAGGGAAATGGAAGGATTTCAGGGTGAAGGAGGATGGAATGAGTGAAGGATGAGGAGACGAGCAAGGAAGGAGGACACATCCTTTAATGACCGACACGGTCGCTTAGGCATTAAAGTGCCCTGAACAGATCTATAACAATGTCAGAGGGTCATTGGACCTCAGAACATGACGGCATCCGCATCCTGCACCAGTTAAAGAACATAAAGAACATGTTACAGAACATGTCATGTCATACAATTGACCTGGATGGATGGACACAGAAGTTCAGAGAGTGACTGTGAGAATTTGTGTCCATTTAATCCAAAAAAGCGTTTGTGAGGTCAGACAATGATGTTGGACAAGAGAGCTTGGTTATAAGGGGGCAGCATAAAGATACTTACAGTTTAGAGCGTGTGTGTGTGTGTGTGTGTGTGTGTGTGTGTGTGTGTGTGTGTGTGTGTGTGAGGATTGCACTATGATGTTTGGGAGCATATGTGCCCTCCTGTGCTGAAATCCTTCACCTTCTTTTCTTCTTACTCCTTCCATTGTGGTGCTCTCTGCTGCTGTCCGTGTGTGTGTGTGTGTGTGTGTGTGTGTGTGTGTGTGTGTGTGTGGGCATGTGTGTGTGTGTGTGTGTGTGTGTGTGCGCTCGCATGTTTGTGTTTGTGGTCGCTCACAGGAGATATAGATGGCCACTGGTGGGACTACACGACGTGGCATAACAGCGACACCTCTTCCATGTCTTTGGTGAGACCAGCAAAGCCCAGATCCCGTCCCCCGCCCCGCCCCGCCACTCTCTCTACCTGTCTCTCTCGCTCAGTCTATCTCGTCATATCATGATTTTACGTTGATTTATGTTCACCTCTGCATGTCTTTCTTTTTTTCCTTTCTTTCTTTTTTTTTTTTTTTTTTTTTTTTTTTTTTTTTTTTTTTTTGTTTTGTTTTTTTTGTTTCTCGCTCTTTTTTCTGTTCTTTATCCCACGGCTGTAGGGGACAGTCAAAGGGGAAAAAGAGAAACTATTGAGCAGGCACACACCTTATCAGAGGGCCAAAAGAAAATGGTGCGCTTTTGGGGCCACTCGTTGGAGGAGGATGCCGAGTGGGGCGAGCCGCAGGTTAAAGACTCGGGCGTTGACACGTGCAGTAGCACCACGCTAAACGAGGAGCATAGCCATAGCGAGAAGGTACCGGCACCTGTTCCAGCCTGCATTCTCTCTCGTTTCAGTTCTCTCACTTATCTGTTGCTTTCACTCGTCTCTCTTTTTGTTTTGTTTTTTTTCTCTTCCTCTTGCCTTCTTCCTTTCGCGTTCTCGTTGCTTTTTGTCAGTGTGTGATGTCGCTCAGGGTTCTTCTTTTCTTTCTTTCTTTTCTCTGACAACCTTCCACTCTCTGTTTTGGTTTTGTTTTTGTTCCATGTGTTTTGGTTCAGCGCTGGGGAGGAGGAACCTCTTTCGCTTGCCTTGTGGTCGTTTGGCTTTGTAGCTGCAGCTGATCGACTGATTGCGCACTGATTGGTCACGCATCTTAAGCTTGAGTGTACCGAGCATCGCCGCACTGTGTGTTGTGTCTTGGCACTTAGAGCGCTTTTCCACTGGACAGTTGGACAGTATCACATGGCACGGTTACAAAGTTCTAGTTCCCTTATTTGGGCACAGGTTCCTTCGGACACTGCTCGCCTCTTTCCCCTTTTGTCTTTAAACCTTATTTATTAATAACTCTCAGCTGTTGAACATTAAATGGCCCAAAAAATGTGGTCCACCATATGGACCTGTATTGGGACCTGTATTGAGACCTGTATTGGGTCCTATATTGGGTCCTGTATTGGGACCTGTATGGGGTCCTGTATTGGGTCCTGTATTGGGTCCTGTATTGGGACCTGTATGGGGTCCTGTATTGGGTCCTGTATTGGGACCTGTATGGGGTCCTGTATTGGGTCCTGTATTGGGACCTGTATGGGGACCTGTATTGGGTCCTGTATTGGGACCTGTATTGGGTCCTGTATTGGGACCTGTATGGGGTCCTGTATTGGGTCCTGTATGGGGACCTGTATGGGGTCTTGTATGGGGTCCTGTATTGGGACCTGTATGGGGTCCTGTATGGGGTCCTGTATTGGGTCCTGTATGGGGTCCTGTATGGGGTCCTGTATTGGGTCCTGTATGGGGTCCTGTATTGGGTCCTGTATTGGGTCCTGTATGGGGACCTGTATGGGGTCTTGTATGGGGTCCTGTATTGGGTCCTGTATGGAGACCTGTATTGGGACCTGTATGGGGACCTGTATGGGGCCCTGTATGGGGTCCTGTATTGGGACCTGTATGGGGACCTGTATGGGGTCTTGTATGGGATCCTGTATTGGGTCCTGTATGGGGTCCTGTATGGGGTCCTGTATGGAGACCTGTATGGGGACCTGTATTGGGGACCTGTATTGGGTCCTGTATTGGGTCCTGTATTGGGACCTGTATGGGGACCTGTATGGGGACCTGTATGGGGTCCTGTATGGGGTCCTGTATGGGGTCCTGTATGGGGTCCTGTATGGGGACCTGCACGCGTCTTGTGTGAAGCAACATTGTTAGCTCCTGATCACCACACAATCACACAATCGGGGCCACCCAGAATCCCGCCCCCCCCCCAAAAAAAAAACCCACTCCTTAGTGCGGTGGAACCCAACCACGCGAACACTGTGCACAGTACATGGGCTGTGAGGGGGGGGGGGGGGGGGGTCGGGGAGATTGGATTGCCTTTGATTTGCACAGACGATGTTTTTCTTTTTTCCCTTTCACTGTCACGAGTCTGATTACTTAGCTTTCCTCTGCCTCGTGTTCCACCATTACTTTTCACTTTAATTTAAAAAGGGACCGGGGTGGGGAAGGGGAGGGTGCTTTTTTTTTTTTTTTTTTCTTCGCTGCGCATATTGCTCATTTCGTGTCAGACCATCCTCTCATATTTCCGGCTTCCGCTCCGCTGTGTCGCGTCCGGGACTCGGTGCTCGGTCCCTCCCGGGGTCTGCATGCCGATCACGAGCCGATCACACGATCACACCAACTCTGCATCCGTGTGTCGCAGTAGAAGCCCAGCCTTTTGTTTTGGTTTGTAAAAAAGTGCGACTGCGACTCGTGGAGCGGAGTTCGTGCGATCACCTGGATGCTTAAAGCCAATTTGTTCCTCCCTCCACCCCACTCTCTCCACCTGGCAAAAACAAAGTTCCTCTGATGTTCTGGGAAATGAAGTATTTCTTTTTCTCTCGCCGTGGCTTCGACCTCGCAGCACCCCGTCACGTGGCAGCCGTCCAAAGACGGGGATCGGCTGATCGGCCGCATCCTGCTCAACAAGCGGCTCAAGGACGGAACGGTCCCGCGGGACTCTGGGGCTCTCCTGGGCCTTAAGGTGAGTGCAGTCCTGGACTTCAAAATGAAAGCAAGTTCAATGTAACCTGAAAGATGATGTAGGACAAATGTAATGTCCCCCCCTAAACCTGAATAAGCGTGTACGCTAAACCCATCAGAGGACGTTAATAGAAACATAGACCTTCAGAATCACGTTGACTTCTATAACCTGGCACAACCATATGTCGGTCACAACCATCCATCCATTATCTCCCGCTTCATCCTCTATTAGGGTCGCGGGGGGGGGTTCCCCATGCCCATCCAGGGGAGAACGTTTCGGGCGCTGGGCAGATACACCCAGGACAGGGTGCCAATCTATCACTGGGCACACACTCACACAGACACACTCTATATGGGGCAATTTGGAGAACTCAATTGACTTGATCCATGTTTTTGGACTGTGGGAGTAAACCTGAGAACCCGGAGGAAACCCACGCGGACACGGGGAGGACATGGAAACTCCATCCAGATGGGGATTCGAACCGGGAATCCCTAGCGCTGAGAGGAGAACATGCTAAACCACTAAGCCACCGAAATTATATTTAACAAACAAAATAAATCAATGTGAAATAATCTGGTCACGTGCACATCCTACGGACCAGCAGAGCGCTTAAAGATTAAATACACAGCTGACCCCTGCTAACCAAAACAAATGCCAGGTGGCGCTATTGTTAACACTGTGAAAGTGCAAAGGTGCTACCTTAAGGAGCATGCGCCCCATACATTAAGTAAATAAATAGATCAAAAAGGCAAAAAGGGTTCTTATGGAGTACCGACTTTAACATCAACAGCTGCATTAAGTGTGCTGAGACACTAGGGGGCGTTTACACATTACAGTATTTATTGTTATGACTATGTTATAGTTAGATCAAGGTATATTATTAAAAAGTTTTTATGATTGGATAACTTCCCCCTTTGATGCTCTGGCCTACGGACCCCCTCTGTAGGACCCCTTGGCGGACCAATGTTCCCATAAAATCACCCTTTTTATTAAAAACAAGGAATCTACAAGAATTTGATCCCTATTCACCCACCCCCTACTTAAAATCCATATTCCTTTATATTAAAGATAATAATAATAATAATAATAATAATAATATTAATAATAGGGTGGCACGGTGGCTTAGTGGTTTAGCACGTTCGCCTTTCAGCGCTAGGGATTCCCGGTTCGAATCCCCATCTGGGTGGAGTTTCCATGTTCTCCCCGTGTCTGCGTGGGTTTCTTCCGGGTTCTCCGGTTTCCTCCCACAGTCCAAAAACATGGATGAAGTCAATTGAATTCGCAAAATTGCCCCATATAGAGTGTGTGTATCTGTGTGAGTGAGTGTGTGCCCAGCGATGGATTGGCGCCCTGTCCTGGGTCTATCTGCCCACGCCCGAAACGTTCTCCCCTGGATGGGCATGGGGAACCCCACCGCGACCCTAATAGAGGATAAAGCGGGAGATAATGAATGAATGAATAATAATATTTTTTAAGAAACTTAAAATTGTGGTGTTCTGAGGAGGTTAGGGTTAGTTAGAGTTAGGTTATGGGTTAGTAGTATTTATGTGTAATAAATACCTGTGGTGTGTGTGTGTGTGTGTGTGTGTGTGTGTGTGTGTGTGTGTGTGTGTGTGTGTTTACAGGTGGTTGGAGGGAAAATGACACAGTCCGGTAGACTTTGTGCGTTTATCACTAAAGTACGGAAAGGAAGTTTAGCCGACACGGTGGGACATCTCAGACCAGGTAACACAACACACACGGTCTCCTATAACGCTTACACACCACATTAACACACGAGCGTTTACACCCCGCACACCAAATATGGGCGTAATGAGGACTACAGGAAGATGCAACTACACAACTGCAATGCTCGCCGACAAACATGGCAACCGAAAGAAACCACACGCTGCAAAACAAGTTAAAAAGTCCTTAAAAAGTGTAACGTATCTCGCTTTTTTATAATAATTAATTAATCCATCCATTATCTTCCGCTTTATCCTCTATTAGGGTCGCGGGGGGGTTCCCAATGCCCATACAGGGGAGAACGTTTCGGGCGCTGGGCAGATAGACCCAGGACAGGGCGCCAATCTATCGCTGGGCACACACTCACTCACACAGACACACTCTATATGGGACAATTTGGAGAATTCAATTGACTTGATCCATGTTTTTGGACTGTGGGAGGAAACCGGAGAACCCGGAGGAAACCCACGCGGACACGGGGAGAACGTGGAAACTCCACCCAGATGGGGAATAGAACCGGGAATCCCTAGTGCTGAGAGGAGAACGTGCTGACCACTAAGCCACCGTGCCGCCATTTATAATAATAATAATAATAATAATAATAATAATAATAAATTTTATTTATATAGCGCTTTTAGGAACCTCAAAGATGCTTAACAAAACCAATAAAACAGAATAACATTAAAAGACGTGAGACATGTAGAACATGAAAGTGATTTTCTTTTCCTTTTTTTTAAGAAATCACTTTTCTAGTTTTGCTTTTATTTTTATTTTACATTTTTTTTTGTACAGCGGTACGCTGGCTTAGTGGTTTAGCATGTTCTCCTCTCTGCACTAGGGATTCCCGGTTCGAATCTCCATCTAGATGGAGTTTCCATGTCCTCCCCGTGTCCGCGTGGGTTTCCTCCAGGTTCTCCGGTTTCCTTCCACAGTCCAAAAACATGGATCAAGGTCAATTGAGTTCTCCAGATTGCCCCATGTGAGAGTGTGAGTGTGTGTGTGCCCAGCAATAGACTGCCCCCCTGTCCTGGGTGTATCTGCCCAGCGCCCGAAACGTTCTCCCCTGGATGGGCATGGGGAACCCTCCCCCCCACGACCCTAATAGACGACAAAGCGGGAGATAATGAATGAATGAATGTTTTTTGTACAGATGTTTTGCGGTGCGCTTACTTGGTGACTTGTCAGTCTTTCTACGTTCTGATCTGAGGTTTCCGCCCCCTGCAGGCGACCAGGTTCTGGAGTGGAACGGCAGGAATTTGCAAGGAGCCACGTTTAAAGAAGTTTACAATATCATTTTGGAATCCAAGCCAGAGCCTCAGGTGGAGCTCGTCGTCTCTCGACCAATCGGGTAAAAGATCTGCTGTGCGCCTGCGTCGAGATCCCGAACGTGTGTTTGTGTGATGACAACGACGTGGGCAAAAGTATACGGACACGCTACGTCACATTAGACCATATAGCAGACGCCTTTATACGGACTTGATGGTCGGGGTTAGAGCAAAGGGCTGGTCATGATGCAGCGCCCCCTGGTGCAATGAGGCTTAAGGGCCTTGCTCAAGGACCCAAATTGGTAATTTCAGTGGACCTGAGATTTGCACCCCCCCCCCCCCCCCAACCTTCAGATTAAAAGTCCAACACCTTAACCACTGAGCTACCACTGAGATAAAGTAGTTCATTCGGTTTGCCAGCATTGTGCTTGTGTTTTGTCGGTGTGTGTGTGTGTGTGTGTGTGTGTGTGTGTGTGTGTGTGTGTGTGTGTGTGTGATTTGGAGTTTTAGATTAGTGCCGTAATGCCGTTTCCATAATCTCTTGCATCATCTTTTCAAGCTCGACTAATTCCGCGGCCTGACTTTGTATATTCGGCCGAGCGGCCTGCAGTTTCAGATGTTGTTGGTGAATAATGCGGCCTCGCTGTCTTGCTGCCTTTTTTTGCAACATCAGGGAAAATGTTATATTTCCCCAGCGACGCGCTGCTGCCTTATTCCAGGCGCCAGCGGGGAGCAAATGGCTTAAGAAAGCAGCGCGAGCACAGAAGCCCTTCCCGCAGCCTGTACGCTTCGTTCGGGTCTAGACCGTCGAAAATGCAAATCAAATCCCCCAGAACGGAATTCAAATCAGTCTGTTGGTCAACGAGAAATAATAAAGACTAATGAGATGCTCGGGATCATTAAAGACCCATTAAAACCTCTCTCACCTTCCCTCTCTCTCCCTCTCTCTCTCTCTCTCTCATTCTCTCTGTCTTTTCCTCCACACAGCGATATTCCCAGGATACCAGACAGCACACACACGCAGCTGGAATCGAGTGAGTAAGCCACCCTGTGGCCGAGCACAGGCGGTACACGTGGGCTGCATGCTGTGGTGATGCTTGTGAAGTTGAATGTAGTTCTTTTTTTTATTTATCAAATCTTTGTGTTAAGCCAACCCTGTACAGTGCAGGTTTGAACAGAGGGGGCGATGTTGTTGCCGCTTGATGTTAGAGGAACCTTCTGCCTCGTATTTAGCTAACAGGAACCAGGCAGACAGTACAGGAACCATTCCTCTATTTCAATAGAAGCTTGCAGCCATTAGTGGGTGGAGCCTGAAGAAAATAATTTGTCTGCTTCCATCCATCGCCGCGTTCTTTGTGCCTGACCAAGTTCATGCTGCTTGGTAACTATGGTAACCTCCAGCAGGACAATGCACAAGAGTCGGTTGGCTCCCGAAACATGACCGAGTGTTTTCCTTATGTTCCTATTTTTTTCAGGACACAGATTTTAATAATATTAAATTTGATAATGATAATAATAATAATAATAATAATAATAATAATAACAGGTGGCTTAATGGTTAGCACGTTCTCCTCTCAGCGCTAGGGATTCCCGGTTCGAATCCCCATCTGGGTGGAGTTTCCATGTTCTCCCCGTGTCCGCGTGGGTTTCCTCCGGGTTCTCCGGTTTCCTCCCACAGTCCAAAAACATGGATCAAATCAATTGAGTTCTCCAAATTGCCCCATATAGAGTGTGTTTGTGTGAGTGAGTGTGTGCCCAGCAATGGATTGGCGCCCTGTCCTGGTTCTATCTGCCCAGCGACCGAAACGTTTTCCCCTGGATGGGCATGGGGAACCCCACTGCGACCCTAATAGAGGATAAAGCGGGAGATAATGAATGAATGAATGAATAATAATCATATTTTTAATCTACCATTGACCTTCCATGTGACCCCAGGGTTGTGAAATGTCCAGTTCTGATATCTAGAACATCTCTTTAATACATCATTACGAAAATGTCCCACAAAAAAACATAGTTATAATGATGTTCTAATATCTCATTAGGGAGAACCTTATGGGTGCTGGGTAGGTACAGCCAGGACAGAGGTGCCAGTCCAAGTTTTTGGACTGTGGGAGGAAACCGAAGAACCCGGAGGAAACCCATATGGACACGTGGACAAACTCCAGATCGGGCCTCGAACCTGGATGCCCAGCACCGACAGACGGACGTTCTAACCACTAAGCCAGCGTGCTGCCCGTGTTCTAATACATCATTACCGTAAACCACGTGTTACAGTGTGTGTTCTATTTGGACCATACTGCCGAGTCCTGCTCCAGAACCATAAATCTAGAAAGCCCATGTGTTTCACCGTCTTCGTCGGCTCCTGTCTCTCTTGCGCTTCTCATTCCCACTGCCTTTATTAAATTTCACCCGCAGGTTCCAGCTCATTTGAGTCGCAGAAGATGGAGCGGCCATCCATATCCATCACGTCTCCCATGAGCCCCGGCGTGCTGCGAGACGCACCGCAGTACCTATCCGGCCAGCTCTCTGTGAGTTCTCGCGCTGCCTCGCTGCGCTGTATGCTCTCTCCGGTTGGTTTACAGTCTAACGACAGAGGTGCTACAGTAAATACACCCGAATGGCGTTCTGATGGATGGAGGGTTTGATATTAAACACAGCGTCACTGGAACTGAATCGAATCGCTGGATAATGTGAAATGCTATTAATTATGGATACAGTTTTGTGCAATCGGTGGCAGAACTGATGGCACGCGAAGGTCCTGGGTGCGGGCACCGGGGCTGCACGTTGTGTTCTTCGGGTTATTTGGGATATCAGACCGACCATCTGCCCGTATTAGAGTTCAAAACGGCTGCAGTGAAACTGCAGTACCGGCTCAGGACACCGGGGGCTGCTCTTTGGCGTGCAGGGTGCGTGCGAGTGAGGTCATCACTTTTATATATGATACACTATATAGACAGGCGGCGTGGGGAGGGGGGGGGGTTAGAACAGGATCTTTTATCCAAAGCGACATACAAGGTGAGCACAGGGTTCATCACCACATCCCTGGAGCAATGAGGGTTAAGGGTCTCGCTCAAGGACCCACACTGGTAACTTCAGGGGACCTGGGATTTGAACCCCCAACCTTCAGATTGATAGCTCAACACCCTGACCACTGAGCTACCGCACCCTGAATTGGAGGATATGAAAACAAAACCACAGAGATTTTTATAACCCGGAATCTCAGATTGTTAACGAATATTGTCTGTATTTATAGCGAGGTCAGACTCGCTTTAAGGTTCATTCATCCATTATCTCCCGCTTTATCCTCTATTAGGGTCGTGGTGGGGTTCCCCATGCCCATCCAGGGGAGAACGTCTCGGGCGCTGGGCAGATACACCCAGGACAGGGCGCCAATCCATCGCTGGGCACACACTCACTACACAGACACACTCTATATGGGGCAATTTTCGACAATTCAATTCACTTGATCCATGTCTTTGGACTGTGGGAGGAAAGCGGAGAACCGGGAGGAAACCCACGCAGACACGGGGAGAACATGGAAACTCCACCCAGATAGGGATTCGAACCGGGAATCCCTAGTGCTGAGAGGAGAACATGCTGACCACTAAGCCTCTTTTATAATTATTCTTTATATATAGGAACTTTAAAGTGCAGCCCCGTTCCACATCTCAGAACGGTTCTTCTGCAGACCCCGGGTCTCGTTGCTTTGATCTCGTCATGCTGAGATCAGGGTTCTGTGAGGGTTACGCCATCTGTCACAGGGTCTAAAGCTGTTGCACATTATTGTGTGTGTATATGTATGTGTGACAGTGTAACACTGAGATTAACTCATTAATAAACAGAGATTGTGTTCGGTTGCAATGCGGTGTTATGACGTCATAATGCGATAATAATTAAACACTGTAATAATTTGATCATTTAGCAGACGCTTCTGTCCAACGCAACTTACAAACATCACACCTTGGTTGGGATCAGAACACAGGGTTGTCCACAGCACCCCCGGGGCAATGAGGGTTAAGGGTCTTGCTCAAGGAGCCACATTGGTAACAGTTGGGATTTGAACCCACAACCTAGAGGTTGATAGCCCAACACCCAGACCCACCCTGTAATACACTCCCATCATTTATACCATTTGTTGTATTCTAAATTCCAAGTGTTGTCCATTTTTACTTGCCGCTATTTGAGTAACAATGTTTGGTCAAAATTATGTGGACACCCGACTATCACAACTTAATTATGAGAACTTAAGCAGTGATTCATCCATCATTCATCATTCATTCCATCATCCGCTTTGTCCTATATTAGGGTCATGGGGGGGGGTTCCCCATGCCCATCCAAGGGAGAACGTTTTGGGCGCTGGGCAGATACACCCAGGACAGGGCGCCAATCTATTGCTGGGCACACACTCACTCACACAGACACACTCTATATGGGGCAATTTGGAGAACTCAATTGACTTGATCCATGTTTTTGGACTGTGGGAGGAAAGCGGAGAACCCGGAGGAAACCCACGCAGACACGGGGAGAACTTAATCCTGTACCACCGTCGCCAGGGTGACGGGGCCAGACGTTTCCGGCCCTGGGGAGATACACCCACGTACTATATAGGATTTTTGAAAATCTGAACGAGCGTGCTTATTTTTAAAAGGCTAAACGTAGAACAGCTTTCCCGTGTGCGTGTTCCGTATCACTCCGTGGTTCAGAGATCAGGTCCGGTTCTTTTACCGTTTGTAGAGAACAGCTGGGTAAAGGAGAGGCATCCGCTGCGAGGTAGTGACCCTGTCGTGAGTCTTAAGTGCGGGCTTTTGTTGGCAAACACTCGGGCGGTGAACAAAGCCGACGTAAGCCGAGATAACGTTCTGGATCGGCTCCACGGCGCTTGCGTTCGGTCACAGGGCTGGAGCTCGTCCAAGGGTGAAAACAAGAGACTTGATCTTGTTACACTTCCTCACCGTATGGATAAATCGAGCTGTAAAACACTCCAGATGCAGAACCCAGCGCACGCCTCACTCTAAAGTGACCGGCGTGGGGTTCGGATCGCAGGTAATGGAGTTAAAACCTCCAGTCGGGTTCTTTAGGAGTGAATGAGCTCCACTTAGTTCGGCCGAGCGCCTGGGTTTCCTCCAAACACCTAATAATGTGGACACTGGTGAAGGTGGTGGTTACATTACCATCACACACCTTTAAAATAGTTATAGAACCCATTTCAATAAAGACCATGGGTGTAGAATTTGGTCGGGTAGTTTGCATGTTCTCCCCATGTCCACGTGGGTTTCGTCCAGGTTCTCCGGTTTTCTCCCACAGACCCAAAACATGGATTCAAGGTTATTTGGCTGCCCCTTTATAGTGTGTGTGTGTGTGAGTGTTAGCAACCTATACTGGGGATATCTGCCCGAAACATTCTCCCCTGATGGGGACTCCATACCCCCCCCCCCCCCAACCCTAGAAGTGAATTAGTGGATGGATTGATGGGTGGATGATACAATTGCCTCTTACCTTATTCAGTACACTTTTTGGGATCCCACAAGGCTGTGTTCTAAACCCTCTACTTTTTCCGCAGTAACCATATATTATATTTTACCTGCATTATAAATCTAATGGTCCAGGTTTTTAAAATGCCTTTTAGGCCAAAATACATTGAACGCAATCTCTGTTCAATAAATCTGATTGGTTTGAAGTTGCACACCTATAATAAAGCGATGTAACACTATGCATCAGTTAACCCTCTTCTTCATTTCCTAACCAACTTGTGTATCTCTTTGTGTGTGTGTGTGTGTGTGTGTGTGTGTGTGTGTGTGTGTGTGTGTGTGTGTGTGTGTGTGTGTGTTATGGTATATGGTAGTATAATATGGTATCATTTAGACTCGTGTGTTGTTTGCTGGAGTGGAGATTCAGTCTAAATACTGCTTCAGGCTTCTGCGTAGCTCATGTGACATCGCCGAGTCGGGCGCTATAAATATCATGCTCATGCTAAATGATTTATAGGCGGTAACTGGGAATGAGGAGTGAGAAAGGCCAGGCCGGGCCGCTATATTTGGCGTTCTGCAACGGCGCATTTCCACAAATCAGTGCGCGAGAGAAGAGACAGACCGGAAAGCCAGCGCTCGCGTTTAAAGAAGAAAATGAGAAGCTGATTATGCGCATTGGTAATCAGCTCGGCTGATTGTCGTCTCGCGCGACTCTCCAGTCTGAAGTTAAACGGGAGCGACGCCTTGTTTTGCGTGGCTGTCCGAAACGCCGCAGTGTTTGAACTGAATCCCTCCCAGAGCTCCACTCGCGCCGCGACGCTCGTCTCATTGCATTCTCCCTTTGTTTTTCTGTTTGTCGTTAACGTTTGCCGATCCAGAGCCAAAGCCTTAGTAGGAGAATAGAGCCTTTTAACCCTAGGGTTCAGGTAATGCTCACGGAACTCCCTTCTGAACTGCTCCTCTGTGCTTCCTACACCCCCGACACACCCCCACAGTTGCAGGAAAAGTTTTGGAATCATGATCTGTGTTCTAAAGTCAGGTCAGATCTTCATCACAGTCGTTAAAATGGACAATTAACAGAAACTTGGGTTGTTTAGATCAGTACTATGTGTTGGCCCAGTACTGTTGGTGTTGTTTGTTTATTTTAACCACCTTTTGGATAAATTGTGAGGTTTTGGGAGTACTGGACTCTGGTCATGCAGTACATTACATCATTTAGCCGACGCCTTGATCCAGGTTTCCATGATGGTTGGGGTCATGATACAGGGTCAGCATCCCTGTAGCGATAAATCATTAGGAGCCTTGCTTGAGGACCCACATTGGCAACCTTTATGGATTTTGTGGAAGATTTTGAAGAATGGAGAAGGTGTCCATACCACAACATGAAGTAAATGAGAGTTTAGGTGGCACACGGACCGCGATATCAACAATATGTTGGGGAAAAAAATGAGTGTGTTAGCAGGTGGGACCGCACGCACTGCGACAAAACGAGGGAGGAGTCTAAAATGAGCTAGAGAACCAAGTGTTACCTTACAGTAGTTGTGTTAGTAAGATCTATAGTCTGTTGTTTTGTATATACATATTTATTTATATGTTTATTATAATGACTTGATGAAGATCGGTGTTTCCAAAAAGTTCTCAAACTGCTTTTTTTGTTTTCCTACAACTGTACCTCCAGCTGCTACACACTGAAGAATGGCTGCCCCTCCTGTTCGTGTTCTAGTCTGCCGTTGTTTTTTTCTTCCCCTTCCTGCCCCATGACTTTATAAAAAGCCTTGCGTGTTTGCATGGTCAGACGACGGCACCCACGCCACACCCACTCGGTTTCTGTTCTCAGGGCAGGTGTACAGGTTACTGCAAAACATGGGTTACGCTGTTGGTGTGAAGGACCATTTCTAACTCAACCCTGAAATCTTATCACCTTTCTTTTGGTACAATGTGACCGAATTTGGCGAGTGAGCGAGCTGGGAGTACCCAAGACAAAATCTTGGAAGTAGGGACTAAGTTTTTGAAGTAGCCGAGATAGGAAGTTGGAGTAGAAGACCTGAAGAAATCAGAGAATGCTATGCCAAATTTGGAACCAAGAACTAGGACAAGAACTTAGAGATGGTGAGATACCTTAAACAACCAGAAGATCTTTGAGACACTAGGATCATACGATGAACTAGAGGGTTCCTCATGAAACGGAAGAACAGGCAGAAGAAACTAAAAGAGTCTGTTGATTAATTAGGGATTTAGGAGGACTGCCAGGAGCTGAGGATCTAAAGAACCTGAGAATCCTGGGTTGAAATAGAACAGCTGGAATGATCAGGGTTCCAACGAGATCTACAACTAGAAAACAGTATCATTGGGAAACTTGATAGAAACTTATAGAAGACAACAAGTAAATTGGGAGACTAGTGATGACCAGGAGAACCTGGTAGACCTGGTCCAAACCTGATTCTGAAGCATTCTTGGTCAGCTTGGGGTCAGGGACACAGTCATCCATGATGGAGGGAAGACCGTTCAGGTCTTTTTCTCTAGATTTCACAGTGGCAGCTGGGTTGACCCAGAGGATCAAACCACCGGAACCCCCACCAATAACCCCAACCATTTGGTTACCACCGGCTTAAAGGAAAGACCACAACCAGAACCTAAATACAGTAAACAAAACCTGCAAAAAAAAACAAAAAAAAAACAGGACCCTTTCCCTTAAACTTTAAAAAGAGTAAATGTAGCATCAGGGTGCAGTTCAAACAGTCCCAAGTACCTCTCTGCCGGTGCCTTATTATGAAAACTTGGAAATTTGGGTCAGCAGTTCAAAGAAATTAGACCCGGAGAAAGTTACAGCGGAACTAAAGTGGCTCCTCTGTGGCCTGTTAGCATCTGCTGGCTGACGTCAGCTAGCCTTCGCCAGTATAAATTATGTTGCGGTATGCTAATGCGCTAATACATTCCCACTGTTTTGCATTTGCATGAACGCAGCGGGGGCTCCAAATCAAAGTCCATTTTCACTGCTCAGCGCAGCGTGAACAGTCTGAAGTTCCGACGTTTAAGCAATCTCCTGCAGAATTCGCCGTGTGCTTATATACAGTACCAGAGGTTTGGACACGCCCCCTTTTTTGTTTATGTATTGTCCATGTTCTCAGTTCCATTTCCAGTAAAGATGGACTTCGTAGTTCGACAATTCCCGACTGTAGTCCATCTGTTTGTGTTCTACAGGATACATACTAGAAGGGGGCGTGTCCAAACGTTTGACGGTACTGATAGAACATTATGATAAAAGTTAAAGGTGAATTCCATGTTAGGGTCCTTGTTCTCTGCTCTCCGACTGCTTATCGATTGCTTTTACTCTGCATGGCTTCATGCTGACCGACTCTCAGATGAATGATTATACTCAAGAACAAAGATGAACAAAGGTCTTGGTACCGATTGGCTCGTTGACTTTGTTGTTCATTTTTGTTTTGTCCTGTTCTCCGTGGATTGTTCTCTGTGCGTTTGAGAGTCATCCCCTCCGTCATTCATCTGGACGCCTGTCCTGCCGGTGGTGTCTGCATGAGAACCAAGTTCTTGCTATGCGTTAAATCCCTGCTGGTTTTTAATGTGCAGAGATTTTTGTGGAGAGGAATTTAGACGATAGCACAAAAAGTTCAAGTTCAAGTAATTTATTTATGTCGCGCTTGTTACAACAGCACATCGTCACAAAGCAGCTTTACAGAATGAAAATCCTTTAAACCCCCAAAGAGCACGCCGAAGAGACAGTGGCCAGAAAAAACTCCCTTTTATGTTGTTATTTAAGGAAGAAACCTTGGGAGGACCAAGACTCAGTGGGGGACTCATCCTCTTGAGCGGCCAGGCAGCAACAACAATAAAACAAAAAACAAAAACACAAATCTACAACTCGAAGTTTCTTTAATCACACACAGCGGAGTAGTGTGTATTTGACCTCACACAGATTTACACAGATGCAGGCGTTCTGTTGGTCTAGAACCAATAGTCCGGCACTATGCCCATATTCGGTACTCTGGGTCTAAGTGGGATTTTCAGTAGAAAATCACCTCCGTTTATTTTAAAACCTTCTGTGTACACTTTCCTCCTGTAAATCACTGAATCCTCTAAATTAGAAGGTGATTTAATAGTCAGGATTTTAATATTTTACGTTCTGTGGGTATAAATTTTGCCGCTGCCCTATAGCTCCTTGTTTAAACGTTGTACTTTTTTTTTTCTTTTTTTTTTTTAAAACCTGCACACAGACCATTAGTAAAACCTTTGCCAGGTCTGTCAGTTACCCACATCACACCATAGCTTGACCTTTCCCAAAAGAGCCCTTCAATCGTCCATGCTGCTGCCACGTATTTTTAGTTAAAAATTAAAAAAAAAAAATCCTATTTATTTTTCCATTTTAAAATTCCGCTTGAACCCAGAGTTCCAAATGTGGGCATCACAGACATGCTGTCGACAACAAGACAACACAACTCAGTGATTCAGAACCGTTTAGTATCTCTTGTTTACGTATTGGCGATAGTGGAAGAATGGATTGGAGGTCCTACATACAGCAGGGAGAACATGCAAACTCCACACAGAAAGGACTCGTGACCCGGGTCATGCAAACGCTGCAGCACGGTGTCACTCACTTTGACTCTGTTCTAAAAGTTTACAGTAATAATAAAGGTTTTAGGTGCTTTAGTCAGTTGTATTTTAAAACCCTTGTGTAATTATTAATTAAACTATGGAAACAGTTAATTAAACAGAATTAAACAGTTCCGTAACGTCGTCTTCGTCCTCGCACATACGCTTTCGGTTCTGTTTTTCGAGGGCATGAAGCGTCATTAACACTCGGTACTCACTTTGCCCACGTCTCGTTGCTTCTCCAGGTCAAACTCTGGTATGATAAAGTTGGCCATCAGCTCATCGTCACCATCCTGGGTGCCAAGGATCTGCCGTCGCGGGAAGACGGCCGGCCGAGGAATCCCTACGTCAAAATCTACTTCCTTCCTGATCGAAGGTAAGGGCAGGAAAAGCTCTCCAGTACATCATTTTTGTCGCATAACTTTGGTTAAATCTAGTTATTTTGTGCTCAGGCCAAATTAAAACATATAGATCTGATTAATAATAATTGCTATATGGACAAAAGTTTTGGGGCAGGTTTTCATCAGGGAATTCGGGTGGGGCATTTGGTCCTGCTAAGCACTTAGCCATGCAATCGATCTAATCCCCAAATCTCAATTTAAAATATAATCCTAAACATTAGATGCAAATGAAGAACCAACCAAGATTGTGATGTCATAATGCTTTCAATACTTTTAAGATGCACAATACTTTCATCTATTCAGTGTTTCATGATTAATATTACATTAAGTATCAGATGCCATCAGTGGCTTATATCAGTGATTCTCAACTGGTGGGTCACCTTCATGTTTTGGGCGGGTCACGGAATTAATTTAATAATTAATACTTATCTGATTTTGTACTCGCCTTTTATCTTAAAAAATAAGAGAGCGAGAGAGGCACGTGTCAGACGCATGCAGCATTCTAGCATTCTTGTAGCCATGGTAACCACTATCTCTTTGCCAGTTACTCTTCTCTTTAAATTGTGAGATGGTCAGATGTAAATTAGAAAAAAATAAATTGGAAATGTTGATTTTCATTTATTGAACACAATTTTCTCGTTTATTTTTTTAAAAATTGCTTTTAAATTCACACAAATGCGTCACATAAAAGCGGGTCCCGACTTAATGCCCATGAGAACATGTCCAGTTGGCCATGTGACCATGTTGAGAACCCCTGGCTTATATTAATCAGAAAATCGTCTCCTCCGTGTTGTTTCTGTGACGGTCCTTCTTGTCGACGGCTGGTGGTAAACAAAAGCAGTTCGAATAATTGTTCCTCCAGTGACAAGAGCAAACGGAGAACTAAAACTGTAAAGAAGTCGCTGGAGCCCAAGTGGAACCAGACCTTCATGTACTCGCCCGTGCACCGGCGGGAGTTCCGGGAGCGCATGCTGGAGATCACGCTGTGGGATCAGGCGCGAGTGCGCGAGGAGGAGAGCGAGTTCCTCGGAGAGGTACGGACATTCTAAAAAATTATTAACTTAATAACCACAGAAAGTTACGGTACGGTACAGTAACGAGGTGGAGGACATATGGGGACATATGCCTGTATCAGTACAGCTCTCACAGTTCCACACAGTTCTACATTTAAGGGTCATGTTGTTCTCTGGAAAGACCAAGAACTAAAAACTAAAGTCAGCCGTTAGAGAAACTCTCAGTCTGACCTGTCTGGCGCCAACAAGCATGCCAAAAAACAAAGACCAGAACCTCTGTTAGTTATTCATAGCATAGCAACAGGGATAGGCTGGAGTGGGTTCCTACTTGTAGGACAATATTGGGAAAACAGATGGGATTTGCATCCACGCAGACCAGGGGAGAACATGCAAACCCTGGCCATAAATCAAACCCGGGATCTTCTTGCGGTGAGGAGCACTGATGGATTTTGCGGGTTCTGTTAGATATTGATCGAACTGGAGACGGCGCTGATGGACGACGAGCCTCATTGGTACAAGCTCCAGATGCACGACGTCTCCTCAGTACCCCTGCCCAAGAGCTCCCCCTACCTACAGAGGAGAACACTACCCGGAGAGAGCCCTAATCGCCGGCTACAGAGTAAGTCGACACATAGTCACTGTAGTTGGTTTGTCTTAATTAAAATAAATAATATTACAATTTTTAATGACCACCTTGCAGGATCTCACCGAATTAGTGACAGCGAGATCTCCGATTACGACTGCGAGGACGGCGTGGGGGTCGTGTCAGGTAAACACCCGACACCCCATCCCAACGATGATGAGTACAGAATCATGACATCACTTCAGATCTATAATGTCATCACCATATATATTTTTTTTGTCGTTTCTAACGTGATATCTCGCACATTGTTCGCAGACTACAGGCAAAATGGGCGGGACCTTTTAAGCTCCACCCTCTCTGTGCCAGAGCAGGTCCTCTCCTCCAATCACTGTTCACGTTCGGTGGACATCAATCGGGCGCGATCGCGGTCACCCAGCGTTCCTCCTCCTCAAAGGTACAGTTATATTTTCTCTTTATTTAGACAACCGGCTGTTCTTCAGTTAAAGCTCGGACGTTGCGTTGACGTTTGGGGTTAAACCTCAGGTCACGTGCTGAATACCTCATACAGTGTGAACGGTCTCATTGTGATCGTGGAGGAATGGTTCACAAGCAGTATTTATAATATTGTTTTAGAGGGTTTATAAGCAAACCATCTGAAAGGCAGCATGTTTGGGCGTTCTCCGTCTAACCCGTCTGGCGCCAACAAGCATGCCAATGTATCAGATGGTATCATGCAGCTGCAGCACGATCACCTCAGGTCATTCACACGTTGTAATGTATGCAGGAGGTTTAGACATTTGCATATCGTCAGAAATGGATTTGCATCATTGCGATGCTCATGTATGTATTATAATAAATCATCAGCGGTCTGAGGGGGGCGTGGCATTATTGTGAATAAATCACGTTGTTTAGGCCCGACGCATAGCGGAGTGCGGTGAGTGATTTATTCACAATAATACACAACCTCGGGTGTCTTATTGCTTTTAGAAAAAAAATTGAAAGCAAAATTGTCTTCCGCGACGTAATCTAGTCCGGTTTTTAAAGTGAGTAACGGCTGAGTAACAGAATCCCGGTTTTCAATCCCGGAACATCATTGTAGTGCTGATCGGGAATCGGCTCGCTGTTTACATTAATTCTGTATTTTACGATTTAAAATAGTGTATTGTATATCACACACTGATACGAATGTGAAGCGCTCAGAGGTGTGCGTTATTGTCAGCGATGTCACGGCTGGACAAACAGCTCAGCCAATCAGATTTGAGGAGCGGGCCGTCCCCGTTGTTTCGATTATAATACATCATGTCGGGTCTCCGTCGAGGGATGGATGCGAATCTTTGCCTCGTCCGAGTTCGGGGGTGTGGACTCCGGGTCGGCGGTTCTCCTCATCGCTACCTCCGGTTTCCATCTCTCATTCTCTTCTCCTCCTTCTCCTCTGTTGTTGTCTCGATTCCACTGCAGTCATTTTCTCACTCTTCCTCGAACGAGACACAGTCAGCCTGTTCATCATCCGCAGATGGAACTCAGGTAGAGCCCCCCCCCTACCCACCCACCCACCCACCCACCCACCCCCCCTGTCTGTCTTACCTGTCGGCGTCTCACCCGGTAGACTAGCGGGGTTCCTCAAACCTGGAGTTCAGCGAGTTGTTCTTTATCCGGCTCTTGGTTTCATTGGTTCTCTGACTTTGAGAAACCCGCAGCATGTGTTTATGTAGCGTACGTCACCTGCCGATATTTCTAAAATAAAACGTTACCCACAAATCAAAGCCTCACCCCCCATGTAGCAGCAACGGCTTATTTTATGGTGAGTGGTTGATCATCAAAACTACCAGTCAGAAATTAGGACACGCCCCCCCTTTTCGCTCCACGGTCTAGGTCCTCCACTTACCATATGGATGGACTTTGTAGTTCTACAATTGGACTGTGGTCCATCTGAGTTCTTTGTTGTTATCAGTCCCCTGTTGGTTCTCTGTTCTCTATTGGTCACAGAACAGGTATCATTTGGGTGGTGGATTGTTTAATGCGGTAAACGCTGCTGGGATAGGAATAATGCACCACCCAATAACCCCTGTTCTGTGGTGGTACAATTGGGGTCCTGACCATTAGAACAGAGTACACAGTATGTACTGTAGAACATAAACAGATGGACTACAGTCTGAATCAAAACTACCAGTCAGAAATTAGGACACGCCCCCCCTTTTCGCTCCACGGTCTAGGTCCTCCACTTACCATATGGATGGACTTTGTAGTTCTACAATTGAACTGTAGTCCATCTGAGTTCTTTGTTGTTATCAGTCCCCTGTTGGTTCTCTGTTCTCTATTGGTCACAGAACAGGTATCATTTGGGTGGTGGATTGTTTAATGCAATAAACACTGCTGGGATAGGAATAATGCACCAACCAATCAATCCCTGTTCTGTGGTGGTACTATTGGGGTCCTGACCATTAGAACAGAGTACACAGTATGTACTGTAGAACACAAACAGATGGACTACAGTCTGAATCAAAACTACCAGTCATCAAAACTACTGGTCAGAAATTAGGACACGCCCCCCTTTTCACTCCACGGTCTAGGTCCTCCACTTACCATATGGATGGACTTTGTAGTTCTACAATTGGACTGTAGTCCATCTGAGTTCTTTGTTGTTATCAGTCCGCTGTTGGTTCTCTGTTCTCTATTGGTCACAGAACAGGTATCATTTGGGTGGTGGATTGTTTAATGCAATAAACACTGCTGGGATAGGAATAATGCACCACCCAATAACCCCTGTTCTGTGGTGGTACAATTGGAGTTCTGACCATTAGAACAGAGTACACAGTATGTACTGTAGAACACAAACAGATGGACTACAGTCTGGAATTGTAGTCCATCTTTAGAGAACGTGGACAGTAATTGGTGCAAAAAGGGGGCGTGTCCAGATATAACCATGTTACTCCCACATTTTTTTTTTTAATTACACTGTGTTGCTTAAAAAATTAATATTCTGTACCGCAGTAGTGCAGTATGTCACCAAAGTGCATGTTTTAATTTGTTTTATAGATCCTCTGTTCACTGTGAGTTTGGTTTATAGATCTATAAATGTAAAAAGCTTCGTCCAGCTCTGAGGGTTTCTCTGAATTGAAAGGTTTTCTGATTTACAGCTGATTCTGCACCGGACAAACCCAAAATATAACCCCCCCCCACGTTTCCTCAGGGGCATCAGAGTGAACCTTTAAATCTTTAAACTGTGTGTGTATGAAGTTTCAAATCAATCCAGTAGGTGGCAGAGCTGTAATTCATTCATTCATTCATTATCTCCCGCTTTATCCTCTATTAGGGTCGCGGTGGAGTTCCCCATGCCCATCCAGGGGAGAACGTTTCGGGCGCTGGGCAGATACACCCAGGACAGGGTGCCAATCCATCGCTGGGCACACACTCACACACCCAAACACACTCTATATGGGGCAATTTAGAGAACTCAATTAACTTGATCCATGTTTTTGGACTGTGGGAGGAAACCGGAGAACCCGGAGGAAACCCACGCGGACACGGTGAGAACATGGAAACTCCACCCAGATGGGGATTCGAACCGGTAATCCCTAGCGCTGAGAGGAGAACGTGCTAACCACTAAGCCACCGTGCCGCCCAGAGCTGTAATGAACTAATAAAACACACGTCACTAAACGGGGTGGGACAGTGTCTCGGACCCTTCGGGAGGGGGGGGCCCTTAACGGTGCTTTGTGTGGGACCCAGTGTTAAAGATGCTGAGTGTGTAATTCACGCAGTGAGACCACGGTGCTGCTGACGGGATAGGCCCGTACAGGAGCTGCATGCCCCTGATGTAAAACAAATCAAGTGATGAAAATAGAACCATTTATTTTCGATTGTCACCGAAATTCCGACTTTTTTTTCAAATGAATATATTCTGAGAGCCGCGGGGCGTTCCGTGTCCCCGCGCCGGACGCCGTCCTCGCTGCCGTCTGGCTGTCAGTCAGCGTCGTTCAGCTGAGCGTTCTCCTCCAAAGAGAACCTGACGCCTCATCTCGAACCCCGGGCCGTGGAATCGAACTGTCAGGGAAAACGTGTAGGTTCTGTGAGCAGGAACCGAAGAACTTCAAATGAAACACTGCGGCTTTAGAGACACTGACTGTCCAGCAACATCATAAACAACAAAGAGACGGAATTAATATTAATATACGACGCCCTCAAAAATCAGAGGATCCAGCTCTGTTATATATTAGTGATATAAAGAGCAGTAGTTGTAGTGATATATACATGGCTTAGTGGTTTAGCATGTTCTCCTCTCAGCACTAGGGATTCCCGGTTCGAATCCCCATCTGAGTGGAGTTTCCATGTTCTCCCCGTGTCAGCGTGGGTTTCTTCTGGGTTCTCCGGTTTCCTCCCACAGTCCAAAAACATGGATCAAGTCAATTGAGTTCTCCAAATTGCCCCATATAGAGTGTGTCTGTTGATAGATTGGCGTCCTGTCCTGGGTGTATCTGCCCAGCGCCCGAAACGTTCTTCCTTGGATGGGCATGGGGAACCCCCCCGCGACCCTAATATAGGATAAAGCGGGAGATAATGAATGAATGAATATATATATATATATATATATATATATATATATATATATATATATATATATATATATATATATAGTACCAGTCAGAAGTTAGGCCACGCCCTTATGTTATGTCCTCCACTTATCATACAGATGGACTTTGTAGTTCTACAATTACCGACTGTAGTCCATCTGTGTTTTTTGTTGTTGTTTGTCCCCTGTTGGTTCTTTTGTGTTGCTGTAGTTTCATTGAAACTCCTCAGTGCTGGACAACTTTTAAACAACTGAACACACACACACACACACACAACACACACAAACACACACACACATCTGTGTTGTCTGTAATGCGGTTTGTCGACTGTATGTTTTCTATGTAATGTCATTAATACATTTAAAATGTCGTGTCAATGATGTCTGTGTTTTATGAATTAAAAGTCACCTGCACCCCCTTTAAGCACATTAACCCTTTAACGATTAAAGAATAAGTTTGTATTAAGATGTGAAACGGTTAGTGTTACTGTGTTAAAGGATGATGAGTGTCGTTTTGATTGGTGGACCTATGAAATAGTTTTAAAATTATTTAATAGGTATTTAATTTATTGATCCCAAAGAGAGATTCTGATTTTTTAAATGAATTCTTTTATTGTATTTTTTTATTTATTTATTTTTTATACTGATGGAACAGGGTATACAACCAGATTGGTGCATCAGGTAAATTAAAAAAAAAAACAAAAAAAAAAAAACAAACACGAAATTTTAGGTCTTCAGAACATAGAAGTTCATGTTGGGGTGGTCGAGTTTATATAATGTTTGTGTTCTTTATCTTTGTGTTATGTCATGTTGTGTTTATGTTCTCTGTACGTGACTGTGGTGATAACTACTTTCTCCTCTCGGTCAGTAACACCAGCCCACCTCTGCCCCCCTCCCCCCCCACCCGCCGCACCCCTGCTTTCAGGAATTACAGCATGCCGGACCGACACCTCATGGAGCGACCCATGTACACGCGCTCGCGCTCCACCGAGCGGCCCCCCGACGCCCACCACATGAGATCGTCCATGCCCACGCTGACCTCCGGACACTCGGCGCCGCCCTCCCCCGCGCTATCGAGGTGACCCAGACTAAAGAAGCCCCCTCACCCCCCTCACCCCACACCTCCGTGCTTGCCTAGCAAAGTTCACCCACTCAGCCACCCACCCACCCACCCTCCCCCACGCGCCATCCTCCCCGCCATGTTAACGAAACGGCCGCCCTTCACTGTTTTCCTGATTTTCTTCTCCCGCCGCACTTTGCGTTCTCGTTAAAGCGCCTCATTCCACCTCTGGTCAGTAGATACCAGCATGTGATTTGCTGACCGAACGCCATTTATAATCCGCGCCGCATCTAATGGCGTTTACTCTCATCGCTGTTCCGTTACTAACCCTGTGGTACAGCTGGATTCGTTCTGCTTTTGCTTTTGATTTTGTGGTTTTGATCTCTCGGCTCCTGATGGATTCCGCGGCGATGAAGGACACAGTTACACTGCCGAAGTGACGGGATGATGGGGCGGTGCATTCGGATGTGCGTCTGGCATCTGACTTGTCTCTTCATCCGTATTCGATTCGCAGGATTTTAAAGGGTTTGAGGAATAATGCGCATTCTGCATGCCAGCAGTTCCTTCTCCGTAATATTTTGCTGACTTCATTTATTAACAGAGAAATGCAAACTTTACCTTTTTTTTTTTTTTTTTTGTGCGTGCACCTCTTCACCCTCGCAGCATCGTAACAGCTTGGCATGATCACGATTGTACGCAAGATCCATTTATATATATGGATATAAACATATATAAGGATTGGTACAATCATCCCGCTGCATAGCGACCCTTTCATTTGCTTTCCAAAATACATACACACACGATGTACGTTTTAATATGATGTGTACATCACCATCAAATGTTAACTCCACTTATCATATAGATGGACTTTGTCGTTCTACAATTACAGACTGTAGTCCATCTGTGTTCTTTTTGTTGGTTCTCTGTTCTCTGTTGGTCAGGAGCATCACAGAACAGGTATCATTTGGGTGGTGGATTGTTTACGGTCAGTTCTGCAGTGACACTGATGTGGTGAGGGGGGGTTTTTAGTGCAGCAGTGCTGCTGGAGTTTCATTTCTCCACCTCAGTGACACTGCTGGGATAGGACTAAAGCACCCACCCAATAACCCCCGCTCTGTGGTGCTACTATTGGGGTCCTGACCATTAGAACAGAGTACACAGTATGTACTGTAGAACACAAACAGATGGACTACAGTCTGAAATTGTAGAACTACAAAGTCCATCTTTACAGGACGTGGAACCGAGAACATGGACAGTATGTGGAGCAGAAAGGGGGGGCGTGTCCATTTCAAGAGTTTATTTATAAATGTCTTGAATGTCCTATTTGCAGATGGATTGGTCCATCGTTTGCTATCTGCCCTGATGACCTGCTGTCCCTGGGTCAGCGAGGGTAAAACTCTCCGATTTAAAGGTGTATTAATGTTGTGTCTGTGTGTGACAGGGCGCACCCCCGCAGTGGCTCGGTCCAAACCAGCCCCACCGGCACGCCCATGAACAACCGGAGAGGAGGACGCCAGCTCCCGCAGCTACCCTCGAAGGGGACGCTGGACAGAAGTAAGTCCTCATTTCGGATTATTTAGACGGGTGAGACCTGTGTGTGTGTGTGTGTGTGTGTGTGTGTGTGTGTGTGTGTGTGTGTGTGTGTGTGTGTGTGTGTGTGTGTGTAGGACACTGACCTGTAAATGATCCTGACCGGCCGTCTAAAGGTTCTGTGGCTGTGAGAACGGGGTTGTATTTAAAAGTGCCACGTTTAAGGTGTTTGCTGTCGTTCCATAACGGAATGGTGTTCAATCTCAGGGAATTAAGACAGAGCAGTGTGTGTGGTGTGTGTGTGTGTGTGTGTTTTTTTTTTTTTTTTTTTTTTTTTTTTTTTTTTTTTTTTTAATTTTTTTTTTTGGGGGGTTTAGGGGTGTCTCATCCACATATCATTTGCAACAAACTATATTTACAAACCCTGTAACGCAAACCTCTGGGTGCTTGCCGATTTGGACCCGAGGAGGACACGCCCCCTACAAACCCTAGAACACCGGATCTGTTGGATTTTTTTTTCTTTCCATCGTCACTTCAGCTCTTTTTTTTTGGAGGGGGTTCAGGTTTAGAACACTAAAATTCATTTGAGGAGATGTTCTTTTGTAAAAATAAAAATAAAAATGTAAATAAATAAATAGGTAAAAAAAAAAAAAAGTATATTAATAGATTGCAGAGAATGAGATTCTCATTTCACAAATATTTATAAAAACTTTTTTATAAAAAATATTTTAAAAAATGTATTTAATATTATTTAATATATATATATATATATTATATATACTGGTTCGGCGGCACGGTGGCTTAGTGGTTTAGCACGTTCGCCTCTCGGCGCTAGGGATTCCCGGTTCGAATCCCCATCTGGGTGGAGTTTCCATGTTCTCCCCGTATCCGTGTGGGTTTTCTCTGGGTTCTCCGGTTTCCTCCCACAGTCCAAAAACATGGATCAAGTCAATTGAATTCTCCAAATTGCCCCATATAGAGTGTGTCTGTGTGAGTGAGTGTGTGCCCAGCGATGGATTGGCGCCCTGTCCTGGGTCTATGTGCCCAACGCCCGAAACGTTCTCCCCTGGATGGGCATGGGGAACCCCACCGCGACCCTACTAGAGGATAAAGCGGGAGATAATGAATGAATGAATGAATGAATGAATGAATGAATATTCAGGTTCAGTCATCAATCATTTGTCTTTCCATTTCCACTTGCATGTCTATGTCTAATTGTGGTCCAGATGATGATGATGATGATGATGAGGAGGAGGGGCCTGTCATATATTACTCCACCCCTGTTCACTCGTCCTCTGATGCAGGTGTGTGCTTTCAAAACGCTGTGCTATTTTAAAATTATTAATTATAATAGAGCTGGATTAAAAAGCACCCTGTGACTCCTGACAACTGTATTTAGAGTGGGTCTGTTAACGAAACGCATCGTTTAATTGGGTTTTCAAACTTTTGTACAGGACTACAGTGTTTTAAAAGGTCCTGCTCAGCTGCAGCTTTGACTTTACCTTTAATCCATAAAGCTGACGGTTATCAGGAGGGTTTTGTTTATCTATTATATACTTAAATCATACTGCGCGGGATTTTAAAGTGGCACGCAGTTTGTTAATGCGTAGTGTTTCCATGTTTGGGTCTCTCTCTCTCTCTCTCTCTCTCTCTCTCTCTATGCGAATAAGATTGTGAGGAGAGATCAGCGAGCAATGGGAGAAAAGGCGAGTGATGTTTGAAGTGTGGACTTGCAGTGGCTTTGCTTTTAATGTTTAATGTTAAGAAGCAGATTTCACTCTTCACAGACACTCTGCTCAGTGTTTATGGTTTTACAGCCGCATGTCAGTGTGATTTATCCCTCTCGGCCTGTAGTGCCAATATACGGCCACTAGATGGAGTAAAGCGCTCTGATAAAAGGAGCTGTTCGGTGCTGAAACCGTGCAGACCGCAATCTTCTAGAATAATCCATCACAATAACGTTTTAACGCCTCCCTCAAATCTATAAACTCTGTGTGAAATAGTATTTTGTTGACAATATTAGCAGTATTAGTTATATAGTATATATATATATTATTTTTATTTTTTATTTATAGTACGTATTTTTAAAGGTTCTGTTATTTCTATACATGCTATTTAAGGTGCTTGTTATGTCATCTGGCAGATTAGGATGTGTGATTAAATTTGGATGAAATGAGGTTTTATAAACGTTTTGTGCTCCTTGTTCGATCTGGTCCATGAATGCAGAGGTGACGTGGGAGGACCAGCGCTTCACGCCCTATGGTTTGGTCCACCTTAATGGTCACGCACCCTCATCGGCACCACCAGGTCGGTCCTGTTGTGCTCGGGCCTTTTCTCTCCGGTGTGTTCCTCTTTCTTTCTTTTTTTTTCTGGAACGCAGTCGATGGTCACGTTAGGAACAGGCAGAGGATTTTCTGAGGAGTTTGCTTGTTCTCTGGATCATCTGGAATGTTCAGGGTTTCTGCCAGAGTTTCAAGACATGCTAATCAGGTTGTCAATACTAATTTGAGTGTGTGTGTGTGTGTGTGTGTGTGTGTGTGTGTGTGTGTGTGTGTGTGTGTGTGTGTGTGAGAGAGAGAGAGAGAGAGAGAGATTGATGGGTGGTGACCTGTCCAGAGCTTTTTCATGACTCTTGGGAGCTGACATACGTTCAGCACCAAACCCTTCAAATACAGATAGATGTAAACTTTCCTTTGGATGTCTAGTGTGTGTGTGTGTGTGTGTGTGTGTGTGCGTGTGTGTGTGTGTGTGTGTGTGTGTGTGTGTGTGTGTGTGTACAGTCACATGGCATGGATAATTAGGCCTTTACCATTTTAAAAGAAGTCATGGTAGACTGGGCTGAGTCCGCGCCCACGCGGTCTGAGAGTAGAATGCTTAATGAAGAGGCGAGTCGCGTGTGAATCAGGTGCGAATCGAGTGCGAATCGAGTGCGAATCGAGTGTGTTCGTTCACAGATGAAGCCCATTTGGCAGCTCCGTTTCCTCGTTTGGCAGCCCTTCAGTCTCAGGCGTCTGAGACGCGAGCTGGGCTCCAGTTCAAACTCAGAGCTGTGAGAGGACCGAGAGTCCGCAAGCTGACTGCAGAGAACTGGGACAGAGATCCACACAGGACATGCGTTCATATTGCAAATCACTGCAGTTAGGCTTAGTTAAGCCTCAGCTAGGGCTTAAATAATCCCACAGTGAACATTCTGAACGGTGCTGCAGGCTTCGGACATGAAACTGAGGGAACTGTTAAGTTCAAACCGGCAGAAAATGAGACGTCAGCATTTTACAGATCGATTTAGCTTACGGTCTGATTTTATATAGAGTTTGAATGTTCTCCCCGTGTCCGTGTGGGTTTCCTCCCACAGTCCAAAAGCATGGATTCAAGGTGAATCATCACGATGGGATTATGGTAGTTGTGGTATGTATTATTTCTAGAAGCACACAAGTCAATTATGATCAGGATATTGTCATTAATTATTAATAAAGCAATACGACATTTGAGGGGCGTGGCATTATTGTGAATAAATCACGGGGAAAAGGGTGTTATTAGTCCCAAAGTATAGTGGAGGACAGTTCCAGCTCTTTCCCATGATTTATTCACTGTGTCTTATTGCTTTAATAAAACACAGTTATAAACACCCCATAACACAAAAAACAAGGTTTGATTTATAAATGCGTTTATTAAAAACAAAAATCATTAATCGTCTGTTCTTCCGCAGATTAATAATCTAGTCCGGTGTGAACGCTGGTTTCTGGTTTCTCTAACAACCAAACACTGCCATCCAGTGGCCAAATTACAAAAAACAGATTGAGTTTTAAAGGGCAGAGGTTCTGGGCTGCACAATGCGACGTGAGGCGCGTTCCCCCGGCCCCTTCGCTGGTTCCCTGGTGCGGTCTGGGATGCCGGCCGGTTGTGTTCAGTAGGGAATAGCCGGCCACCCAACGCTGCAGTCTCTCCTCCGTGGGGTCAGTGTTTAAACCGCTGCGTAAAAAAATACCCCCCCCCCCAGAACCTGGAAGCTGCAACATCACAGTGTAAACTTTTCAGAATCCGTCGTTTCAAAGTTCCAGTTTTGGAAATCGCAATCATCTCCGAAGACGTTAAACCGAAAAGCGTCGCAGAAATAAACACGGACTCCGTTTAACCGTCTCCGTAAGCCAACCGCGGGACGTGTTTACAGCCGTGTGACGAACGAGCGCCGCGGGCCGAGTCGTCGGCACCGGGCTGTAAACACGCCATCCAGCCGCTGCGGCCGCACAGACGGACCCGCCGTGGTCCGGTCCTCGTGAGCTAAACGGCCCGCGTTTATTTACACGGCCGGGTTTCTGTCTGAAGTGGCTGCCGAGCGAAGCGGGAGTAACTCGACCATGGAGCCGAGAGGCTCGCGGCACCGAGGAGGCCCGTTAGAACCGCACTGGAGTTCTCTTTTTTGCATTTGCAACCCGTAAAAAAAATAAAATAAATACAATAAAATATAGGAAGACCATCAGCTTTGTGTTGATGGGTTCAGGTGCTGATGGGTTGAGGTGCGTCCACGCACGGCTGCGGCCTGAGGGCGGTCTGTTACCCCGTTACACACTGCGTTTGCCTCCCGTTGCATCATTTGCACTTTAAATAATAAATATACAGACGTCTCCTTTTGAAACTGGATCCGAATAATGAACTACATCAGCTGGATGAGTTATGGGATCAGAATAATAGCGTTTTAAAAGAAATCTGTGGCGTTAGGCAGATCGTTATTTCCTACAGAAGGCATGGCTTTGAGAATTGATTAACCGGAGGGTCATTTGTTCGAAAGATGCAAATTAGAACCTTATTAAAATACGTTACCGTATGGAGAAAGTGTGTGTGTGTGTGTGTGTGTGTGTGTGTGTGTGTGTGTGTGTCTGAGTCTGATTAATGGCAGTGACACACAAGCCTCTGTTCCCCAAACTGAAAACTCATTGTTTCCAAATAGGGACGCACAAAAAAAAAAAAAAAAAAAAAAAAAAAAAAAAAAAAAGCTCACCATCAGCAGATCGTTACACGCAGGGGTTTGGAATATGCAGGGATAGGTCTCAGCCCAATTAAAGTCATGCCGCGTCTGCAGGAAGACTGCAGGTTCTATAACCGTGCGTTTGCTTTGAACCCGAATCGTTTCCCTCTAGGTGACCCATTCTTCTCCAGATCTCTTTTCTTCACAGAGTTTCACTAGCTGGCCTTTTTTTTCCCCTCCTCCTCTTCCTCCTCTTCCTCCTCTTCCTCCTCTTCTTCTCCTCCAGGTCTGCGGGACCTTCGTCGTCATCATCATCATCATCATCATCGGTGCTGAACTAACCTCTCGTTGTATTTCATTCCCAAAAGCGTGGAGCAGCTTTCCTCCGGTTCTCACAGTGAACGCACTGCTGTCGGGATCGTTCCTCTTCTCCGTCTGTTCCGTCTTATTTTTGTTGTATCGTTGTGCCGATGTATTACCCCCCCCACCCCCGCGCACCCCAAACTCGCACCCGCACTCTTCGGCGCCTCCTTCAGGGTTCCACATGCCGTCTCTCACCCTCTGTCCTCTCTCTGTGTCTGTGTATTGTTTGTGTGATGTGTTGTGACCCCCCCCCCCCCCACCCTTCAATACCTCAATACAATACCCCCCCCCCCCCCCCCCCCCCCCCCCCCAGAAGACATGGAGTCCACAAGGACGAACTCAGGTCGGTCTCTTCTTCTTCTCTGACTCGTCCTCGACTCCCTGCTCTGTTTCTCCCCGCGTCCGTCCTCATGACCATTTCTGCTTCGGCTGAAACCATCTGATTTGATCGGAATTCTGTGTGCGTGTGTGTGTGTGTGTGTGTGTGTGTGTGTGTGTGTGTGTGTGTGTGTGTGTGTGTGTGTGTCTGGCTGGGCGCAGTCTGACTCATTTGGATTGCTGGACATCTGGAACCCACTTGATTAGATATAATCTTTCGTCTCCATGGCTACAAAATTAAGTGCCATGACAAACAGAGAGAAATGAAAAAGTGCAAGATCATTATTTATTTATTAAACAATTGACATAAGTTTCTTATTTCGCTTGAATTTATTAATATTAATATATTATACACACACACACACACACACACACACACATATATCAGTCAGAGGAAAAAGTTTCAGGAGCTTCATATATATATATATATATATATATGTTATAATAATCATCTCAATATCTTCCTCTTAATCCTAAACTAGAGGGGCAATTTCGGTAGGGGCAATTTGCAGCAGCCAAATTCGTGTGGTTAGACTGTGGGAGAAAAACCAGAGAACTCAGGCGGAAACTCACATGGACACAGGGAGAACATGCAAACTCCAACCAGATCAGGATTCAAACCTGGATCCCCAGCACTGAGAGCAGAACATTCATTCATTCATTCATTATCTTCCACTTAGTCCTCTACTAGGGTCGCGGTGGAGGGGGAGGGGGAGGGAAGTTTCGGGTGCTGGGCAGATACACCCAGGACAGGGCACCAAACCATAGGGTCACACACGGTTTTTGGACTGGAGGGGGAGGGGGAGGGAAGTTTCGGGTGAACGGCAGATACACCCAGGACAGGGCACCAAACCTCGATCACTGGGCACAACACTAAACACTATAGTGGGCAACATTAGAGCATAATAAAATATGAGTGTAATAAAATAACAAAAAATACAACACGAAACACA
This sequence comes from Corydoras sp. C115, assembly GCA_019802505.1. Taxonomy (NCBI): domain Eukaryota; kingdom Metazoa; phylum Chordata; class Actinopteri; order Siluriformes; family Callichthyidae; genus Corydoras; species Corydoras sp. C115. Next base: position 711,169 of record JAFMOC010000171.1, on the reverse strand, counting down.
CATTCAATCACTCCCGCTTTACCACTATTAGGGTCGCAATTTAGAGCAGTCAATCAACACACACACTCTATATGGGGCAATTTGGAGAATTCAATTGACTTGATCCATGTTTTTGGACTGTGGGGGAACCCGGAGAACCCGGAGGAAACCCACGCGGACACGGGGAGAACATGGAAACTCCACCCAGATGGGGATTCGAACCGGGAATCCCTAGCGCTGAGAGGAGAACATGCTAAACCACTAAGCCACAATATAACACAACAAAGAAAAAGAAAAAAAACATGATCACACCATGGGCGGCACGGTGGCTTAGTGCTTTAGCACGTTCTCCTCTCAGCGCTAGGGATTCCCGGTTCGAATCCCCATCTGGGTGGAGTTTCCATGTTCTCCCCGTGTCTGCGTGGGTTTCCTCCGGGTTCTCCGCTTTACTCCCACAGTCCAAAAACATGGATCAAGTTAATTGAGTTCTCCAAATTGCCCCATGTAGAGTGTGTCTGTGTGAGTGAGTGTGTGCCCAGCGATGGATTGGCTCCCTGTCCTGGGTGTATCTGCCCAGCGCCCGAAACGTTCTCCCCTGGATGGGCATGGGGACCCCCCCCCCCCACCCCCCCCCGCGACCCTAATAGAGGATAAAGTGGAAGATAATTGATCGGACAAAAGCATGAGAGAGAACGGACGTTCTTAAAGGTTAATGTAATCAAAAATAGTGTAATAAATAAATTAATTAAATCCGAAATCTGTAAAGTGTGTATAGAGCTGAACGGAGAGAGAGAAGGATGACGGACGTCAGTTTCTTGGTGCTGCGAAGTCCATACTGCATTTAATATCTGTTTATAGTAAATAAAGCAGAAGAGAGAGAGAGAGAGCGAGCGAGAGACCATTCCAGAACATGGCTGTGTGAGATCAGTGGAATTAGGGAGGTTTTCTGTCTCGTCCTCGGCCCCCTGTCCACGAAAGGAGGAGAACCGTCTGGAAAGGGGGGGGGGGGGGGGTGCGTTCCTCACCCCGCCAAGGCCGCGTTTCTCATAAATAATGGATGAAAGTTCTACAAACGCGTGGGGGTGAACGCGTCCGGGGCAGATTCAGTGCAGTTCGTACGTGGAAACCATTCTGTTGGAGGAGAAAACGTCAGGATCTGAAAACTGGTGGAGGAATCGACAAAGAGAATAATCTGTATGGATTATATATTCTGGATTAATCTCCGTATTGTGGCACGGTGGCTTAGTGGTTTAGCATGTTCTCCTCTCAGCACTAGGGGTTCCCGGTTCGAATCCCCATCTGGGTGGAGTTTCCATGTTCTCCCCGTGTCCGCGTGGGTTTCCTCCGGGTTCTCCGGTGTCCTCCCACAGTCCAAAAACATGGATCAAGTTAATTGAGTTCTCCAAATTGCCCCATGTAGAGTGTGTCTGTGTGAGTGAGTGTGTGCCCAGCGATGGATTGGCTCCCTGTCCTGGGTGTATCTGCCCAGCGCCCGAAACGTTCTCCCCTGGAGGGGCATGGGGAACCTACCCGCATCACTAGTTCACGAGGATAAAGTGGACGATAATGGATGAACGAATAAATATTCATTCATTCATTCATTCATTATCTCCCGCTTTATCCTCTACTAGGGTTGCGGTGGGGTTCCCCATGCCCATCCAGGGGAGAACGTCTTGGGCGCCAGGCAGATAGACCCAGGACAGGGCGCCAACCTATCGCTGGGCACACACTCACTCACACAGACACACTCTATATGGGGCAATTTGGAGAACTCAATTGACTTGATCCATGATTTTGGACTGTGGGAGGAACCCGGAGGAAACCCACGTGGACACGGGGAGAACTTGGAGACTCCATCCAGATGGGGATTCGAACCGTGAATCCCTAGCGCTGAGAGGAGAACATGCTAAACCACTAAGACCGGCTGTTTTTTATTACTTAAATTATTCATTCATTCATTCATTATCTCCCGCTTTATCCTCTATTAGGGTCGCGGGGGGGGTTCCCCATGCCCATCCAAGGGAGAACGTTTCGGGCGCGGGGCAAATACACCCAGGACAGGGTGCCAATCCATCGCTGGACACACACTCACTTACTCACACACTCTATATGGGACAATTTGGAGAACTCAATTGACTTGTTCCATGTTTTTGGACTGTGGGAGGAAACCCACGCGGACACGGGGAGAACATGGAGACTCCACCCAGATGAGGATTCGAACTGGGCATTCCTAGTGCTGAGAGGAGAACATGCTAAACCACTAAGCCACCGTGCCCCGGCTGATTTTTTTTTTTTATTAATTAAATGATATATTTTTTTATTTTTAGAACGCTCAACATTTTAGAACCCCCTGTTTGTTACGCAGCTGTTCTGCTTTAACGTTTAATGAGATATTTTGAGTTCTTATCTGAAATAGCATGGTTCTAACGCATGGGTGTGTTCTGGATTAAGAACCGGAACGTACCGGAACCCCTGATTCACACACCATCAGCGCCCCCCCCCCTGGGTTTTGGTTGCCCCACACCTTCCATGCAGGCCCCCCCCCCCAAACCTCCTCAGCATCATCCGGTTCTCATGCGCGGTGCTGTACGCACTCTGATCTGTCCCTTGTGTTTGGTAGGTTCTCTGGATGTGGAGGAGAGAACGCGGCAGATGAAGCTGAAGGTGGAGAAATACAAACAGGGGACCGGATCCGACTCCCGTCTGGAACAGGACCATCGCGCTCAGGTGAGAGACCGACTTCTGCCTCGTCCGTATCATGTTGTAATGTTCAGTATAATTTGCATGTTCTCCCCGTGTGGTAATGGGGCTCCTCCAGGTTCTCCAGTTTTCATCCCACAGTCCAAAAACATGGCTTTAAGGTGATTTGGCTGCTCTAAATTGCCCCTATATGGTGTGTGTGAGTGTGTGCCCAATGATGGTTTGTCGCCCTGTCCTGGGTGTATCTGCCCAGCGCCCGAAACGTTCTCTCCTTTAGGGGCCAGGAGAACCCCCACGACCCTGCTATAGGATTCAAAGGAATATAATGAGAATGATGAGCATTGTGGGAACAGTTTGGGGAAGGCCCCTTCTAAAATCTATAACTGAGTACCTGGTCACCAAACGCCCTTTATTTTATATTTAATGATGTTTATTCAGGCGGCACGGTGGCTTAGTGATTAGCACGTTCGCCTCTCAGCTCTAGGTGGAGTTTCCATGTTCTCCCCGTGTCCGCGTGGGTTTCCTCCGGGTTCTCCGGTTTGCTCCCACAGTCCAAAAACATGGACCAAGTCAATTGAATTCTCAAAAATTGCCCCATATAGAGTGTGTCTGTGTGAGTGAGTGGGTGCCCAGCGATAGGTTGGCGCCCTGTCCTGGGTCTATCTGCCCAGCGCCCGAGACGTTCTCCCCTGGATGGGCATGGGGAACCCCACCGCGACCCTAATAGAGGATTAAGCGGGAGATAATGAATGAATGAATATTTATTCATTCATCCATTATCATCCGCTTTATCCTCGTGAACTAGTGATGCGGGTAGGTTCCCCATGCCCCTCCAGGGGAGAACGTTTCGGGCGCTGGGCAGATACACCCAGGACAGGGGGGGGGGGGGCAATCAATCACTGGGTGCACTCTCTCTCTCACACACACACACACACACAATATGGGGCAATTTAGAGCATTCAATTGACCTTGAATCCACGTTTTCGGACTGTGGGAGGAAACCGGAGAACCCGGAGGAATCCATGTGGACATGTGGAGAACATGCAAACTATACCCAGATTGGCAGAGCGCACACAAGAAATCCAGATTAGAGTTTGAGAAAGTTCTGGAGGTGAAATCCTCTGATGGACTGGCGCCGTTCTCAGCGTTCTCAGCGTTCTCGCCGTTCTCGCCGTTCTCAGCGTCCTCACGCTCCGCTGTTCCACTTTTAGCCGCAGAGGAGGCTTTAACTCGCGCTCACTGTCTCTCTGTCTCACTGTCTCTGTGCTCTGCTGCGAGAGGGAACATCTCAACCTACTTTTTTTCGCGGAAGTGAGGTTCGCGTTTCTAAAGGTCGCCGACGGCTCTGTTCGAGCTCACAGTAACGTAAACACAGAGCATGCTGGGGTGCGATTCACCAGCCTGACGGCTCAGACATAAAGCACGCCCGGGCGGGGCCGGGGCCGGGCCGGGGCAGGGCGGGGCGGGGCGAGGCGAGGGTCCGGCCGTCTAGGGGGGAATGCAGAGAATGGACAAGCGAAGGATTCCGGGACACGGGGTCCGGCTCTTTTCCCGACAAAGACATAAAAATGAGGGTTGAGCGATTATCATTATTACCGTATGAGGTCACACATCCCTCAGAACGTAATCTGGATTTCTGGATGGTATTTCGGGGGGGGACGTCCGGGTGGGGTGGGGGGGTGGGGGGGGGTGGGGGGTAATGGAGGGGGGTCACTTCACGTCTCATCCTGGTTTCACTGCTGCTTCCGTGAGCTGCTTACGGTTTACAGTTCAAATACACAGATTAATGAGATGTCTGATTTCAGATTATTCATTCGTTCATCCATTATCATCACTATCATCCCGGTTCACAATATCCCACCTCTTAAACTCTCTGTCGGGTTATAGGGGGGGGGGGGGGGGGGGGGGTTCCTCCATAACATAAGGCCATCTAGGGAACATGATACCCAACTGCTTGTTCAAGCCCTAGTCCTATCCCGGCTTGATTTATGCTAATGCACTTCTTGGGTATCAGATTCCACCATCAGGGACCTCTTCAATTAATTTCAAAACTCTGCAGCCCGACTCGGTTTAACCACACGAACTCACTCACTCACAGACACTCACTCCCTCCATTGGCATCCTGTAGCTGCTCGCATTCAGTTCCAAGTCGCTGACTCTGGCATACAGAACCATCTCTGAATCCCCCCTCTTACCTCCACTCTATCTTTCAAAACACACTCCGACTGCGTTCACTTCGCTCCAGTGCCGATTTCAGATGGCGAACCTCACCGAAAGCTAATTATCACTCATGTAAACGTTCAAACTGCAGAAATGGCTGCGCTACGATCTTCCCAACTCTGGGTAAGGTTCTAAAATTTTAAGAAACTACTTAAGACGCATCTATTCTAAAATACCCTGTTATAAAAAAAAACATCATTTAAAAAATAAATAAAAAAAAAAAAAAAGGGGGGGGGGGGCGCACGGTGGCCTACAGTATAGTTGGTTTTCTCCAGCACTTGTGTTCTCTTTCTCAGTCACTAGGAATAAAAGCGTCTTCTAAATGACTCAATCTATGTATGGTAAATGTAATTATGCGTTCCGCTCCTCTGTTAGTCCCGTGTCCGGGGGGGGGGGGGTGGGGTTCTCATGGCCGGGGAGAATTTCGGGCAATGGGCAGATTTACCCATTCGCCAATCTAATCGCTACATCACTCACACCAGGTGGTGTAGTGGATTAGCATGTTCTCCTCTTAACACTCGGGATTCCCACTTTGAATCCCAACCTCCCACACCCATACGTTTAGAACCATTCCATGTTCTAAGAAACCTCTCAAATAATCTCATTAAACGTTAAAGCAGAATGGCTGCGTAACAAACAGGGGGTTCTAAAATGTAGAGCGTTCTAAAAACAAAAAAATACATCATTTAATTAATAAAAAAAAAAATCAGTCGGGGCGGCACGGCGGCTTAGTGGTTTTGCACGTTCTCCTCTCAGCACTAGGAATACCCGGTTCGAATCCTCATCTGGATGGAGTCTCCATGTTCTCCCCGTGTCCGTGTGGGTTTCCTCCGGGTTAATTTAATTTCATTTAATGCTTAATTTAACCAGGCGGTGTAGTGGTTTAGCATGTTCTCCTCCCAGCACTCGGGATTCCAGGTTCGAATCCCCATCTGGGTGGAGTTTCCATGTTCTCCCCGTGTCCGCGTGGGTTTCCTCCGGGTTCTCCGCTTTCCCTCCCACAGTCCAAGAACATGGATTAAGATCGATTGAATTCTCAAAATTGCCCCATATAGAGTGTGTGTATGTGTGAGTGAGTGTGTGTCCAGCCATAGATTGGCGCCCTGTCCTGGGTCTATCTGCCCAGCGCCCGAAACGTTCTCCCCTGGATGGGCCCCCCCCCCCACCCCCACGACCCTAATGGAGGATAAAGCGGAAGATAATGGATGGATGGTTGTCCAGATGAATGAATGGGTTTGAGATAAAGAAGCGGGTGGGGTTATTGGTCGTTGTTTGGACGGCGGGAAACCGGAGACGAAACCGAAGCGTGAATATAAATAACCCATAAATCAAATATTAAAACATCCGCTCTGAAGTTTGGACGGATTTCGGTGGATAAACAGATGAACTGATGATTGATGATCGCCGCCTGGCGGTTCCACCTCACCGAGGAGCTAATTCTCATTCTGTGGCGTTCTCCACTGCAAAATGGTGGAACGATCTTCCCAACTCTGTCCGTAAGGCAGAATCTCTAAACAGTTTTAAGAAACTACTTAAGACACATCTATTTAACAAATACCGGTTATAAAAAAAAAAAAATAAAAAAAAAAAAATAAAAAAAAAAGGAGGGGGGGGAGCAGCTTTGAATAACAATCAGGTTTGATGAATTTACAGTATAGTTGGTTTTCTCCATGGCTTCTGACTTGTGGTGTTCTCATTTGTAAGTCGCTTTGGATAAAAGCGTCTGCTGAATGACTAAATGTAATGTAAATGTAAATGATGGACGATATTTTACGACTTGAGTTCCTCAGAATATCTCTCTCTCTCTCTCTCTCTCTCTCTCTCTCTCCGTCCTGTAGCGGTTGGGTCGGGACGGGAAGCACGGGATGGACAGCCTCTCGGCCCGGTCGTCGGACAGCGACGTGAGCGACGTGTCCGCTGTTTCGAGAAGCAGCAGTGCCTCTCGCTTCAGCAGCGCGAGCTACATGTCCGTCCAATCGGAGCGCCCGCGAGGAAACCGCAAGATCAGGTGAGTCGGGCGCCGAGGCCGAGCGACGTCTGCCAGCGCTGGTGGAGACGGTCCGCTTCCGAAAGGGGCGGGTCCGAGGTCGTCCGCGAGGAAGACCCCTGACCCGAGCCTGTCCCGTCACACGGGAGTTCAGGTTTGGTTCTGTGGAGAAATAGCTGGAGCCAAACGTCTGAACTTAACGCCGAAACGCCATCGCTGGCAAACTGACCGCGAACGCGACGCGGGGAGATGACCGATTGTTAGGTTATCGCTACGAGGAAGATTTAAAATCTGAAAAAAAAAAGACCAATGAGGTCGCGCACCGACACAGGGTTCCATCGTACGCAGGGTTCTGTCTGGGTCGTTTAAATAGCAACGCTACGTGTGAATATATCTCCCCCGATGGGCATGGCCATCTCATAATGAGGTGTTTGGATAAATTTCTGGCGTATCGTTACCTCAGGTGCGCATGAGAACATCCTCTCTAGACGTCGACAGTCAACGTCAGTCACTGTGTCATTGGGCGGTGCATCGTCAACGCCGGCGCCACCGTGTGTCCAACGCCACGGAACGCTGGAACCAACTGAACGCTATTAAATCAGACTGCGAACGCGACGCGGGGAGATGACCGATTGTTACGTTATCGCTACGTGAAAGATTTAAAATCTGAAAAAAAAAAACAGACCAATGAGGTCGCGCACCGACACAGGGTTCCATCGTACGCAGGGTTCTGTCTGGGTCGTTTAAATAGCAACGCTACGTGTGAATATATCTCCCCCCGATGGGCGTGGCTATCTCACATTTCCACATTTATCCACATTTCTGGCGTATCGTTACCTCAGGTGTGCATGAGAACATCCTCTCTAGACGTCATCAACGCCGGCGCCACCGTGTGTCCAACGCCACGGAACGCTGGAACCAACTGAACGGAATTAAATCAGACTGCGAACGCGACGCGGGGAGATGACCGATTGTTACGTTATCGCTACGAGGAAGATTTAAAATCTGAAAAAAAAAAACAGACCAATGCGCGCAACACAGGGTTCGACGCGGGTTCTGTCTGGGTCATTTAAATTGCATACGTGGAATATATCCGATTGTTACGTTATCGCTACGAGTCATCAACGCCGGCGCCACCGAACCGCCACGGAACGCTTAAAATCTGATGATTTGTCTACGTTATCGCTAAAAATTTAAAATCTGAAAAAAAAAAACAGACCAATGAGGTCGCGCACCGACACAGGGTTCCATCGTACGCAGGGTTCTGTCTGGGTCGTTTAAATTGCAACGCTACGTGTGAATATATCTCCCCCCGATGGGCGTGGCCATCTCATAATGAGGTGTGTTCGGTAACATTTCTGGCGTATCGTTACCTCAGGTGCGCATTAGAACATCCTCTCCAGACGTCAACAGTCAACGTCAGTCACTGTGTCATTGGGCGGTGCATCGTCAACGCCGGCGCCACCGTGTGTCCAACGCCACGGAACGCTGGAACCAACTGAACGCTATTAAATCAGACTGCGAACGCAACGCGGGGAGATGACCGATTGTTAGGTTATCGCTACGTGGAAGATTTAAAATCTGGAAAAAAAAAACAGACCAATGAGGTCGCGCACCGACACAGGGTTCCATCGTACGCAGGGTTCTGTCTGGGTCGTTTAAATAGCAACGCTACGTGTGAATATATCTCCCCCGATGGGCGTGGCCATCTCATAATGAGGTGTGTTCGGATACATTTCTGGCGTATCGATACCTCAGGTGCGCATGAGAACATCCTCTCTAGACGTCGACAGTCAACGTCGGTCACTGTGTCATTGGGCGGTGCGTCATCAACGCCGGCGCCACCGTGTGTCCAACGCCACGGAACGCTGGAACCAACTGAACGCTATTAAATCAGAGTACAGAGAACGCAGCTCCATAGTCTACACCATACTGTGGGTTCTCCATTCACAGGAACTTCATTTAGCAGGACATTGAGTCCAGGTAGCTGCACCGTGTAAATAGCAACCCGCCAAAGTCAGAGCGCCGCCCGTCTCTTAAAGGGAACGTCATGCGCCGCGTCGATTGGTTCGTTGTACGTTACGCCCAAAACGCACCCATGAAGGATTAAGAGGATTAGCACGGGAGTTCTGCACGTCTTACGTACTTTTTTACGTCGTTGCGATCGCAAAGGTGCCCCGACACGCCCGGTAATCAGGTTCCGTGGTGCGCAGACGTGTTCTACAACAGTTAATCCGTGTGTTATTCGTCTGTTCTCATGAATTCAGTGCGAATTTGTTAACATCATCGGGAGGGAATGTCCCACCACACAGCGAGTTGTTGGTTAGTTAGTTAGTTAGTTAGTTAGTTAGTTAGTTAGTTAGTCCTGACTTTTTGTCTGCCTCTGTTTGTCTGTTTTGTCTCCTCGCGACGTCCCGCCTCCCAGCAGAACGATGCAGGGCCGCAGTCTCTCCCGGGAAGGGGAGGAGCTCTCCGGGGAGGTGTTGCATGAGGAGGAGGAGGAGGGAGGGCTGGGGAAAGAAGGCGGGCGGGGCCAAGCGGCCAAGTCGCGTAGCGTAGATAGGGCCGGGGCGGAGTCTAATCCCGACGCGGCCCAGAGGCGGCTCTCAGAGAACGACCTCAGGTAACGTGCCGTCGTCACGGCGCCCGCTGCGTTCCGTCCTGTTCCTCAGTCCCGCCTTCTCCTTCTGTTTCCTCTCTGTGTTTCTATTGGCTGGCCTGCGTCAACATATCAGATCACTCAAAATATATATATATTATATTATCCCGTGTTTGGCCACGCCCCCTTTCTGCTCCTGTAGAGATGGACTTTGTAGTTCTACAGTTCCATTCTGTAGCCATCTGTTTGTGTTCTACTGGACATACTGTGTACTCTGTTCTAATGGTCAGAACCCCAATAGTACCACCACAGAGCAGGGGTTATTGGGTGGGTGCATTAGTCCTATCCCGTCAGTGTCACTGAGGTGGAGAAATGAAACTAACCCCCCCCCCCCCCCCACCCACCACATCAGTGTGACTGCAGAACTGACCATAAACAATCCACCACCCAAATGATACCTGTTCTGTGATGCTCCTGAGAACCAACAGAGAACACAGAACCAACAGGGGACTAACAACAACAAGGAACACAGATGGACTACAGTCTGTAAGTGTTAAAACTACAAACTCCATCTACATGGTAAGTGGAGGAATTAGACTATGGCACAAGAAGGGGGCGTGGCCTAACGTTTGATGACACCTGTCCTTGCTTTATAATCCAAAGTGCATCATATTTACATTTAGTCCTTTGGGAACGGCATGGTGTATAGTTGGCATGTTCTCCTCTCAGCGCTGGGGATCCAGGTTCGAATCCCAGTCTGGGTGGGGTTTGCATGTTCTCCCTGTGTCGACGTAGGTTTTCAAGGTGAACTAACTGCTCTAAATTGCCTCTATGAAGTGTGTGTGTTTGTGTGTGTGTGTGTGTGTGTGTGTGTGTGTGTGTGTGTGTGTGTGTGTGTCTGCGTGACCTCGTCCCTAGTGCAGGATTCATACAGGATTCATACAGTTCATACAGGAATCATACAGGAATCATACAGGATTCATACAGGATTCATACAGGAATCATACAGTTCATACAGGATTCATACAGGAATCATACAGGATTCATACAGGATTCATACAGGAATCATACAGTTCATACAGGATTCATACCGGATTCATACAGGAATTAAAAAGGATTCATACAGGAATCATACAGGATTCATACAGGAATCACACAGTTCATACAGGAATTAAAAAGGAATCATACAGGAATCACACAGGATTCATACAGGAATCATACAGGAATCACACAGGATTCATACAGGAATCATACAGGAATCATACAGGATTCATACAGGAATCATACAGGAATCAAACAGTTCATACAGGATTCATACAGTTCATACAGGAATCATACAGGATTCATACAGGAATCATACAGGAATCATACAGGAATCATACAGTTCATACAGGATTCATACAGGATTCATACAGGAATTAAAAAGGATTCATACAGGAATCATACAGGATTCATACAGGAATCACACAGTTCATACAGGAATCATATAGGATTCACACAGTTCATACAGGAATCATACAGGATTCATACAGTTCATACAGGAATCATACAGGATTCATACAGGAATCACACAGTTCATACAGGAATCATATAGGATTCATACAGGAATCATACAGGATTCATACAGGAATCACACAGTTCATACAGGAATTAAAAAGGAATCATACAGGAATCACACAGGATT